>CAUJNA010001446.1:1111921-1186921 GCA_963377175.1 Effrenium voratum
AGTCTGCGAGAGTGTCTGTGTGTGTGTTTGTGTGTGTGTGTCTGTGTGTGTGTGTGCGTCTCTGTCTGTGTGTGTGTCTGTGTCTGTGTCTGTGTTTGAGGGTACCCTCTCAGACGTTGCGTCACAGGGAAACGAATCATGTTCAGGGTTCCTGCAGTTTGTGACAAACCCATAATAGTTGTCCAAAACAATTATGGGTAATCCCCTTTACGTGGTTAGTCTTCTTTGGTTTCTGCGTGTTTCCCTGAACATAAAGGGTTGACAAACATGCGCATTATTGTCCAGTGAAAATCCGGCAACTCTGTTTAATGCTTAATGCCCCACAACCCTATTCTAATTGCTGAGATTCTTGTAGTAGGCCACACTAAGGAAGTCAGTCCATTTAGGATGGGCAAGCGTCTACATGGCACGCGTCCACATGACCCTTTCCGACAGGTTGTTGGGAGGCACGTAGCGACCTGGCGCTGGGTGGAGTGAAAGCTCACGGAGAGTATGGCCATAAACATGGGCCGCAAAAGGCGGCTCCAAGCGAAACTAGACTTTTCCACTGTGCTATTGAAGCAAAGACTTTGTGGCTTTGTTCAATGCTTGTTAATGTCCACAAGGTCATGAAACAGAAACTTGTTTTCTCCAACTACTAAACATCAACGGTATGTTGCGATGATGGCAACAACTTGTTGCGTTGTGTGAGGAACGGGTCCAAGTTACCCAGGCATGTACTAGTTCGGCTAGGGGAGTGGTTCCTCCCTGGGTGCAAATGGATCACGACGAGGTCCTCGGGGGCATGCCTACTTCTGAACCTGTGTACTGTGCAAAGTGTAAGGCTGGTCTTTAGTGTAACATTAGCCCCTAACATACTTGTTGGAAACAAATGTGTTTTTTCCAATGAATAACCCCACATATATATATATACATATACATGAAGGGGAAGGGCAACCCCAGAATCAGGTGGCCACCATCTGCCACAGGAGGCCAAGCGTGCCTTGACTCCCATCGCCGGCGAGGCCGATCGGCAAGTCGAGGAGCTGTTGACCCTGGGAGTTGGCTGATCACTCGTTGGATCTTTAGACTTTAGACTTGAACTTTTTGATACCCCTCATATTTGTCCTTTTTCTACAGCACCCAAGACACCACATTTTGTTGGGTAGTTCCAAGCCAGTTGAACCAGCAAAGTGTTTGTTGGACGTCATCGAGAAGCGCATCGGCCCATGTGTTTGGACTGTTGTAACAATGAAAGTGAACGTGGCCTCATGCCGTGGTAAAGAGCATGGCCCAGCATGGCCTTGATTAATTACAAGTTATCATTACCGTCATTACCATTTGTTTGGTCAACATTTGCACAAAACACATGCACATCTTCTTGGCCCTTTGCACGCGGATCCTCGTCGCTCCAAGGGAAGCATGTCAACCTCATACTTGTGTTTCCGGATGCGTGACACCCCCCCAAGCAGGTTTGAAAAGTGACTTGACCTCTAGCTGACAGTGACCCGAAACAAGAAAGTGGATGAGCGCAGTTCGCCGCATTGCTCAAAGCACTTTGTCTTCATTGTTGCGCAACAGATGCAACAATAGGTGTGTCGACAATGTGAAACGGGCCAACCGGTCACAGATGTTGTACTTCTGACGGGTGCAGATGGCAAAGGTGCAGAACACGTTGATTCGGGGCAAGCAATGCTTTGCGAAGCACTCTTGGTTGGTTTTGCTCTGCAAGTTCAATCACCCTTGTTGAACAATTATCAGACAAAACAAGAGGTACCTGAGCAGCCGTGTATCAGCATCAGGCAAGCTCTAGGTGGAGTTCATTGATCATGGATGAGGGACAGTTGCAAAATCCAAAGGGGAGCCAATGGTCCCCTACTGTGACACATATCTACAGGGTGTTTGCGTGTGGTTGTCCGTAGCTTGCACGCATGGCACCCAGGCCACCACCGGCCAGCAACATGCCTAGGCTACCTCAGATTTGACGATGTTTGTGGTGTCAGCATCAATCACTCCAGGAGTGTGCCTTCATGTGTTCGCAAGCCAACTGCGCCCTCACGAGCGGGTTTGCCTGAAAGTAGCTTAATCTGCGCTTTGACACCTTGCCACTAGCTCCTCATCCCCATGTTTTGAGCCGGTCTCACGCACTGATGGATGACTGAGTCACAGAACGTGGCGTATAGCAGTTGCTGGATCCAGGAGGGTAGCCTCTCAGAAACCGTGTCAGACCCAGCGACATTTGCAAATACCTGTTGGTAGCCGCAGATGAATCAATTCATGCTTCTAGGGTTGATTCCCCATTCTTTTCAACCTTCATTCTTTTCCAAGACCATCAAAAACCAGCTATTTTGCCTGGGTTTCCGGAGGTTTTCTACGAAGAAGGATCCCTGGAAAGAATGGGGAAGGTATCCCTAGAATGCTGGCAGGTTCCGAGAGGGAAGTGTTGTTTTTGCTGGGACTTCAGGTGATCACTGCCTTCAATGTGGTGGCGGGCACCCTGCTGTCGGTGAGGAACAACGGTGCAGGCACATTGGGCGAACCGATCGCAGGGGCGGGATGGCCCTTGTGTAAAATTGCCACTGATACCCATTTAGAAAGTTGGACATTAGACACTCAGTGCTCCCACTTCCAGAAGACGAGTAACATGCGAGAATGGCTAAGCCCCAGATTTGAACATCTCCAGTCTGGATGAGTCTGGATGTTAAGTAAACTATGGTTGACAGATTGGAAGTCCTGGAACTGACTGATAAACTAACATACCAAGGAGCCCTTTCAGGTTGGCAGATGTTGGCAGATTTTTGCTTTGGCTATCCACTAGTACAGGCTTGTGACATTCGGCTAGAGCCCCGCAAAGGGGCACAAGCCCAGCACCTTTAATGAGGGAAGAACGAAACGTCGAGCTGCCCATCCTTGGTGCCCTGGTTTGGCCATTGCTAGCTTGGGCAAACCAAGATTGCCAGCCCGCGGGCTCAGCAGCATGTTGCAGAGTGCATGCCAAGCGTTTGTCGATTTTGGTCAGGGCGCTTGTCTACAGCAAGTGAGTATGGTATGAGCAATGGCATATTCCAACCTGTCGATTGCCGCCTTTTCCGCACATGTTTCCTGCTGGTTTCAGCACATGCTTGGTAGCGGTTCGAAACCCGTGCGATTCAGTGGAAACCTGCATGCAGGGTCCAGTTCCAATGGAAACTCATGGTTTCAATGCCGGGGTGCCACTCTCTCGAAAGGCAAAAGCCTGGCGCAGGAGCTGAAGGCCCATGCTGAGAGTTGAAACTTGCGTCGGGGGGAGGGCGCTTGGCTTGGGTTTGAGGATGCTTGTAGTTTGCAGGTTGGGTCTTGGACTGAGGTGGAGATGAATTCTACGCGTGCGGTTTGATTTGCCGGCGTAAGAGGGCAGCGAACGGCTCAAACATCCGGGTGGGGTTGAACCAACTGCAAATACCCTGGCTCAGACTTACACATGGCACAAGAGTGAGCTCAGGTAGGAAGCGGACCCGTCAATGCCAACTTGCCCTGCGCAGGCAAGGTGTATTTTACTCACATCGGCAACAGTGGCAAGTCCAGCTGTGATACACGACTCCATCCCATCCTTGTCAAACTGTTGTCATCTACAGCCACAACTACATTGATTCGTCATATGTTCATATCGTGTTTTGATGCGCTTTGGGGTGCTATTGATTGCAGACATCCTGCAACACCATGTTCGCCCACCACAAATCAATCCTGTGATAAATGATAAGCCACCAGCTTCTTCCTCCAACGCCCTCATGGCAGGTTGTTGTGTTGTGGAAGTGGTGTTTTTGAGGGTGCCCTTTGCACCTTGGCTTAAACGGAACCTGGCAGGAAAATCACGGTCACCATTATTTGGAATCTCGCCATTTGGACACATGCAGTCGTGGCTAAAAAGTCCCTTTGGTTTCCCTTTGAGGCGACCCCATTTCAGGGTACCCTTCACCTCAAAAAGCAGCAGCCCGGCCTCAAATCGGCGTGCCTTTTAAAAAATATGGGGTTTCCAAGTGGTTTCCCTTTTTGACCTACCCAAAGAGGGCCTTCCTCAGAGAAAATGAGAGACCCAAAACAGGACACCGGCAGCACCTTGGCGGAGTCCTTGTTCGTCTTGGGTGCCGCGGTGTGCACTCCGGCACTCGCCGCCTCCGCGGGCAAGGCGGGGCCCCACGGGAGGCAAAACCACCGGAGGGGCGGTTCTCACAATGGGGGGGGATGGATTGGGGTCCCCCTTTTTGAACTCACCGTTGCAATCCCATTTGTTGGGCATTGTATCCAAAAAGAGCTGGCTCGCAATGTTGCCTTTGAGTTTTTCTGACACTAAGGGGTCCATCGCTGTGAGACACATGCTTTTGACGTAGCTTAAGCTGCTGGCACTTGGCTTTTGCTCTTGTTTTTTTGGGTGAGGAGTAACTCATTTGGTGGCAACGTTTAGTGATCTGTCTAAAAATGGCCTGATTTAAGAGGACTGCTACATAGACTATTATGAATGAATTGCACAGCTAGGCCAATAATGCGCTATCGTTTGTGTTGGTGCTGACAGCATGAAACCCTGGAATTGCAATGAATCACCAGCTATTTACTTACCTAGTCTCTTTTACAGGCTGGTGATGTCAAGAGATGTAAACATCATTTCCTGAATGTGAATAGCATGTATTAACGATGTTTCATCAACTCATTTGGCGGTTTTTGTGAAGCTTGGAGACGTTCTGTGCGGCTTGATGCCACAATTACACGATTGTGTGGCACACGCGCTACTCATACGAGCAGCTACAGGGTTCGATGTATGCGAGTACTTGGAATAGTTTGGCGGCTTGTTCCGGTCCACCAAAGTTGTTTGGAGTCGTGTGGGCAGGGAAATGTGGTTCGGCAACCGTCCACGGACGGTGTCCCGTGCTTTGGATGAGGTCCTGGAGCACGCTTCCGGCCTGGAACGCAGCTCCACCCAAAACCGTGCGGCGCTGCGCAGGCAACCCCGCAAAAAAGGGGGAGGAGTGGGAAATGGGGGGGGGGGGGAAGATGGAAAAAGGGGCAAATAAACTCTAGCTGTGGGGCGCTGATTCAAGTTGTGATGGCTAGATCCTTGAGATGGTCATGTTAGTGCTTATGCTGGCTGGTCCAGCAGTTCCTGTCCTGGCATGTACATCGGTTCCAAGAAAAGGCGGCGGCTTGCGGCTTGCTGATTTTGGCTCAGCAAACTTTGCTCTTTCGACAACCTCGAGCCATTGGTCAGTTGCCGCGCCCCAAAGTGGTTTCTTGATACCCCACTATACCCCACTTGGGGACCCGCGAGTCCCACAGTTGCGCGAAACGCCTTGAGGCGGTTGCTAAGATCACTGGCCCAGCTTCGGGATGCCAACCGCGAGATGCAGGAGGAGTCCGGGCCGAACCTTTCTCTCAAGAAACTGTCCTGGATGCTTCAGGTGGTGTTTTTCTGGCCTGGCAGGGGTTGAGATCTTGGAATTGTGCAGGATTTCGCTCAGGGGCCCAGGGAACTGAGTGAGGGCAAAATTGGAATGTCATGGGATTTCTGGTGATCATCCGGTGAAATCCAGGAGTGCAAGAATTTGGCTGGAACGTGTCCTGAGAATGAGTCGTGGCAGCCACCTCTTGTCAGAAAGCCTGCTCCTTTGACGCAGGAATTCAGAAGGAATTCAGTCTTTGCGTTTGACAAGGGTCATTCTTGAGCTAGATGGACTCCTTCCTCTTTTTCATACTCATTGTGCTATGGAATTCCCACCGCAACTCGCAGCAATGAAATCCCAGGTACATCCTGACCTGGAATTCCACTCAGTCCTTTGCTTTTGGTGGTGTTTCCTGGAGAATGCAGTTTTACGTGTCCATGGGGTTCACGAAATGGCAACTCCCGACGCCTCACCTGCAAAAAAAAATGGCGAGTTGCTATCGCTGTCACTTCTCCTGCTATTGGGTGTGTTTATTTGATGGCACCCTTGTTGGCGTTTTAAAAAAATCATTTTGAGGATCCCCTTGTTAGACATCCCCTTCTGGGTGTGTTCTTATTGAGTTGCTGCCCCTTTTGAACCCATTTCCAACCCAAGAGGAGGCCGAGGCCCAACTTTTAGTCGGTTTGAAAGAAACCACCCTCCCAGTTGGTGGCCCCCCTCCGCCCTTTGTCCTTTTTGGTTGGTGGCTGTCCTACAAATGGCGAACCCCAAATTGGATTTGGATCACTGGCTGACAATGTGTTCCAACAAATCGCCCAAAATCAAGTGGTAAAACCAAGCCACGCTGAGACCAACCCATTTGGGGTGAGGAGCTTGCCGAGCCCGGCTCTGTGGAGATCCTCAGCGGGGACGAGGCGCCGCATGTTCGCGAGGAAGGTCACGGGCGGAGGTCTTTGGCAACCAGCTGTTGTTGGTTTGCTTTGTGTGATTTTGGTGGTTTTCCCAAACGGCAAAAGACACCCCATGGGTTTCGTCCATTCCCTACCTTCTCTCAAGGTGATTTCTCCGGAAATCAGCATAGGATGAATTACGTCAAGACCCTGATGTTCCCAGCGTATGCACGCGCAAGTCTTTGGGATGCTCCACCCAAACGAGAAATCGGCCAATGGTTGATCAAAGCTCGGAGAATCCGTCTGCACCATTGCATTACTTTTTTCAACAGCTCGGGTTGTAGGGCTGTTGTATCTCCATTTCAACTTGGTTTGCTGTCAGGTTTCGTGTCCGAACTTATAATGTGAATGAAGCAGAAACAAGAAGCACGCGGTGTAGCCAAACCGAACCGAACAACACTGCAGAAGCACTAACAATAGAAACAAAACAAACGATACTCAACATGTGAAAATGCGTCATTCTGACCATGGCTGTAACGACCATCATGTTTTTCTACATTGACATATGGCAGGGATCGATTTGAAGCGATACCAAAAGGACAACCGCACATTGGGGATGCATGGCAAGTCTTGCGAGCTCCACGTGCAAGTTTTCTCCTCACAGCCTGTGTGTGTGTGTGTGTTTGCGTGTTGAGGGCTGGTGGGTGGGTGGGTGGGTGGGTGGGTGGGTGGGTGGGTGGGTGGGTGGGTGGGTGGGTGGGTGGGTGGGTGGGTGGGTGGGTGGGTGGGTGGGTGGGTGGGTGGGTGGGTGGGTGGGTGGGTGGGTGGGTGGGTGGGTGGGTGGGTGGGTGGGTGGGTGGGTGGGTGGGTGGGTGGGTGGGTGGGTGGGTGGGTGGGTGGGTGGGTGGGTGGGTGGGCTTTGACTCATGGCCTAGCTCTAGGAGCTGCTGGAGGACGAGGATGACTTGAGCATCCCAGCCATGGACCCCGGAGAGAGGCCTTTTCCCAGCCGGTTGCAGTCGGGCCGGGGACAGGAACTCTATGGTTTGGATCGCTTTCAGACAGGCCGACCTTGGACCCTCCATAGGCCAAGGCTGGCACCTGTGCTGTTTCTCGATGCGTTTATTTGGTTGTTTTGTGGGGGGGGGGGGTTGGGTCCTGTTGTATTTTCCGAGAGGTTTGGAAGGTCTGTTCGGGTGCCCGTCGCCAGGGCGTTACTTGAGAACGTCCAGAAGTTGGGCCTCCAGTTCGAGGAGATGTTCAAAGAGGCCGGCAAAGCAGCGGAGAACCCACGTCGGCATTGCCGTTTTTTTTGGTGTGTAAATGTTTAGGCAAGTCTCGTGTCCTGTCTTGTTTCGCGTTCCATGCCTTCATGTCTAGCCATAGTTTGCTTTGTTTCACAGTTACATGTTTGGTTTGGGCGTATCATATACGTTTGTGCGTGCGTATTTATGCAAAATCCTTCCTTCATGCAAGGCAAGAGTCTCGTCTTGGCAAGCTTCAGAAGATCAGGGACTTTCCAGTGCTGATAAGTGTCTAATCACTGACCCAGCATATTTGATCTCATGTCGTTTTGACGTGATTAGTTGAATGGGCAAATGCGATTTGAGCCGTTCGATGTGTTTGCAATGCTTTGCCGGCCATGTGAAAAGATGAATTGTCAACCCAGAGGCTCGAGATGGATATGTGTCCAAACAGGAAAGCCCCATAGTGGTCGTCGCTTTTTGGTTTTCCCTTAAGATAACCCAAGGGTAGCCGTAGAAAGCACACTCCGACGACAGGATGAGATGCAACAAAGCCTTGACCTGGCTTTGTTGAGATGGGACGATGACTATTTGTCCACACGTGCTTGGATTGTTGCAATGATATGGAGGCCCTGTCAAACCTTTCAAAGCCAAGATGGCCAAAAGAGACGAAATCAAAGCTATTTTTCGAAATGGGGACCCTCCCCAAACATGTGGTTTCCCTTCGGTTTCCCCTTCAGACAACCTCCCAACATGGTACCTCCAAAAGAAACACACGCACACACACACACACACACACATGACACACATACCCATATGATTTGCATGAAGGCATCCTCGGGCCGACGCATTTGCCATGGTCACGTGGCTGGTGGTCGGCGGCTTGGACAATGGCCTCCTGGTGCGAGAGGAGGCTGCGGGTCCAGGGGGCCTTTGCCTGGCTTCAATGGAACCCATTAAGAACCCCATGGCTGGTACAGTCGGGTGTTCCGTTGAGGGAATCCTTCGCAAGGGGCAAACACCCCACCCCCTAAGAACCTACCAGGGCTGACTCATCCAGGAAAGACAATCGAACAGTACGGGTTGGATCAAGACACCAATACAGTTGACCGCTTTGAACTTGACTCATCCATCCCTCAACATTCAACCTCGAGTCTCCAAATTCACAAGTTTCAATATGGTACTTAGGGGTCCTTACCAAACAGCTTACTCAGGGCCCAATTACCAAGGGATGCAGGAACGTCAACAAGTACTGCCTCTTCTAGAGGATGTATGTCGATTTAGCTGGCTGTAAGGATCTCTAGTGTCAACCGGCGAATAGGAAGTCTCCCTCTGAATAAACTGGTTCTTCCCACACTGATGAATGACATATATCTATTTGAAGACGCACCCAAATCGTTCTGCATTTTACTGGGGGGGGGGCCAAGTGGACATTCAACATCTTTTGGCGGACAAAACTCCCCTCGAAATGATACCCACGGCTTTTTGGACTCTTCCGTCCTGCGCCGTCGTTGAGTACTTCAAGAGCGGCTTGAGTTTGACAAGATGTGGTTTGACCCCGGCCCAACTTCTTGCACCGATTTGGTGTTTTTTTGCTGTGGTAAACCTCATTGTGCACGACCATTGCAGCGACTTTGCGGTTGCTTCCCCTTTGGTTTTGTGGTTGCCGCTAGAGTCGGAGGGTCGGTAGAGGCAGACCTGAAGAGCCGGGAGCTGGGGCGACTGGCGCATGGGGCGCTTCTGCTGGAGGAGGCAACGGGCGGAGAGGGCGGGACTTGGCTCCGGATGAGTCAAAACCTGGGGGCTCAAGTGAGCCACACTCAAAATTTGGGTAGATGAAGGTTTGTAAAGGATACCCCCCAACAAATCGCTGCGGATATCCGCCTGCTCCATTTTTGACATGGTTCTGGGGTAGACCACTTTAATGCCGGTTTTTGATTGTGACTCAAATGGCTGTGTCCCTTTTGGGGCCCAAAAAATGGCGTCATATTGTGACATGAGCCACAATCAAAACCTGAGATGAAGATCAGGGATAGTCCCTTGCCATAAATTGGTTCGGATATCATGGGTTTGGGTAGGCCGTATGTTTTTTCCTGGGTTCCAAAGCGTCCTTCCCAAAAAGCAGATGCAAGTTGTTCAATTAGTACCAAGATTAAATGCAGAGGTTTGAAGAAGACAATGTTTTGATATCGCCTGAAAGAAAGGTAAGGCATGGCACCTTGGACATTGGCACATCAGCACGAAATCCAAGAACAACGCGTTCCAGCACGTTCCATGGTTTTGAGTGCATCAACCAACCGGTGGACTGGGGTTTTGCTGACCGAAGCAATCATGGCCAACCAAAAATAGGCAAACAAGTCACACAGCGAGCCTCAGAATGACTTGGGGAGTGCTTTGGTGGCTGAGCTTGTGCAAACGGGTTTGGTCAAATGAACGGAGGACGGAGAACCCTGTGTTCGCCGATCCATTTTGCCGCCTTGCGAGGGCGCAGTCAAGAGCAACCACCCAGATGCAATTTCAGAGGCATGGTTATTACTCATTACTGCCTACTCCTCGAATCATTTGCTTTGAAAGTACCCCAGTCCACTCGGACAGGAGCTAGTCGCTGAGCGGCTGCGGTTTCAGAAGCTGCGGGGGCACGGCCCCAAACGCGGCTACTGCTCGGTGCGGATCAAGGGCAAGGTGCTTTCGGGGAACCGAAGAGAGCTGGGTAGGAGGGTGGTTAAACCGGGAGTTTTCGGGGAACCACCTGCGGGTTGATCGGGATGACAATTGGGGGCAACCACCAAAAAGATGAAATGCCCCACAGAATGGGAGAAGTTGCCCTTGGTCATTTGGCGGCCGGGAATATTGATCAACCCTCCTAAAATTCTAATGGTTCCCACTTGGGGAAGGTTGTCCCCTCCCCTAGCAAAGGCAGAGCCGGCGGATTGTTTCTTTTTGGGGGGAGGGAGAGGTGGGCGGGGCTGGGGACTCAGTGATGCAGTCAGTCACGTAATGTAGAATCAGATTGCTGTAATCAGTGAGTGTTGCTGGTGTTGTCCACGACCACGAGAGATATAAGAGGCTAAGTTTTGTGACCGAGCTTCTCAAGGTGCAGCTACAATCCATCCTGATATTTTGAAGCTTGACGCATTTGCTTACAATACTTTATCAGCTGCCCTGTGGCCATGTCGGAGCCACTTGACTAATTGCAGCCCCATTTGAATTAGGCAATTCACTACATTGAAGCAGCTACTTGTACTGGGTATGCTCAAAAGGTAAGTTGGAGCATTCTCGAGCGACGAATTCAACTACCGGGGCCCAGCCTTCTGGGGAAGTACTTCAAACCATTGTAAGTCCCCAAAACCATCGGCCTCCCTTTCCCAGCCCACCATAATTATGGAGGACTCACTACAAGTCCGATGTCCTTGGAGACAATTTGACTGTGGCCTCAGCGCCTCAGAGGGAGGGGGCTCTCCGGGTTTCAAGGGCCCGTAGGAGCTGCTCTCCCGTTGCGCGCGGGTCCCGGCGCCGGAGACGCCACTGCCGTCGGCGGCCATGGAGCCTTTGGCGGTGTTGCACGGCATGGCACGCTGGCCCCTCGGTTCGGTTTAGTTCGAACCTCAAGAAGGATGCCTGGGGATGTATACTGGGATTTATGGTTATCACCATGCTTGAAATCGGTATGGGCATGGATATAATCGTCGGATGCATTCCGCAGGATGCAGCCCATTTTCAGGCACAGGCCCCCCCTTTGAAGCCCTTTGCACCGGTTCGGCCCCAAAGAAAGCCATTGTCTTTTTTTCCAAACCCCTTGGCCAGCACAGGTGGGCCAGGCCCCGCCTCGCACACGAAGTAGCCGGCTCTTTCCACATCCTTGCACCCTGGCGCTCCGGTGCCCGTTGATCCCCTTTTTGTCTGAGGAAAGTGCCCTCTTGAAGTCAACGAGCAAAAAGGTAGGGGGTGTGCCGTTTTAGAGTGGATCCTTCACGTCAAGGGGAGCGCCCCTCTAATATGAAAAGTTCTGAGGCTTCGCAGGATGCAGCCGCTGTGATGTTAGGCTTGTTTCTCATTAGACACGTGACACGGTACCGCTTTTCACGGGGGTACGGTCACAAGGAAGCTATGACATGGAAGTCGAAGCTTTTGTTGTTGGTGTTCTCGTGTTTGGAGACTACCGGACAACCCCATGTCAACGTGTTGGAGACAAGGCATCCACACCTGTTCATGTCACTTTACGTAAGGAAACCAAATTCGCATGGTCCAATCGAACCCCCCCTATCGAGCAGAGGTAGGGAACTTGAGGCTTCGGAAGCTACTGCTCTGAAGAGGTCGATCCACAAGCCCGCTGGGGCTGTCAGGACTTAGGGACCCGGAACCCGAAAGACCACGAGACCCCATCAAGTTTCAAACTGCCTGCAGAATGCCAAGATAAACCCGACGAGGGCGGGGGTTGAAGGTGGTCCCTGGAAAGAACAACTTCCACGGAAGGTCCACTAGAACTTGTGGTCAAACTCAGGGAATCCTGTTTGTCGCGTTGCATTACGCGGGGAATGAAAGAGAAGTTCAGGAAATACTGAGGCAACCAGATGTACCACTGGAAGGATCCCAATTGAAGAGGTTTATCAGTCAGCATGTGCGTTTCTTGACATTTGAGCAAAGATCTGGCTTGGTTCAACGAATTACATCAGCAAGTCAAACAGGTGTCAATATTATACCAACTCTTTCCATTTGCACGCGTCATATCTCTCTGTTCCTCAGCAATTGTGCTTCCCCGTGTTGGATGAGGATGAACAACAATGCTAACATTGGATTCATAAATACCATTGATTTCTGAGGCGCATTTTCAGGATCCAATACTAAACAATTCTAAGCTTTGATGCGGTCCTCCATTTTCCCACATGATCTTCAAATCCCGTCTCCTCAGAGCAGCCACCCACAGCTACCTTCTCTGACAGGCCACCTTCTGCCCCCAAAACCCTTTAAATCTGAGGTTTAACCTTGTGGGGGGAGGGGGGAGCTTATTAATCCGATGTCACCGTTGTATGCTGTGAGTGCTGCCACACTTGTACTGTTGGCCAGAGACAGACGCAGTAGAGTGCTGTAGATCGTCTACTCTGAACCTTGGAGTCGGGTGTAAGTATGTTACACAAAACAACGAACTGAGGCATCCGCATTGTTCAACAACTTCCGATGTTGCCACAGCGGCAGCAAAATGACATGAGAAGGCAATATCATGTTGTTTGCCACTCGGCAGCTGTTGCAGCAAGATGCCCTGTTTTCTCATGATGTCGCCATGACGTGACCCTGGCGTGAAAGAGTAGATGTCAGAATTGCCCATGTTTTCCTCTATCCCTTTTCTTGCGGATGCGGATTGCGCCCATTCTCTCGCGCACAAACACACACACAGAAACGCATACATATATATATATATATATTCCATATTGTTTCTGTCTATCTAGTTGTGCGGGGGGCTAACCGGGGGGGGGTACAATGAAATAAAGAAAAACTGGTTCTGTCCTGGACAGAGATGGAGCTGCCTAATGTTTCTGCTTGGCCCAGGTTGTTATCGTTTTCTTCGCCTGTTAGACAGGGATAGGATTGTGGCATCCTTCTCCTGGGAAACAATTGCATTTCAGTTGTGGACTGAGAAACTGCATGTTATATTTGCAAAAGAGGTGTTGTTGTTCGTTGTTAGTTGGGAGGCTAGCAACAAATATGTCTCTCTCTATATATATATATATCTTTGCATATGCATACATGTAAGCAAAAAAGGAAAAAAAGGTATCCAGCTCAACCTCCGAGGTTCCCCTTCCGCCGCGTGGCCAACTTCCGGGACGTGGCCGACAGCCACCCGGGCGGTGGCCGCATCCGCTGCGCCGGGGGCGTCCTGCGGCAGCGCCGGCTCTTCCGCGCAGGGCACCTGGCGGCCGCCACGGCGCAGGACGGGGGGGCGGAGACCTGGGGCGAGGGGAGGGGGGGGGATGTGGGGGGGGGGCCTGAGGGGGGGGGACCCGAAAAGGGCTGGTTTGTAGTCTGGGTCGCACGAATCCCGGGTAGAATCTCAGAATCCATAAACCCATGTTCCTTGAGTTGAATTAGTACTGGTTCAGTATTAGTATTTGACCTTGGGGTGGTGAGTGCCATCCCTAAAAGCACCAACCTTGAAGAAGGTTCATTATAGTGGCGGGGGACCAGCGGTTAGAGGTTCAGGGAAAGTGGGGGGATGGTGGAAATGGCGACAAGGGTTGTCAGACGAGGGCTTGTCATTTTCATGTGTGAAGTGTTTCTTTTGTTGGGCTGCTGTTTGGTTGCTGCGTATGGCGAATGCGGGCGCAAAACGAGGAATGGCATTCCAATTAGCCAAGAATTGATTGTCGGTTTGTCGGTCGCGCTCATGTGTTTGTTGTGTCAACATTTATCTGAAAACGATCGCGGCAAGTGCTGGTCGCCGGGCGCTTGAGCAAAGGTGTTGCCCGACGTTACTTAATAGTTGATGCTGGTGTATGCTCCATACTGTTCTAGCATGTTCTAGCGTTGGAGTTGCTGGCTCTTGGGCGAGTGTTTGTGAGCACCACATGTTTCTCGTTCTCGGCACTTGTTATGGTGCTCCAAGCCGAACTCAGCCATCACCAAACACGACACCACCGCCATCAACCAACCACCTGCTCACCCCAAGTTTCCTTCTAACCCACAGGCATGGCGCCTTGACGAGGGGCTGAAAGTAAAATACAAAGCATCTAGTTTTTTTCATGCTGGTAGCAGGCAGAGTGGATGACCATTTCTTCAACTGGCTGCCCTGACCTGTCTTGCTGGCCACCTCTAAGCTGGCTGGCATCCTGATCCATTTGAGTTTCACAGGGGCAAGTAGTTGCTTAATCCCTCCATTTTCTCAACCTGCAAGACCCTTTTTCAGACCCACAATCCACCCAGCTTCCACCCACTACTAGAGATCCCAAGGATTTGGAGCTGCTCAAGTCGCTGAACGTCCGCAGCTACGTGGATCTCCGCGATGGTCTCGACTTCGAGGGCGCGGATGCGCCGGTCTACGCGCCCTGTTCACGGTGTAGATATGGAGATCTACACACATCGATAAATACTGAGCGCAGCGGACTAATTTTGTCTATGCATATATATATATATAGCTGTGTGATGCTGTGTGTGTGTGTTGGCGTGGGAAATGGGCAGGCGCCTGATATGTAGGTATGATTTTGCAACCTGCATGACATATTTGTTATTGTCATTCTTAAAAGTGTGTTTGCATTTTGTAGTATGAAGTGGGCAGCCTTGGGCACAGGTCCTAAAGTTGAAGGCTTGCTTGAAAACGAGGAACATGATACACGATTCCTTTTGTTGATATATACCTGGGGGAATGATGTATGGAGGGTGCAACAGGCGGATTTGTTTTTTTGTTTTTTACTTTAATTTGTATGTTTGTTTCGCCTCTTGCAGTCCGGAGCGGAACTATGCAATGCCCCCATTTGCGAAGGCTTTCGCGGCTCAAAGACGCATTGGAGCAGTTTTGTTCAGCCGTGCATCCCGGGCTTTGCTCGTCCCCTTTTGGCAAGACCTGGAATGCCACAGTCTGTACTTTGTGCAGAGGTCGAATGTCGGAGGTTTGTCAGCTTGCCTGACACGAAGTGCAGCTCCTGGCGGGACTTACATCCCATTCCAGCCAAGTTGTTTGTTGAATGCATCAATTCGCCTGGTGTGCCTGCCCTTTAGGAAACCACTGTGGCGTCCTTTAGACCCATTGATCTCATTCCTATGTCTGAAACTGTTGCACCTTCCTCCAGCATGGCTGCTCTGAATCTGAGGATCACTTTCCTCCCCGTCCACGCGATACCACATCCAAGCTGCAGGAAGGACAGCGAAGGAGGATTTGGTGCCCATTCAGAACCTCGCCAAAAGGAGACCACACGTCTTCCTTGTTTGTAGAGACAACGCGCTTGATCACAAGCGATGGTGGGTGCATGCGATTGCAATCATGAACATAATGCTAGTGGCGGCACCAAGTGCGGTGGCCACCTGAGTGTTGTGTTGCTTAACTTTGGGTTCGAGCGCATTTGGCTACCATGCAAAGCTATGGATGAGAGCTGGTTGTGTTTGTGTGTACTTGGTTTTGCGGTTCTCGCTGTTGTGACTTCTGCTGGGGCAGTGAGTTTGCGTTTTGTTTGTGTCTGTGTTTCTGTGTGCCTTTGCGTCTCTTTGTGTCTCTGTCTCTTTGTGTCTCGGTGTCTTTGTGTCTCTGTGTGTTTGTGTCTTTGTGTCGCTGTGTGTCTGTGTCCTTGTGTCTCTGTGTGTCTGTGTGCCTGTGTGTCTGTGTGTGGGTGCGTGTTTGTGTGCATGTGTTTGTGTGTGTGTGTGTGTTTTGTGTTTTGTGTGTGTGTGTGTGTGTTTGCGTGTTTGTGTGTTTGCGTGCGCGTGTGCATGTGTGTTTGTGTGTGTGTCTGTGTGTGTGTGTGTGTCTGTCTGTGTGTGTGTGTGTGTGTGTGTGTGTGTGTGTGTGTGTGTGTGTGTGTGTGTGTGTGTGTGTGTGTGTGTGTGTGTGTGTGTGTGTGTGTGTGTGTGTGTGTGTGTGTGTGTGTGTGTGTGTGTGTGTGTGTGTGTGTGTGTGTGTGTGTGTGTGTGTGTCTGTGCGTGTGTCTGTGCGTGTGTTTGTGTGTGCGTGTGTGTCTGTGTGTGGGTGTGTGTTTGTGTGTGTGTGTTTGTGTGTTTGTGTGTTTGCGTGTTTGCGTGTTTGTATGTTTGCGTGTTTGTGTGTTTGTGTGTTTGTGTGTTTTTGTGCTTGTGTGCTTGTGTGTTTGTGTGCTTGTGTGTTCGTGTGTTTGTGTGTTTGTGTGTTTGTGTGTTTGTGTGTTTGTGTGTTTGTGTGTTTGTGTGTTTGTGTGTTTGTGTGTTTGTGTGTTTGTGTGTTTGTGTGTTTGTGTGTTTGTGTGTTTGTGTGTGTGTGCGTCTGTGTGTTTGTGTGTGTGCGTCTGTGTGTGTGTGTGTCTGTGTGTCTGTGTGTGTGTGTCTGTGTGTGTGTGGGTGTGTGTGTGTGTGTGTCTGTGTGTGTGTGTGTGTCTGTGTGTGTGTGTGTCTGTGTCTGTGTGTGTGTCTGTGTGTGTGTGTCTGTGTGTGTGTCTGTTTGTGTGTGTCTGTGTGTGTGTGTGTCTGTGTGTGCGCTAGAGGCCTTTCAGCCTTGCTGCTTTGGGTGACTGAGATTGTGTTTTCCATGTCAATGTGGAGGGGGAAGGCAAAGATATGTTTTTGTACTCCAACAAAGGCAAATGCTGTCAAACATTTGGTGGTGTTTTTGCATCGCCAGGTTTTCAGTCATGGTATTATTGTTTGTTTTCCCCTTAGGGCAGATTTCCCTGAGGCAAAGACCTGAAATTGCGGAGTTGGACGGCGGCGGAGAAATCGGGACTGGTGCCCGAGTGGGATAGAAGCGCCTGGGTCTCCTGGTGGTATCAGCGCGTCACGCGAATGACCATGGAGAGAAAGGCCCGGAGCCCATCAGTCGGTTATGCGTCCATGAATCTCTGGATGGTGACGTGTCGGGACCGCCCAAGAAAACCAGATGCGTTTGCCTCGGTGCTCAAATGAACATGTTGTTTAGTGACTGATGTGTTGCGTGTTTGAGCCGCATGTGCCGGTTTTGACGCATGATTTACTCCGCGGGCAAAGTCTTTTGCACGGGAACATGTGTGCGGGCTGGGAAACAATGGGCCTCTGGTTGTAGCCCTTGCCCGCGCCTTTCGACATCTGCGGTACAGATCAACAGGCGTCCGTGTTTTAAAGGTGCAGTATTCCCTATATATAGAGCATGCGACACTTAAATGCCAGACTCCTTCCGATTGTCGCAACCTCCCAGGTGGATCTGAACATTCCCGCCACGCTGTGCGCGCTGAACCGCGCCATTTTGTTCATCAACTCAGACGAGGCGCTCGAGGGTGAAGCAGTTGCTTTGAGAGATGGCTGCCGTGCTGACCACCAAGAGTCAAGATTCACAATCCTGTGTGACAAGAACGTGATGTTAAAGACTCTTTCAGCTCTTGTCAAACATATATGTCTATGTGTGTGCAGAGGTTGATGGTGTGGCGCTGGAGCAGGTCCCCCACATGGCTGGGCTTTGGACCTTGTGGACATTCAATGACTCTTCCATGAACCAACAGAAGATTAAGGGGGAAGAGCAACCCACTTCCTGGCCCAAGCGAAAAATACTTAGGGAGGCTGGAAGAGATCTTCTTTGCTGACCTGCTCTGATTCGAGTATGGCACATACCTGGCTGTCATCCGCCTTCTTGCTGTCGCCCTCTCAGCTGGCCGAAACCTATTCCTATAGGCCTATAGGCCTCATTTAATCGAGTGGAAAAGGATGCGAATTTACCCGGCGAAATGAGCGACGGGCAAAACCCTGTGGGGTCCTACCAAAATGTTTACGCAGGTTTATAATTATATTTGCCTTACAATAACAATAGCCAGGATCACCTTTGTTTGGTGCTCTAAATGGTCCCCCTTAACCTCAAACAAGCACTTTCAAGTTGGTGTCCGTTTTCGCCAAGGCAAGCTGGTTTTTCAGACCAATCAATCTTCAACCCTCATGCTGGCTGGTGCTGGTTTCCCTTGTCATGGTGTCCCGCTTCGGATTCTGGACAAGGGCCAGAGCCCACTTCACACAACCCAGGTCCGTAGTGGAAAACGCTCGAACAAAAACCCTTCTAGGTATTTTTCTAGCTCAACGAGACCAGGGGTCCCTCTAAAGGAACATTGTTTTCAAGCATGCACGACCCGAGAAAACCAATAGTGGCCAATGGATGCGTCTTTGTGTTTTGGGGTAGCCTGTTCAGCTGGTTTTAAAAGGGAACCAAAAGGACAACCCCCGTTTTGGGGGCTCCAAACCTCCCGTCTGACGCTGACTCGGCGGTACCTTGCTCGGTGCCAGGTACTGAAGGCCATGCGTGCTTTGTCGGAGGAGCAGCGCCGCGGACGGATTCGGCTCGGCACGTTCTCATGGCTCTGCCGTGTTTGGTCTCTTTTGCAGGTGGCTGAAAGGGAAAAGACCCATTTTTCGGTGTGTGTTGGCATGATCCCCCATTTAAAGCCATTCAAAGCTAAGCTAATCCTGGCGAGCTTCAATCGGGTTTCACCCATGATGAAGGTCCTGTACTTGGGGGTTCCCTTGTTTCAGTGGGTTTCTTCTTGGGTCAGTTTGGTTGAGCATAAACGATGCAATGTTCACCTTGCTTCTAGTCATTTGCCGCTGGAATCCATGTATTTGCTAGAAGGACACCGGCACCTACACTTGGATATTCATTTGCTGTTTGCAATTGGTGCACATGACCCGCATACAGTTTTGCTGTTCATCTCCCAGAGCCGGATCATGAGATATCGCTTTTTGCAGATGAACCCCCAAAGTGTGGTGGTCCTCCCAGCAAAGTGCGGTGAGTTCCTTGCGGGTTTTGGGCGCCTTGAGGAATTACCCGGTGCTCTTTGGCTGCGTGGCGGGCAAAGACCGCACCGGCTTGCTCGCCTGCCTTGTGCTCAGCGTCCTTGAGGTGGACAAGGCGAATTGGGGCGTTGGTTTAGAGGGAAAGGGAAAAGCCACCTCGGTTCTTTGGCCGGGGGTGGGGGAGGTGGGGTGGTACCCCCCATGTTGACGCATGTCCATATATGGTCCCGTGTTCCGTGTTGCTACCCCACCCCCCCCCCCATATGGTATGGGTCCCCCAGGACCCCCCCCCCCCGGCCCGAGACCCCGAGCCCCCGGATCCTGTCACCTACGGTCCCACCCCCACCCCGACCCCCTGAACTCGCACCCCGACACCCCGGCAACCCCACCCCCAGGACAAGCCAACTCGCAACCAACCATAAACCAACCCTAAACTAAGCCTAAACGAACCCTAAATACCCGTTAAACCAAACCCTAAACCGTAGACCTCTAAACCTAAACCAACTCTAAATCAACATAAACCAACCGTAAACTAACCCTAAACCAACCCTAAACCAAGCACTAAACCGTAAACCTAAACAAACCCTAAACCAACCCTAAACCAACCCTAAATCAACATAAACCAACCCTAAGCCAACCCTAAACCAACCTAAACTAACCAGAAATACACCCTAAATATACCCTAAACCAATTCTAAACCAACCCTAAACCACCACAACCCAACCACAGGACCACAACCACAGGGGGGGGGGACTTGTCTGACCCATGACCATTGGTGGGGGGGGGGGGGGGCTGGCAACGCTGTACCATATATATTGTCTGTCCGCTTATTTTTGTTCTTGGCCTGTTTGGCCACCTAGACACGGTCTTGTCCTTTGGCGGGGTGATGCCTCAGGGGGAAATACACGGGGACGGATCGCTGTTGAACCTGTTTTAGCACGCAACCGTTATTGTTTACACATCCTCGTTTGGGTGGTTCAACCTGGAGGAAACAACCACGTTTGGGAGATTTTCACTTGAAAGGACAGATGAAATCTACTCGTGCCATCCATTGGATGTCCCGGCCTGACAGGACATCATCATGGCCGACTACCTAAAGACAAACTTGGCAGCGGAGCACATCAATGCTTGCGCGCAGGTGCTTGGCTGTGCAAATGGATTGGAAATGACAAAGTCGCATTCCAAAGAAGCTATGGAAGTCATCATAGAGATAGCTTGGCCATATTAGCATGTATATACAACTCATGTCTCATATACACACATCAGTTGAACATTCTGATGAATCCATCTTTCGCGTGTTTCTTTGGCGCGGGCCCCATCTCGCACTTGCCAGGTGGGCACAGCGCTGTGGTGGCGGCAGCTGGAACAAGAAGATCCCAAGCGGTGGCAGATGATGCAGAGGAATGGCCAGGTGCGCGCGCTTTGCGACTGGCGCGTGGAACAGACGACTATGTTGTCTCAAAATAGGTGAAACCTCAAGCTCAATGTATACTTTCAAGTTGGGCAACCTCAAAGTCGCACGCTATACTGGATTAGTGTTGGAGTTTAGTGGAGTTTATACGTATGAGTCATAGGCATGAGTCGAAGCTATATATTTGTTTGAGTGGTTCTCCCATTGTATCGGGTTTTGTCCTTGTGTTCATATTGTTTGAAGAGCTGGCGCCCTGAGTCGAATTGAACGTGGGGTTGTCTTGGATTGCTTTCCCTTGCGCGGATGTGCAAACACCACTCGGAACTCGGTGGCTTCCACACGATTAGCTCGTCTTTTGGCCCGTTGATGCCCTAATTGCAAGAAATGGCAGTTGCCTTCCCTTTTGTGAAACCGGCAGTCACCGCCGCAGTGATAGCTGCGGCGTCACAGACTCAAACAGTTTGCAAGGTTCAGCGGCTCAAGTACGACGCCTCATGGCCGGGACTAACAGGCGATGGGTTGAAGTGATTGCAGGGTGGGCAGGCCACAAGAGAGGCGCGACTGCGCATCGGCTGGAATCTTTGTGCCTCAATTCATGCCAACATACTTTCTACTTGCTTCCGCCTGATGGTCGCGAAGTAGTTGTTGCCAGCAGCGCGCTTTTGCGCGCCCCATCAACACTGGCCCTGGCAGTATTCGCATCCGGTACTTTGGTGGGGCTATTGCGTTTGGTGGCTTCAGCGAGAGTTTGAAGTCGAATTCTCGTTTCGAGCTGCACTCAGGTAGGACAATCCGCGGGTTTGAGGAGCTGCCGTGGGTTTCTGGGAAGGCTTGCATGACATGGGCGTTGCCCCCCCCCCCGAGCTTGCTGTGATTCAACCCTGAGGTTTTGAGTCGCTTCAGATGGCACGCCTTACCCCCGATTTCATTGAGGTTGCCTTCAGCCCAAAGGTGCGTTTGACTGGAGTTGGTTCACGTTTGAGTTCCAATGCCGCTGGCACCCGCATGCCAAATCAGGGGGATATCCCGAATTTGCTGAGCCAAAGAAACAGACAGCGACTGACCTTGGGCACTTGTCTATGTCAGTTTGTTGTGTTTTTGTTTTAGGTGCTGTCATTTTACTCATATTGTCTCTGGCTTTGGCTACGTGTGTTTGTGTTAGGTGGCTTCATTTCCTCGTTTGTGTGCTTCTGGTTCTGCAACCTTTTCTTCCCCCACACACCCGGTCCAAGCCTCTCGCCTCTCGTTGCAGCGCAGGCTCCGAGGACGAGTTCGCGCAGGTCTTCCCCGCGGTGTTCCGTGACACCATGGCCTACACCTTGCAGATGCTCGAGGAGGACACATGGGCCTCAATCGCACTCTGAAGGGGATGTTGGGTCTGTCTTTGTTTGAAGGTACCCCTTTTTTGTGGTTTGACAGGGAGGAACCCAAAACAGGCTCACCCAGTTGAACCCCAAACATGAAATGGGCACCCTCAAAACAAAGATACGTCCACTTAGAATAGGGTGTGAGGGGCACTCGCCACATTTGGCCGCGGGGATTATTTGACCCCTTATTGCACGACCCGTGCCAAGGTTTCCAGGCAAATGAGTAGACCAGTACCTGCGGGAGTTGCTTGCTCCCTTTCGGATTCAGATTGTTTGGGAGCCACCTTGCTGGGTTCCATGTTCATGTGCAATACAAAGTTCACCTCTTTTAGCTACCCAAGTGGACCCTTGGGGCGACTCAAAGAAAATTCAACATGGGCCAAACAGCCGCAGCAGCAGAGAAAATGTTGTGTTTTTGTAAGAAAGATGTTGGTAAATTGTGGGCCTTTCTCGCTTGTCCTTTCCTCTCTCCTGATTGCCATTGTCTCTCTTGCTCTCTTGCTCTCTTGTTCTCTCTCTCTCTCTCTCTCTCTTCCTCTCACTCACGCAAACAATGTCTCACTGCCCGGCGAAATAGGGCGGACTAAGTTGCGCTACATGCTGAAAGTAGCTTAGCCCCAGCCTCACATTTCTCACATGCCGTGCCCGCAATCCCGGCTCTCAGAAAGCACTCGGCTGAATAACGCTGTTTATGTCAAGAGCTCATGTTACATGCTTCCTAACGGCAAAAAACACTGGGACGCGTAGTTTGGGGCATGTCCAGTCGCAGATGTTTCAGGAGGGGGGCGCCCTGGCGTACCTCAGCTCCATTGGCTTCGGGCCCGAGGACCTGCAGAAGCTGCGGCGATGCCTGGTGGAGCCGGCATAGGCGCGACCGGCGAGGTTTGGGTCACAGCTGACGTTTCCTGACCCGCAGAACCCTTCCTTTTTGGTCTAGATGTGGTTTCCCCGAAGCTTTTGGGCACCTGCCAAAAAAAAAGGTATGTGGCAGGAAAGAAGGGGTTTATCTCCCCACATTGGTAGTTTCCTTTGGGTTCCCTTCTCAAGGATTTGGGGAATGACCCGCTTGGGATGCCCTTAAAGGAAACTACAAGGATGGTTCAGGTTGGGGTCATACACTCATTCCCCGCCAGCAAATGTGGGCGAGGGTTCATTTCGGGGTTTGTATGGTTTATAGTCCATTTGGGAGGGGGTGAATGTTACAGCCCGAAAATGACTGGTGGTTGCACAAACCCAGTGGTTGAAGTTCATCAAGGGGTGCCCAGTTAAGATTCAGATCCATATGGCCCGCGTTTTCGACGGTTCCGCCCTATGCTGCCTTGAAGATAGCCGGGAAACCAAGCTGCCGTCCTTTGGGTCACAGGCCTGATGTTTTGCGTGGTCTCATTGGTTCTCTTGACTACCAATCAAAATCTGGGTTCCTGCAATGTTTGGGTACGCTTGAAAGGATTCCCTTGGTTTGAAAAGCTGAGACCGGAGTCCACGACACCAAGGGAACCGCGCAATGGTTGCAGAGTCGAGCTTTGGTTCTGGTCTCCCTTTTCCGGCAAGGCTCTTTTAGCCAGGTTTGGGCTTCTTGTTGAGTAGCTAGATGCGAAACTTGGCATATACATCCGGAAAAGCCTGCTCAATGGCTCGGCAACGGTGGATGGCTAAGGAGCCACAATGGCTAAGGAGCTACGCCAGAGCAAACGTGTGAAGCACTCGCACAGATGAGCTGCAAACACTTGGAAGTTGAGTTAGAAGTGAGCAATGGGCATGTGGACCCCCCCAAAATGGTAGCTATCCTCTTAAGTTACCTACAATTCACACACACACAAACACATACGCACAGCAATGATTTTTGAATTGAAGAGTCGCAGTTAGCTGGATGTTGTTGACAAGCGCTAGAGACACACTAGCAAACTAGTGCACAAGTGGCTTAGTGACATGCGCCAGTGCAGTGTGCCAGTATGGTGTGCGAGCACGCGAGTAGACTGTGCGAGTACGCGAGTAGACTGTGCAAGTGAACTTTGCGAGCGTGCGAGTGGACGGCCAGTGAGCGGACGAGTGAACGCAACGAGTAACTCGAACACTTGCACGATCCACTCTCACACTGTCCACTCGTAGGGAAACACACACACATTATATATATATATATATATTTGTTGGAGACCCTATTGTTGGCATGCGGTTGCAAGTCCTTTCATCCGCTCGCTTGCACGCTCTCACGCCCTACTCGCACACTGGACTCACGAACTCGCACGTCGGTGCTCGCGCAGGTTTTGTGTCCGACTAGCTTATTTTTTGTCGAATCCGGCTAGACAGTCTAAGGGTCAAAGCAGCGACCCGAGTTGGCCAGTGCAATCGCGGATGTGTCGCTGGAGTGCTTTTGGATGCTTTTGGCTGGTGGCCCTAAGCAACTCAGGGGGCCAAGTGCGATGCTAAGATTGGAAAAGGTAATAGTGTGGTAACAAAGGGATGGGATAGAGAGGAAGAAAAAAATCGAAAGCCATGTGACCGCTTGCGTCAAGCACTACAAAGCACGTTTTGTTTGTGTCTGTATGAATGGTTCTACAAGTCGCCAGGCGGTTCTCTTTCAGCCATTCAAATTCTGTACTTAGACTTGGCGGATAGTGGCAAGCCCTACGATGTGTCGATTCCACTCAAGCCCTGCAGTTCGCCATTGGACAACTTCAGTGGCTTCAGTTCAGAGGTCCTCTCCTCTTTGCACTGAGATGAAGGCAACTCTGCGGCTTTCTGCCAATGGCAAGGGGCCAGTTCTTTGGCGAGGAAGGCCATGCGATCAATTGGTGAGCAACGAGGAAGAGTCTAGATGCATTGCTCACCGAGCCCATTCTGTGAGGCATAGCTAGTTGTTCATTTCAGTCTTTCAGAAGTGACTTGATCATAGCTGGGCATGTTTGTGCAACGATGTCTCCAGAGCAAGAGCAGGTGGCTGATTCCAAGACACAAGGCAATTGTGGCATCCCGCGTGTCGAGACATTGACACAAAGCGGCCAGATTGCTTGTTGGGCTCAAGGATCGCTGATCCACAGCGCCCGCAATGCTCACGACTCTGTAGTCTGAGCGAGTGAAAGGCATCTCACTTGCATTGATAGATTGAATGGACTGCAGCCGCCAAGTAGAATCTAGGGAATGATATGCACATGGGGCAATGTTCCGTCGCTGGCCATGCTGGCCTGAAGTCAGCTTGCGTGTCATTGTTTCCGCTGGTGCAGTGAGTGCTGGGCAAAAAAAGGGGCGTGGTGAACTTCATTTGAGCTTAGCTCTTCCATGTGTTGTCAGTGGAACCACCTTGGGTTTCTCCAGCCTCTGATATCAACAGGCAGAGCCACTCAGATGGGGCTTGCAGCATCAAACGCGGAGGTCGCTGGACAAGGGGCCGTTTTAAGAGGATGGTCCACCAACGCCCCCCTGTCCACTTCCATAGTTGGAAAGAGGAAACACTTGGGTGAGACATGGCGCGATTTCTCCATTTGGGTCAGGTCATCCATGGTCATCCCCTTTACCAAGGGAATTCTGCCAGTTTCCACCCAGTTGCATCCTCTTCCCAACCGTTGAAGGGGGAGGATCTTCCAAGACCTGAGGGCAGTTCACCACTGGCATGGAAGGCATCCACCCGCTGCATCAGCACAGACATCGGCTTGCAGGACCTCGAGGCAGCTGTAGAGGTGTGTTGGGGAACCTTCCGCTGGAGGGTTTTGAAGGGAGGCAGAAGTGAAACCAACCATTTCCCGGAAGGGAGGGGGGGTCTTCTGAGACATATTCAGGTTGGCATGAAAGCCTGTTTGTTGTTGTTTGTTTCGTTTGGGTGTGCGGGGGCCTGGGTTGGAAAGAATACGGACCAAGACAGATGGCCATCAACACTGCATTTGTCAGGTGATCGTGGAGCAAGTCAACATTGCAGCAGGCCAAGCTGTGGGGAGCGGCGCAAGCGAGTAGCTGATTTGGTCAGCTCTTGGTTTGCCTCGGTGTGCTAGACCTTTTGCAGGCCAGCAATGTGCGGGGAATTGTGCGATTAACTCGAAGCATGCAACCATGCTGCTTTTTGATACTTGCAGTGTTCAGCGATATCATGCGAGATCCAAGTGGTCCGAGTCTTCAATGGTCAAGTTTCTGTCATACCTTTCAGGCACTGGCCCAGGAGTGCTTTGCGCAGTTTCCTCTCTGCTATATTTAGGCTGCGCCTGCCTTCCTTCCTTCCTTCCTTCCTTCCTTCCTTCCTTCCTTCCTTCCTTCCTTCCTTCCTTCCTTCCTTCCTTCCTTCCTTCCTTCCTTCCTTCCTTCCTTCCTTCCTTCCTGCTTCGTGGTGCTTGACATTGCTTGATTCCGTTGATCGGTTGGTCTGTTGGGGAGCAAAACCTGAAATTAGTTTACGGTACATGAATGACGTTGTGAGTCAGCATGGTAATGTTGTGTTTGTGTGTGTGTGTTTTGTTTGCTTGATTTATCTTTATTGTGTTGGCCCAGGTATGTGTTGTCAAACGAGTTTGTTTGTTGCAGTGTTGGTCGTGCGATGGTGTTTGTGTGCGTGTGTGGTTTGTCTTGTTTGGCTTTGTTTGCCTTCGTGAATCTGCCGGTTGTGCGTTCAGTGTTTGGTGTGTTTATTTCTTATTTTGCGTGCGTGCGTGCGTGGTGCGTCGGAATGGGTGCGTGTGCACATGGGTAGGAGCGTGGGTGTATGTGCGTGTGTGCTGCGCATGCTTGCGGGCGTATGTGCGTGCGGGCGTTGAAGTTGGGCTATTTTGATTTCCTGTGTTTGTCTGGGGCTGAAGCTTGGCGGAGCATGCTGCAGGTGCCGTGGATGCTCTTGCAGCGGGGCGCCAAGTCGGATCAGCGGACCCTCTTGGAAATATTTGTTCAGTTCTTGGCTCAGTTAGTTTAGCTTTGGCTCATTTGGTCAAGCCCTTGATCAACAGACTTGCCGAGATCTCTTGGGCGTAATTGAACCTCCATTGTCAAGCAGTGGGACCGAGAATGGTAGAACCTTCCTCAGTTGAAGAAGCGATTAATCCACCAGTAGGGCATCAATCCCGAAGTAACATGGACACTCTTCCAAAAGACTTGTTTTGGAGGAAGGGGTACCATTGGTCCAATGAAGGATAAGTTACCATCTCCCCAAGCCATTGGTTTGGGCTGGTCAGTCACTCAAAGCACAGCTGGCGCGACCAGCGTTTTGGAGGTTTCATGGTGAGGGCAAAGACGCAATACGCCAACACCGGCAAGTGCAAGCTTGTTCATGCGATGTTTGTTGTGCCGTTGTGTGCTCCCTGAACATCGCCCAACATATTAAAAAGATTCGTTCAAATTCAATAGTTTCCGGTTTAATCTTCATCTACAGGAGTGTCACGCTGTGGTCTTAGACTCGTTGAATTTGTCCACGCAATCTCGGTTTATCCACTTAACAATGCTGCAGAGAGGAGGCGAGGCGGTTGCAGGCCAATGCACCGGCAGCTTGCCGACAGCCAAAGACAAGTTTAGATATTCCTTCTTCTCATTGACAGGTAGCAGTAGACCACTCTTATTTAGTTAAAGAGGTATGTCAGCATGTTGGGGCCCGTATCAGGATAGTTCAGAATTGCGTCCAGCTGCGACCGCCTGCTTGGAGGGTGCTGATGATTCGTCCGATGGCATTTTGTAGCTTCTCGACATTGCCCATGAATTATTTGGTACAGTTCTTTTGAGGGAGCAGGGTTCGGCGAAGAGAGCCCTGTGACTTTGATCACGTTCGGGCCAGGGGCTCCTAGTCTTGCGCTTGGCATAAGTCAAGCTCTTTCACATCCCACAAAGACCATTATGAGGAGTCGCTACCTTCGCACCATTGCCTTGAGGCAGATTCGGTTGGCGGCTTTGACGCCGAGGCGGAAAGTGAATGTATGGAATTTGGATTGTGGAGGTTGGCGCCTGCTCTCTTTTATACTACGAGATGCTCATGATTTGTCCTATGAATGGAGGGGGCGTTGGAGGGTTCCCAGTATTTTTTCACGGTGGTGTCACCCGCAGTTCCTTTGCAGTTGCTTCTGTGCTGTCAATTGGACAGCAGGCATGCGATGCCAGCATGGAGAAGCTGCGCAAGGCCAGTGGGGGGTTGGGGTTTGGTGGGTGCGGTCTGAAACATTTGGGCAAGGCTTAAGGCCACCCCTTGGACCACTGAAAGGCTCAGTTAACCCGGTTTCTGAACTGGTTCTCGGAAAACGCTGGGTTTGAGGCTGGCCGACCTTTCAAGGCTGCGCAAAGCTAATTTCACGAGTGAGCAGCGCTGATAGGGGTTATAGCAAAGCCGATATACACCTTTGGACTCATCTTAGTAGAACCATTGTCAAGTCGGTGTTGGTGACTGCTCAAGAGCATTTGCCACCTCCATGGAGAAGCACCGGCTAGACAGCCAGCTGCATGCTTCTGGGCTACTTTTCCTGGAGTCTTGACTTGTCCTTCTCGGCTATCAGAACTTCTGGCGAACACTTGTTTGAGTAGGTTTCACTTTTTAAAGCCTGTTGCTGGTGGATGCCATCAGTTTTCTGGCATTGAGAGAGTGAGGCAGGTGCCTCAGAGGTGCCTCACCAGAGTTTTGGCGAGTTTCGAGCTGTTGTCTGGATATTTGCCTTCTCTTTGATTGTGGTGCCATCACGGGCCGTACAGTTCTCGTGCGTCCTTGGGAGAGTCTTTGGGAAAGTTCAGGCAAACGCCAACGTGTTTTGATAACCCGTGGAACACCCCTCAAATCGGGGAGCCAAACTGGAGGATTTCCCATGTACAGTTCCGCGCGCGCTGAGGCGGTGCCAATCCTCACGAGCTTCTTTCCTTGTGAGGAGTTGTCCGCCGTGATGGATGAGACAGAGGCGGTGGCGTTTGTGTTTTCAATGCCGTGGTTTGCCTGTTTCCCAACATGAAAACTAGGCTAGGTAAACGATTGCTCCCCCCCGGCCCAGAGATAGAAGCCCAACCTCTGGTGACATTTGGCAACAGATGCGATTGATTTGTACAGCCTTGCATGCATGTCACTCCTGAAGCAGGCAGGCCACTTAGCACAAGGTTGTTTGCCAAGGACAAAGGGAATGATAACAGACGTTGTGGGTCAGCGAACCCGGCAGGTTTCCCCTCACTCCCCGCAAATGGTTGACACTTTCAAGCAGCATAGTGACCCTTTCTAATCGTAGTCTTTGCTGCACGGGATTGTCTTTGTTTGAGGGTAGCCCTTTTCAGGTTGGTGAAAAGGAGAAAAAAAAGTTCGGCATTTTTGGAGTCTCCGTACTTGACACATACCCATCTCCCCCAGTGGCGCTGGACGGGGCCAGATTTCGCTGCCAGGCGGCACTTCGGCAACTGGAGTCACAAGCAGAATGATGCGCTGTGAACACAATCAAAATCATGTCAATCCAATCAGATCAATATACTTTAGAGCCTCCGGCTCACCCCTCTACAGAAAAAGGGTCCTTGTTCTAACCTCTCTAGTGGAGGACCTAGTCTCTCTCTCTCTCTCTGTCTTTCTGTGTCTCTCTTTCTCTGTCTCTTTTTTTTTCTCTCTCTCTCTCTCTACCTCTCTCTTTCTCTGACTCTGGCTCTGTCTCTGTCTCTCTCGCTTTCCCTCTTTCTCGCTCTCTGTGTCTCTCCCTCTCTCTCTCTCTCTCTCCCTCCCTCTCTCTCTCTCTCTCTCTCTCTCGCTCCCGCTCCCTGCCCTGACTCTCTCTCTCTCTCCCCCTCTCTCTCTCTCTCTCTCTCTCTCTCTCTCTCTCTCTCTCTCTCTCTCTCTCTCTGGCTCTGGCTCTGTCTCTGTCTCTCTCTCTCTCCCGTTCCCTGCCCTGACTCTCTCTCTCTCTCTCTCTCTTTCTCTCTCTCTCTCTCTCTCTGCACGTTTCTCATGATGTCCCGGTCATGTCCCTTCCATTCCTTTCAACTCCCCCTTCATGTCCCTGACATTTTCTCGGTATGTCCGCTTCATTTTCCATGTATGTCCCGTTCTTCGTTGTGCCGATTGGTTTCCTTGTGCTTTGTTTCCCTTTCATTTTTTTTGCACTCCCCTTGTTTTCATATCTGTCCCTTTCATGTCCCTTTCAGTTCCCCTTTGTTTCCCTTTCATCTCCCGTTGTTTTCCTGTCATGTCGACTTCCTATTTCCTCCTCTCATTTCCTTGCACTTCCTTGCATTTCCCCTTTGCTCCCCAGTATGTCCCGCAAAAAAAACGGTGTTTCTAGCGTTTTCGCAAAGAGACATCGAGTTTTTCCAGATTTTCGGCAAAGGGAGGCAGGAAGCCCAAGCCAGCAAAAGAGCCGGCAGGGGAATCGGGCTTGGGACCGTTTTGCGACCGACTGCCCGAAGACTACATTTGATGGAAGGTCACTAAATGACCGCGCTAAATTATATAATATATATTAGATATATTTTAACATTAATTATTCTATATAGAGTATTATGATATAAATTATATTGAATATTATATATATATTATTAATATTATAATATATTTGATTATATATTATAATGAAATTAATATTAATTATAATAATATATTTTAATATTTATATTATTATGAAAATTTAATATAATAAATATATATAAAGGAAATATAAAATTAAATATAATTATATTTATAATATTTTACATTATGAAATGAAGATAATTATGTGTAAAGAAAATTACATCCTAATAATAATTATGTTATGTATTGTTGGGTAAGATTATATGAAGGTTTTATTAAAATATGTTATGAAGGCGATAAATGTCTATAAATTATATGAATTATAAAAATAATATTATATTGATGGAATTATTATTCTAAATTTAATTAATTGGTAATTTTTAGAATTTATGATTTTGAAAATATAATTTATATATTATTTAAATTCATAATTGTTTTATTTTATACTTTAATACTAATATAATTAATTTATATTTATATATATTTATTTTGGAATTAACTTAATTTTATTATGAAAAATATAAATTAATTAAATTAATCCATATTAATAATATTCGATTGTATATTATATATATATATTATAAATATATAATTTTATAATTATATATATAAATATATATAATAAATTTATATATGGAAATTAACACAAAAAAAATATATATATAACCATATTAATAATTAAATATAATATATATATTTAGATTAAAATTATAGAATATTATATGTATTTAATATTTTATTTTAAAAAACTATAGAATCCATATTGATAAATATGTATTTTAATGTAATGAGATATAAATATATATAATATAATTGATAATTTAATAAATTTAAGATATTATAATATTTATTGTTTTAAATAATATTAAATAATTCTTAATATATATATAAATATATATATATATATTAAATTATATTTCGCTACTAAAATATATCTAATATACAATAAACATAATTAAAATAAATAATTTCAATATTTATATATAGTTTTTTATTTTAAATATATTAATATAATAAAAAATACAAATAAAGAAAGAAAAAATCTAGAAATAATGAAAATTAAATTATTCAAATATTTAGAATATGTTTTTTGTTTTTATATAATAATTATTTAAAATTATATATATCAAATTAATTATATTCATTCATATATATATATATCGAATATTGTATAATATTATATCGATTATTGATTCAATTAAATATAATATATATTAATATAATTTCTAGAAATATATGATAATCAAATAACATAATGCCGCCCATTAAATTGATATCTTAATTAGTTCAAATTCAAACAATAATGAAAATCATTAATTTCTATTAATTCTGTAGAATTATGAAATTCAAGTTAATCAAATTTTTAATTTGAATAAACAATATATATATATTAATTCGATATTTGCATATATTAATTAAATACATATATAAATATCTATATATGTGTTTAATAATTCGATAATTAATATTATGATTATTGATTTTGAATTTATATATGAATAAATATATTCATTTAATATTTATATAATTCTATTGCTTATAATTTTATATATATATATATCAATTATATAATTCAATTTTCATAATAATTATATATTTATAAAATCTTAGAACATTATTGGATTTTTTTGGTTTTTTTCAATTTCTTTAAATTTTTTATATATTCTCTTATATATTTCCAAATTCAATTTCAAAGATATTATATATCTCCATATATATATATATACATGTGATTTGTATATATATAGAATTTAAATAATATCTAAATATATAAATATTATATATATTAAATATAATCTATATATATATATATTATAGATTTATAAATAATCAATATATATATATCAAGAATATAATTATTTAATATATAAAAAAATTAATATTACTAATTATAATAAATTAATATATAATTATATAAATATAGATATATATATTAAATATATAATTTTATTAAATTACATTATTTAACGATATATATAAATAAAATATAATATTTCATATATATATTAAAATTGAAAAGAAAAACATAACACATGATTTATAATCATTAATGTATAATAATAATAAACATCTTAAAATTAATTCCACATTTAATCTATCATATTGTTTTTCTATAAATATATATTTAATTATACTATAAATATTTATTCTATAAATTTAATCGGTTAAAATTATATATATAATTTCATTATTAAATAAAAAAGCAAAAAAACCACAAAAGAAAAGAAACAAAACACATATAACATACATATAAAAAACAAAACCAAAATAAAGAAACAAAAAGACAAAAAACAAAACACAAAAAAAGAAACAAAAAAAAGAGAAAGAAAGATAAAGAAAAAGATAAAGAAAAAGAAAAAGATAAAGACAAAAAAAAAAGAATCAAAAAGAGAAAAAACAGAGATCCATGGCACGAAGAATTATTACTAGCCCTAGTTTCGGGGGAAGTCAACCAATACCCCAATAAGATCTAAGTAAATTAATCCTCATTCTATAGGCGATAAAGCGGCAAAAATCCCTCTCTCTCTAATTCTTTCAAGAAAAAAAAAGAAGGAAAAAAAAAAAAAAAAAAACATATATACAATATACAATATCACAACAATAAATAAAACAAATACAAATAATCAAAAATATAAAAACCAAAATAAAAATAAACAAACATTACCAAAAAAAAAAACACAAAAATAAACAAAAAAACACAAAAATAGAAATGCAAAACAAACACAAACACATAAAACCAAATAAAATCAAATAAAGACAAACCAAAATAACCCAAGGCAAAAAAACACAAACACACAAACAAAGATAAACAAACTAATAAAATCCAAATTAAATATTAATTAATTCCACCATATTAAAACAAAATCTATTATTTTAAAAAATAATAATTAATTATACCAACCTTTAAAAATATTCATTAATCAAAACAAAAAATAAATAATTCATTATATAATCATATCAATCCTCAAATCTCATTTTACTAATACAAAAATAAATTCAAACTTCATTTAATTTACCATATTTCAAGGGATTATTTTTATCACTATTTTATTAAAACAAATCATACCACCACATAACAATAATTTAATTCTTCTGAAAAACATAAATTCATCATAATCAATAATTACAAACATTGAAGTATTTTTCAAAATATACATAGTAATGGGCATAATCGGTTTTCCCCATCAAGCCCATCAATCAATTATTCATTCAATTTGAATTACTTCGCACCACTGTTTCCTTGGATACACATTCGGATAAACTCTGACGCAAGCTTCTTCAATTCTGAACGAGACAGACTGACTCCAAAGACTCTGTTGAGCATCCTCACCTTGGAGGGAAGGGTAGGCGTTCCATCAGCTTTCCAAGTCTTTTGACCACACAATGAAAAATGGAATAAATGGAGATCTCCACACAACGACGAAACCTCCCCTCCCCAATCAACCATCTCTGAGGCGGTGAGGCAACTTGCATCCAGGTCTCGGTGGGATAACCCATGTGCTCTGCACCTGAACGGCACAAGCCAATAGCAAGCACCCGGGTTTGGAGACTTGGCTCGGAAACGGTCATGCGCGCCACGAACAAAAATCATCAAGCCGCTTCAGAACATGATAAAGTTGTAGGGCCCTCTGGTGTTGTGAGGACCTTGTTCGCTCCAAGCCAACAATGGACTCCTTACACTTTCATAGATGCTGATGAATTCATCTCTGCTTCGTCTCTGGATGCAAAGCGCCACCCTTTGAAAGCCAATCAGCGGCGACACATGCCGACATGTTCACGTCTTTGTCCGCCCAGCAACAAATACTATGCCGCTGTCCAAAAGGAAAGTAGTCTTGCTGAAGGGGTTGTGCGCTCGTTGGCCAGAGGGTAAGTCTGCCCTTCCTCTTGCACAACTTGCCAATTTCTGCCAAGGCGCTTGGTTCGCGCTCCCAACATTGCGCTGCCTGCGTGCAACTGTCATTGGAGCTTCAACAGCAACGAGTGCCCCGTTTTGGGAGGGATCCCGACGACGGATTTGGAGGGTGCCTCGGGCAGCTCCCCAATTTTCTCAGTGAGTAGCTCAGTTCAACCCAGAAGGGCTGTGAATTTCTACTGGATATGTGTAGATATATATATATATATATATATACACATCTACATACTTACTTATTGACGTCTCGATGTAACGTGTCTCGATGTCGCACATCTGACCATGGAATTATATTGAAATTATGAGCCACGGTCATATTTACAAAGGTTAGGGACACAAATTTGGCGAGAGGATTTTGACACCTGTGCTGTTATCTGAGACAAGGTTGACACACTCTGTCTACCGCCAAACCAAAAGGGAAATCGCGTGCCACTCATAAAAGGGTAGGAGAAGGGGCCCCAAGCCAGCGAAGCTCAGTACATCAAGCAGGTTCATTGGAAACTCTAACTGCTCTTTCTGAGCTTTTTTCCGAGAGAAAGCCTGCCGTGACTCGCTATACCCGCGCCCCAAAATAGGTTCAAGTGACATCCTCACAAATATCCTCTGAATGGTGGCTCAAAGAGCAGCCGTCCCAAAAGCCATTTTGAGACTCCACAAAATGCAACCACTTTAAGGGCCCAGTCAAACCAAGCCCATTCTCTTCGCGAATGAGGCCCGCCTCTTGGGCGACGGGGTGAGGCCCGCAGCACGCTTGCGCTGGAGCCGCTGGGGTCCTGTCAGCTGACCTTTGGTAACCTTTTCGGGTAGCTTCTAAGGGTGCCTGGCTAGCAGCTAAGGAACTTGAAGCATGCGAAGACAGCGCCGATGGGTTGTCCTAAACTCTTGGTGGAGCTGGCGCTGGCGGTGCTGGCGGCGCTGGCGCGGACGAGGACGCTACAGACAGTGCTATGAAGGCGGAAAAACGGGGTGTGGTGTGCGGCTTTTGTCGGATTTCCGCCTTGATGCAGTCATGTTCTTCCGGGAAGCGATGTTGCAGGCAAACCGTCTCTCGGCAGTTCTTGCATTCAAACTTGTTGGAGGGGCCGAGTTTTTCCTTGCAGGGCATAGGGCCCCGTCGTAGACAGGAGGCTTCACGTGCAACTTTGCCGAAAGTACGCAATCGACCTGCTGCTTCACACATGGGGCAAAGAATCACCTGCACCGAGTTCTGGTCAGCCTTTACACAATTGTGACTGGTGTAGGAAAAGTGCTTCTGGCAAAAAGTCTGCGTACATCACATTTGAAGGGAAGAAACATCCAAAGCTACAATGAGCGGCGCCCTTCGCATCCAGTTCCGTGGCTGGTCGGCGTACTGACCCAAGAACGAAAAGCACCTACCAAGACTGTGTGGACGAGAATCATGTGACATTTCGGACAAGTCGATGGAACATGCAGTTCTATAGCAGCGATCTGAGCATGGATTTTGATGCTCCATCATGTCCTTTGCCTCATTGAAGCAAGAGGATCAGCCACATGTGGCTATGTCTTCAGGGAGCATTGCTTGGAAAAGATCAGAAAGTCACAGAGTCACAGACTTGGGGCACACAGTCAAATAGCTCCAGAACGAGAAAGATGCTTAACCAGGTTGGGAGTGGCGAGAAACAGGCGGCTCCCTCACAGGAAGTAAAACGAAGCAAAGCGGCAGGAGAAAGGAAATGATATCCAAAGTCTAGGTGGTAGGAGCATCGCTGTGCAACCTCATTACCGAGGCAGAGTTTGTTGTGCCCCCGCACCAATTGACATGATACGGTGGGGGTGTTTTGTAGTGTTTTCAGAAACTAGTAGAACCGCACAATACAATTGACTTCTTAGCCAATATTATCGTTGATAAAGGGGCCACAGAAAAGTATAGAACCGCTTGCTATATGGAACGAGGCTTCAGTTGACTTGTTGATTTGTTGTACCGAACTGTACACTCGGGGCTGTTCTGCCTCTGGCCACGTGTGCCCTGTCCCTATTGTGCTCCAGGTCCAAGGCCAGACCAAGTGCCTGAGCACCGTGCCGTATTTCTGCACACTACCCATGTCCTGTTGGCAAGGTCAATCACATCTACGCTCAATTTGATGCTTCAAACTTTGCAACAGGGGTTGCGACGAGTTCAGTACACATAGGGAAGTAGTGGAGCTGGAAAGCCGGCCACTTGCTCCACTTCGGCTGATTGGCCCCTGTACCCCAGTTGGTCATTTTCTAAAAACAAGTCTGGAGGCTTCAAGTCAACATCCGTCTTATCCATCCCTGAGAGTCTTGGGGCCGTCGTGCTCATTTCCAAGGCTCACTCGACTGGCAACTCTTTGCTTACCACTATGAAGCACGTGTCCTCTGGTCAGAGACAACCGGACCGGGCCGGGCTGTCAGGCCCCTCAGGGTTCCTTTGTTTGTTTGTTACGTACCCCAAAGCAGACACTGAAACACAGGGGTCCCCATAGAGTCATTCACCCAAAATCATGAGCACATTACCCCATGTTAAGGGGGTCAGAGAAGCACTCAAACAAAGCAAGCCCTATTGCTCCTGGCAGCGCCAGCAAAGGAGACGCGACCTGAAGGTGCCAAGGATATGTCATTTTCAATGAGGGTGCCTGGAAGAGCTACTTTAAGCCACTTTCATCCGCACATAGGCGAAAAGCGACGTGCTTTTCCTGGGGGAAGAGCAGGTCCATGCTCCACCCTTTCAACTGGAGTAGGAGCCCGGAGGACAAGGCCTACCTGGCGTATCTCTGCTTGACCAAGAGACTCATGGACGCAGCGTGCGGAGGATGCCCCAAATAGTGCAAGGAAGGGAACAACGTAATTTGTTACCCTTGTTTTTGGTTGAGTATGGTTGGGTTGGTTGCAATATTTAGGAATTCCATCGTATCTCTTCCCTTCCTCAGTTTAGAATTGGCAGCAAGGCATCTTGACGCATGCGAAATGGCCCAGGGCCCGAGGTGATCAAGAGATAGCCAGCGTAGCCCCAAAGGCAGGACAAAATGAAATGGGAATGTTGGACCTTCCTTGACGGGCAGCAGGACTCAGAGAATGATTTGCGAGTACCCGTTCCACCTTGCTTGGTGTGTGGGGGAGAAAAGGCATTCGCCGGTCATAAAACCCTGATTCAGGCAGGAACAAAAGGAAATAACAGTTCGCTACATGGAAGAGGGATGAGGCCAACAATTCTTTCCTTTTTCACCTCTTGGTCTCGTTATCTGGTGGCGTGGAAGCGGTAGGAAGGGCAAATCACGCCAAACAAGGACAGTCTTTCCATCGATTTCACTCATAAGAGGGTGCCAAAACAAATCCATGTCACAGGTAATGCAATAATGCAAAACCACATGCTTCTCTTACATAAACAACAGATACGAGGGCCAGTCATCTAAAACCCCGGACGGACAGAATCCCACACGTTCCCGCGGCCTTCGCAGGATCAAGCTTGGCCGCTGGGAGCTTGCCGCACTGTGCTGCCTGGAAGCTGCTGGCATACTGGTCGGGAACAAAACCCGGAAGTTGATACCCGAAGCGGGTCATGTATGACTTCTTTGCTACTTTCACAGGTGATGATTGAATGTCAAACACAAAAACCCGAATTACCGAACTGTCCCGAGCAGCCATTCTACATGCCGCGTTTGCGAGGTCGCAATTCTACATCCCTAAGAATCATTAGGTACCTTTTGACAAAGCATTCGCTGGGCATAAAACCCTGATTAAGGCAGGAACAGAAGGAGAAAAAAAGGTCGTTATCCCAGACATGGAAGAGGGATGAGGCCAACAATTCCTTCCCTTTTCACCTCTTGGTCTCGTTATCTGGTCACATTTCTTGACCAATTCTTGTGGTTCATGTCCTCTCTTGCCTCTCTGTATGATCTGGTGCGAGGATTTGTGGCTTGGAAGCGGTAGGAAAAGGAAACTCACGCCAAACAAGGACAGTCTTTCCATCGATTTCACTCATAACAGGGTGCAAAAACAAATCCATGTCTCAGGCAATGATGAAAAGACACATGCTACAGTTACGAGGGCCAGTCATCTAAAACCCCGGACGGACAGAATCCCACACGTTCCCGCGGCCTTCGCAGGATCAAGCTTGGCCGCTGGGAGCTTGCCGCACTGTGCTGCCTGGAAGCTGCTGGCATGCTGGTCGAGAACAAAACCCGGAAGTCGATACCCGAAGCGGGTCATGTATGACTTCTTTGCTACTTTCACCGGTGATGATTGAATGTCAAACAGAACCCCCCGAAATACCCGACACGTCCCGAGCATGAGCGGCGTTCTACATGCCGCGTTTGGGAGGTCCCAAGGCCTTTTACCAACCAAACGCTGTCCACCATTTTGTGAAACACTCATGTTTCTCAGAGTTAGGGCCACTTTCAAGTGGCTGAGTTCCGTTTGCTTTCCACGGACCATCGTCCAAAGAGGAGTTCCCTTGAGGACAAACCCATCATGGTACCCTCCGGGCAGTGGGCGATCGCCTCGTAGAAGCGCAACACCTCAGGATGCGCCCGGCATCCCAGCGCCATCTTCCCGCGGAGCCACAGGCCCTCAGTGCCTCAGACGAGGCTTTTCGCCTTTCGCCGGCCGTCGGAGGCGGCTTTTTGTTCACCGGCGCGTTGGAAAAGGCCGACCCAGCCGGTTGCGCTCTTTTTCTCACAGACATAGGCCAGTGGTGGTACCTGGTATGGCTATCCCGGTGCACTTTGCTCAATTACAGGAGACTCCACCTGGCCTTGCTTGCCACTGGGCGTTGTTGTTTGATGTGGTTGTCACGGCCAATCTGCTACTGCCAGGGTGTGGACCCCTCTTGGCGTTTGAAGGATAACTTCAAAGGACACCGACATGTTCCCATTCCTCTCATTCAAAGCCATCACCTCATCCACCAAGCGACCCTCTCAGTTGATAAACTATAATCCGTGGTGGGAAAAACATGCACTAAGGCAAAAACAAGCAAATGTTCCATCCATCGTTGGTAGAAACTATCCCCCGCAACCAGGGAAACTTCAAAAGGACACCAAAAGCGAAAGGGGAGCCAACACTCCCCTCGTGCGAAGGGACACCTGAAGTCGGAACCAACATGAAACCAACCATTTGCTGGTCAGAGGCCAGAGGTATGCCTGCTTTCAGAAACCATCAAAATGGCGGCCCCACTTGGTTGGTGTTTATAGGGAGACCACAAGGAAGCCCACCATTTGAAGAACCCCCTATTTTGACGCATACCCATTCAGCACCCAGCTTAGCACCCAGCTTAGCACTCAGCTTCTCAAGAAGGGAGCCCTTCTGGTGTTTACAGGGAACCAACATGAAAAAAGGCCATTCCCCTGAACCTGGAACACACACAGGCCCCCCAAAACCGAGATTCGTATAAAGAGGCTTGCTTTTCAATTGAGCACCAATATGCTCCTTCCCTGGCTCCCTGACGCCTGGAACGCAAGGGGGTCGTTCCCCTTCAAGATTCCTCGACAGATGGATGGCTTAAGGAATCCATGTTAAACATGGGATAAACCTTTAAGACCCATACCAACTCCAACAAAGGATGCGCCAACATACCAATTTCTTCTCCTCTGAGCCAAACATGAATCCTTCTTGTGAAGATTACTTCAAAAATGGATGTCCCCCAAAGGAGATTCCTCCAAAGATGGCTGGCAGGGTTCCATGTAAAGTTAAATGTAGACGTTCCTTTTACCCACTGCACAAAACCACTCCGCTTTCAGGGTGCCAAAGGATTCCAAGGATGGATGAACCCTGGTGCCCTACATTCCCCCCCAAGCATCACCCCTGCCAAGCGAATCTCGCTTTACAAGGCGCCACCACAAGGCAATGTTTAGCCAGACTTGTTGTGGTCTCCACGGCACGGCTGGAGAAATAGTGGTACCCGTGGGGATTTGAACCGTACCATCGCCTTACAAGGCACTGTTTAAAACTACCAACAGCTGCAAAATTCTAGGTTTGCCTCAAACTAGGGCTACCCAAATGCGTGGTTTTCCCGTGGCGTCCCTCGTTTTGGGGGGCTGACCTGCTGACCCCTTTGCCCGTCGTGCGTCTGAGGCGCCGGTGAGCCGCGACAGCGCCACGTAGCTCTGCCCCGCCTCGAAGGCGTCGTCCAGCTGCAGCTCCGCCCTCGTCAGCGTCATGCCCTGGGCCTGGCGGACGTAACTTGTGGAGCCGTGGGGGAAAACGGAGGGAGGGGGCCCAAAAGGGGACCAAAAGATGAGTGGAAAACAAAGGGGCCAACAAAAATCAAAAACAAGAAAAGAAAAAGGAACTAATTCTGGCATAGGGAAAAGGAAGATTTGAAGCAGCAAATCGGCTTGAAACTAACTTGGAAACATCTTGAGGTGGTTCCCCTGGAATTCCAGATATCAAGAATCTGAGGAAGCGTGCTCCAGGCACTCGTGAATCTTCAATCTTGATTCCAGGAGTAAACACTTGAAACGCTGTTCGGGCAGCTGAATTTTGGCGGCGTGCCAGGATTCAACATGTCCTGGAATGTGCTTCTACATTCAGATGCTTGACTCTGACTCTGAATCTCCCCGATGAGCTCGAAATGCAGACCCCGAGGTCAACACTGAGGATGAAAGGTGGTAAACTAAAAGCAAAGCATCCCTTCAACAAATGTGACACTTCCGATAAATCAACTAGGAGTCTGAGAGTTAGCTGGGACCACATTTTGCTCGATCTTTCTGACACGTGATGTGCACCCGGATCCCTTTCCTGGCCTTGTGGACAGTAAGCGCCCATCCAAGCTTCAAGGGAACCTGGAACCTGCGCACGGTGCATGGTTCGTCATGCTTTTTCTGTCATCACTTTAGTACAGGGCAACGATGTAAGGATACTACATGTAGATCCTGGATATTGTATGGCGAGTTCAAACATCCGCACTAAGCGATAACATGTTCACCTTATTTGAGCAAAGCATATTCAAGTAAAGGATCTTCACCACGGGGTAGATCGCTCATGTTTTTTACTTTGTGCCACTACCAGATTCTCCGAAACTTGAAGCCGCAATTTCCTACTTCAAACATGGGTAGCCCATTTTAAGCCCTGGCTACAGTACATGGGGCCCTTTGGTGGCTGCTTCCATGCAATCAGCCAAAAATTAGCCAATTAAACTATGACCCAGACATTCGCACCAGGGATTCATACATTTCTCCTTTGAAAGCTTAAGGGCTGCACTTAGATTGAGAAGCCAGATCTAGTTGCCTTGGGTTGACCGGTTGACCCCGGACCTAGGACAACCGCCACTAACATCTGCAATAATTACAACACTTCACCACCTGTTTACGCCACACGCTAACTGTTGCCAGCTTAGGGCGCCCCTCGTTTTGGGAAAACCCATCCTTGAAAGGGCCCATCCGTGAGCGCGGACTCGACACATGAGGTTTCTACTCTGTTCAAAAGAGCTATTTGGGTTGGCCAATCCGATACTCTATGATTCTTGGGAAATACTGGAAGGGGTCCCCACGTTTTGGTATCTCAAGAACCTCAAGATTGCCTTTGAACAGCCCAAGTCCTACATGGTCAGCTTCTCAAACAAGAACACGCTGGAAGAAGCAAGCCGCTTGATGCACAACGAGTCTGCAAACAAATATTTTGTGGCCAAGGACTCTGTTGGAGTAGCTATCCTGGTCCTGGCAACACTTTTCCTGCTTCAATTTGTCTGGCATGCGCTCAACGTCGATTTTGAAGGCTCATTCCGGGATTGGAGTCTATGAGGGGCCCACAAGTTCAGTGTGGGCCTCTTGGCCGTGAACCTCCACAGGCTCCCCCGACCTGTTCAAAAAACCTTCTCACTTGCTGGCTGGATTGCTCAGAAAAGAAGCCCGACTTGCTGTTTCAAGTTGAAAAAGATCTTCAGCCCAACTCCAGTCCTGACTTAGTGTTTCACCTGGACACGTGATCTTCCCCAACCACCCCTCCAGTTCAGAAGCCCGAGTGCGAAGTCTGACGCTTCCAGGGCTCCACCGGGGAGGAGCGCGTGCCAGTCTCGCCTGGTGAGACTCGAGGAGCCCGAGCCCTGCGTGAACTTCTGCACGCCGATACCTGGGTTGCGCAGCTCCGAAGTCCATGGAAAGCTTGGGCTCCTGTTTTTGTTGGGGTTTTGCGTAAGAAAGTGTGTGAAGTGAGTGCCCCATATATTCTTCCAAATGGAGAATAGAATGATAAGCTCGATATGTGTTGGAATTGTATTGTATGGAGCAAAGTTAGTGCTGAAATGCTGATATGACTAATATGTTGACCGAACCTCTTTTGGTTTGTTTGCTCTTCAGGCGCAACCCAAAATGGACTGTGTGCGTGTGTGCCCTTTTGTTCCTTTGACCCGACTCGCAAATGGTTGTGCGGGGTTATACAAGCCCTCACCATAATTCCTCTTGACTGAGCAGAATGGCCAAGAGGCTTTTCGGGCGCTGTTCATTGTGCGATCCAACAGTCTCCTGCCTACATGGATCACTGTAACCCATCTCTATGTTTGACACTGTACCGAGCAAACCAAAGGATCAAGTCTGCACTTGCCCTGAAGCAACACGTAGACAGTGTCAGTGACTTGTTGTAGCGAGAACAGAACATGGGTCTACCATAAGATCGATTTTTTCCACATGGGAGACATCACACGCACACACACACACACACACAAACTTGTTAAACAACAGAAACAGCATGAAGGAGCAGTGATGGATTGTCAGTGCGCGAATCCATGACCTAGATGCCCTTTGGGAGATCCTTTGATAATCAACCAAACTGAAGCAAGCAAACCAAACACAGAAAGGACATATCAGCTTTTGTTTCCTGATCCCCCATGACAGCCCCCCATAGCCCTCCCGAAGGACACCTACGGACCAAAGTTGCGGAGTGTTTGGCAAACTCCAATCTGCGGCTCAGGTCACAGACACGCTTGCCATTGTCAAAGCGCACCACAGGCATGCCTCCTTCGAAGGCCTGGCAATGGACATCAGCGCGGTGAAAAATGACACCATTGGCGGATTGCTTTCACCCAACTGGAACAAGGGTGCCTTGTTTGGAGGTGGTATACTTTCTGGATGGTTCAAAAAGCAACACGAACCCCGCACATTTTGGGCTCAAATTGTTGAGACAACACGTCTCAGTATAAGAAACCATTTTCAGGATGAGGTCAAAAGACCAGACCCCCAGTGGCCATGGACAAAAGGGCACCACTAGAGGTATGGGAAAGAAAGAACCATAAATACAATTTCTTGGACACTCCCAAATCTAATTATGAATGTTGTGTTGAGCGCTGCACGAAACGTTGTCCAATGCGAGGTTGGACCCACCCCAAACCTCTAAGATCCTGCAATCACAACCGAAATGGACATACGTCCAAGCAGGTTGTTATCAATGGGTCTGAATGCGCAAAATCACGACACGAGGCTACTAAAATGAAACTAATGCGTATTAGGGACCCTCTGGTGGACATCTTGCAAATTGGGTTTATGTCCACCAACCATGTGACGGGCTTCTCAAATCCAAATTGGCTTTCCAGAGATTTGAACGCGGTCCTTGGTATGTCCACGAGCATGTAAGTAGGACACTGCAATACTGGGAATTCTTATGACTGTGCTGGTTTCTAAAAATGCGAGGACACTTCCAGAAAACCTACCACTCCTGCCCATAGCACATAGCCCCCATATTCACATCCCCCTCAGCGTGTGGGGGGTAGACTTTGAAGACACTCCTCCGGGGCCTTCGGCTCACCGAGCCGATGGTCCGTTGCCTCCCTATTTGGAAGTACGGCATGGCCCCAAGAGGAATCCCACGCTTACCGTACGCATTTTCCGAACAAGGCAGTCCGAATTGCTGGCCATGGAAACAAACCTGCCTCCACTCGACCTCTGTGGCCGTTCACCAGGCCCAGAGAAGGCTCGTTGCGGAGGTGGATGACCTGCGGGCAACCCCAAAAGACGGCAACTTCTCAGAATGGAAGGGGGCTGGAGTAAACGGAAGGAGACCATGTCGCCGATGGCCTCGAACACATCATCCTGAACAACATCACCTCTTGAACCAACTTGAAGTGAGTGACAAAAAGAGGCGTCCACTTAGACCACTAAAACCGTCCCAAGCCTGAGTCCCGTTGGACGCTCTGCCGGGAGATGTTCAGAATTCCTGGATTTCCAGGTGACGGTCAAGGATTGGGCTACTGAAATTTCTACCCCCCAACAAATGAATCAGGGACACGCAAACTTTGCAGGGACCCTTTGACACTGCAAGGCTCTCGATGGTTGGATATAAATGGCCCCCGGCAAAACACACATGGGCCAGGGTTGATCAACATTCTGACCCAAATGACCATGGGTAATTAACTTTTCAAGTGTTTCTCCACTGGTCATCCCATGCAAAGGGCCTTTTCATCAGCCCCTGCCAACTTGACTCCGCAGAGGCGAGAGGGCCCAGCCTGTGCTCCAGGCTTCAGCTTCAGCAAAGCTGGTACCTGCCGACGAAGCCATTTTGCATCCTCTGTGGAACCCAGTATTGTCAAAAACCATTCCCCCTCTCCTGAAGGCATGGATTTTTTTCTAGGACTGTTTCCTACCTTCCTAGCTCCCTACGACCTTAGTGGACTCCCAAGCCTTGCCTTACCAAGGCCGCATGGTTCAAAGTATATAGAGGGACTCTGAAAGCTCACGCCATGTTGGGACCGAACCTAATCTTGCTTTTGCGAATGCAGCTGCACGGTTTTCTTAGGGTCATTCGGTCATTCCCTCCTTCTCTACTGACCAGCCATGGACTGTGACCGCATCGTGGTCGGTGCGGAACGCGCCTTCCGGTCCAAGGCCGAGCGCTGCAAAGCGCTGCACCTTCGTGGCACCTGATCCCGGGCGCGCAGCACCACCTCTTCCCCTGGCGTGCGAACGAACGCCATGCTCGAGCAAAAGGTCGATAGGTTTCATGCCCATTTCGCGGTTATCTGAAAACATATATCTAACTGTATCCATTTGGGTAGAACTGATTGTTGCTCACCACGTGCTTTTCGGGTATCTGGGTATCCATCATGAGGAAATTGTTGGGAGTTCGGATGAAGGCAACTTCCGAGCTTGCTACGTGGGAGTAGATCGCTTGCGCATATGTTGCCAAGCCGAAAGCACCTACATCCCTGCAACATCATGGCTTCCCTCAAACCCGTGTGGTTCTTGAGTGCGTCCTTTAGCGTTTTGCTTCAAAGGTCCCTTCGTGCCTCATGAAACAAGAAAGCCCTTGACCCCGAAAACCTGCAGCTAGGGCACCAATGAACCTCTGGCCATTTGACAACTTCAGTGGCGCGACATGCACATGCCCTCCCCAAGCTGCACCTGTTCAAATGGGTGTGTCAACATCAGGGACACCACTTACCACTTTGGATGGATGTCAAATAAACCCGCTGATTTGCAAGAGCACTTTAGCATCCTTTGATAAGCTTTGCATACCAAGAGGAAACCAGACCCACTCGGCAGGCTTTTCCACCCATTGCAGTATGCTGTGTTGGGACCTCCAGGAACCAAACATCTATCCACGCGTTTTGCCCCAGGCTGGTAAAGCCCAAACCTCAGTGTGGCTGCTTGGTTTCCAGCTCTACCCAGCCCGAGGGTCCAACTTGGCCTGGTAGCTGAGCGAGACGCTTGGCGTTCTCTGCGTCCACATTCCTCGCATCGAGACCTTCCCCATTCCAGCTCATGGACCCCTAAAACTAGCAACTTTTCGCAATAATTTCGCTGCAACACCCAAAAAGAGGTCGTCAAAATGGCGGAAGCCCCGTAGATTTGGCAGCTTTCCTTGTGGTTTCCCCGTAAACCAACCTTCACGGGGTACACTAGAGGAAAGCACACAGACATTTGTTTGGTTGCCGCCACCCCCTAATGCCTGCATGAGCCCTGGGCAAGCCCCAAAAATGGGACGTCCGGACCAGAAAATACAAGGCTAACGTTTTTTGAATCTCGACTAGAAATGGATCAAAGGAAAGCCAAATGGCAAGAGTCTTTGAGAAAAAAAAAGCGGAAAAAAAACACAAACAACAACGTGAAACCTGTCCTCATGGTGCTTGGAACCATTTGCTCGTTTACGAGTCGTTCGACCATGGAAAATGCACACGCTCATGTCCGGAGCAGGTTATGTCTGTCAACAAGTATCATGAACAATATCCCAGACAAAGAAGAGCCCACCCCACATAACGTAGTTCAGCTCGGACCATCCCAAACACACCAGCAGTACGTGGCTTCTAACAGACCTTGAACCCCGCCCCGCCAATGCCCGTTGATCACCAATCCATTTGGACCACGGTCAAAATTTGAAGATCACCTCGATTGACGTGGGTTTATGAGCGTCCCCTCGTCTTTGCGCTGGAAATCTAGAGGATACCCCCCATGTTTTCCCAAATCTTGGGCTTTTTCCCCAAACCTCACCTGGCTGTGGGTCAAAAATAGGTACCCGAAATGGAACCCTTGTAAGTGGAAACATGGACCCAAACCTGTGGTCCCCTGATGGTTTTAGTTTGACCCAAACCCCACCTGACATCCCCCGGCACTTTTACAGCCGTAGGCACCGATTGAGGCAATAGAGCCTGGTCGGGAGAATGCCATCAGCAGGCGGCGTCTTCACTTTCACCTAGCGGAGTACTCACTCTGGGAGGAAGAAACCTCCGGATCCATCGGGGCATCTCTTTTGCATAAATTTGCAAACAAGAAATAGGAAACTCCTTCTTGTTACCCATATCAGTGACTATCATCTGCGCAATTTAGACTAAATGTGCAAACAAGAAATAGGAAACTCCTTCTTGGTACCCATATCATGTCGAATGGGACCCGAATTGTCACAATGCCAAATATCCTCCGCAAATCGCGTGCTTCACGTGTTGCTCCTGTCGCATCTCCGGAGGCCATGGAACTTTGAAGACCCCATGTGGGAATGTATCAAGATAGGATGTGTTTCCAGACAAACTGGTGGTAGTTCCATTTCTTTCTGTTGGTTTCCATGCAAACCAACGATAGGCAACACACAGCAGCTGTTGCTGTCGCCCACACACACAAGATGTGTATTGCAGGCATAACCTTCAGAAGGAGGCAAATAGGGTTGACTTAGATTGCACCCACACACACAATAACATACAAACAAATACTTGCAAGCTCCCGCTGCCCGCCATTGTTTCAGCACCTCTCCTACCTGAAGGATGATAGTGATAGATGCTGCCGAGCAACGTGGCAACTGGCAAGCATCGCGTTCGCCTTCTCACTGACGATGCCCACTCGCATCTCGTTCAGGACCTGCAGTTCTCTCGAAACTGGGGTTGCTGAAGAGATCCTACTCACAATGAACTCTGCAAGTGACCCAAAGTCTTGTCTCAAGAAGTCCTCCCTATACCCAATTCACTCAGTTGTGTTGGTCTTAGCCCCCACAAACTACTCTCATAACTTTGTGATTCGACAAGGGATTGAACATTGCGTTGTGTTGTTGTATATATATATATTATGTATCTTTATTCTAGTATACATGCTATCATAGCAACAAGTCTTGTTGTTTCCATCTTTCCGACTTTTGACTTGGCCCGGAATGCCAAGATTAAGTGCCATGCCCCTCCCTCTCCTAGAAGGTCCCACTGTCACCTTTCCGCCCTTGCTGGAATGATCTGTACAGGGGCTCCTGGAACTTTTCCTGACATCGCGTCTTCTCATCCACTGCAATTTACTGTGATTTGTAGATTCGGGAAACGGGAAGTGATATCTCATGAGATCCATTCAAAACCCTCCCGAGCAAGATACTTCAGAAATGGGATGGCAAAGGCCGATCCCGCAGAATGTGGGGATCTTGACCCTGCTTTTGTTTGGGGGGGGGGCTGCAAACACTATGAACCTGTTCAAATCTGTCCAATGCCAATCCAGCAAAACAAAAAACATGCGCCGAACCTGGTTTGACACATATGATTACTCAATAAATCCCTTGGCTGGGCAATGCCCATCCCTTGTGGCCCTGGCGGCGAGCCCTGTTCAGACCTGAGACCCTATCCCCCACCCACGCCGGGCCATACAGCCCTGAGGGTCCAAGCACCCTTTTCTTCGGATGGCTTGTGGGGGGGTTCAATTTTGTTGGGTTCAAGCACCTCCTTACAAGCTGCACGATCCTTAGGGCGAACGGAGATCTGGTTCTTGCCCCCTTGTCAAAATCGACAAACAATTCAAACAACCCGAAGCCGGGCGGATAATCACCCGTCAGAAAGCGGGGACGTCTCATCCCGCCCCCATCCCCGCTCCCCGGACTGTGATGAGACCTCCGCAAAGGCGGCATCCGCTTGCTGCCGCACCGGCTGGCGCAGCAGCACTGTGCCCTCCTCCAGGCCGGCCTGCGCTAGGAGCGGGGCAGCGCTTAGGGGCCAGCTGCAAATGCCACGTGAGTCGCAATCAAAACCTGGTACTAAGATGGTCGTAATCCCAGAACCATGTACAGGATTGAGAAGGCGGCCGCAGCTATTTGTGGTTGGGATCGTCCCTTACTAACCTTCATCTACCCGGGTTTTGATTGTGGCTACTAAGAAATCCGTGTCTTGTTGGATGGATTGCGCCCGATTTTCGCGGGGTCCTTCAATTTTGGTCCCCGGCCTATTGGGGAAGGAAGGAAGGAAGGAAGGAAGGAAGGAAGGAAGGAAGGAAGGAAGGAAGGAAGGAAGGAAGGAAGGAAGGAAGGAAGGAAGGAAGGAAGGAAGGATTGAAGGAATGGAGGGCCCTCAGATCTTCACTCGGAGTTCCGACGATTCTGCTTTCCAAAGGAATCATTTTAGAATGTTGAGCATGCTCCAAAAAGACGGCCAGGCCAGCCTACACACCAAAGGTAACGATTTGGTTGCATATTTGAGGGTACCGTTTTGTGGGCTGGTAAATGGAATGTAAAGGAGAACCGGCCATTTTGGCCCAGCGGCCATGGAAAAAGACAGGGGCACTCTTTCTTGGGTAGCTAGTTTCAAAGGGAACTCCTCCAAAAACAAAAACAAAAACAAAAAACAAGCACAGGGCTCGCAACCCACAGGCCCACAGGGTGTCTGGGTTGAGACGTTTTTGGCCTGTCGCCAGGCCGCGGCGTGGAAACAGAACTGGGCGCTCTTGCCGCGCTCCTGGCGCAGGATTGCGATAGGCAGGGAATGAGACATGACCCCGAGAAAAACCATCCCCTGTGGTTTCCTTTAAGGAGATCCCTGGGTCATTCCCGCATTTCCTACTGAGCGTCGGCAAGAACATTTGGACCTGGCTTGCCCCTTGGGCCGGGCCCCCTTTCAAACAAACCCCAAACACCCATGGTTGTGAGGAAACGAGCAACTTGCTGTTTGCAACACTCACTAGTGGAGAATTCCCCTCCCTTCTTCTTTGTCGCTTCAGTACCAAGTACCCAAACTTCACGTGCTCAAGAGTAAACGTGGGTCGCTCATGAAAAGAAAGGCCGACCAACAGAGATCTCCATCAAGGGTGTTTGGTGCCAAGAAATATCCTGACTTTGTGTTGCCCTGAAATTCGATCAACACTGTCATTGACAAAAAAATGCAGAACCGAGGCTGAGCAGTGGTTTGGAAACCTCCAATTTGCAGATAGGCACGTGGCTTGTGGTAGAATGATTTCCTGCTTCGCTGATGCCTTGAAAACGATTATCCCTGCCAAAAGCTCTCTGGTCCATTTGGGGACCTCTATTTTGGACATCTTTCTGGGCTCGGGCGAGCAACTTGCAGTCCTGGACCGGCGGCAGCTGCAGGAAGTCCCCGCAGAGAAGTACCTGCCGGATTGCAAGCCATTCCATCAAAAGCGGCAAACAAAAACAATTGCAATGCTTGAGAAAACCGTACATACAACACACCAACATATTGCTTTGCACATGAGAGCGAGTGCACATGCATTCCCGTGTGTAAGAGTGCCTGAGTCGAGTCTTTGCGCGTGTGCCAGTTCGTGTGCCTGTGCGGGAGTGCGGGTGGGTGTGCCCATGCCCATTTGCATGTGTGAGCGTGCATGCGTGCGTCTGCCTGTGCGCGCTTGTGCTTGCGTGCGAGTGCTTGGATGTCCAAGTTTGTGTGTCTGGCTTGGTTCCGGGTGATATGGAGCAAGGGTTGAATAGCATTCCAACCCTTTTTGCAGGAGTTCCAGGGCGGCATGGAGCCGCATGCCTTTTAACACCCCTTGCCCAAACAAAAAAAAACATGGCCCGAAAAAATACCAACTCCAACAAGGGCAAGCCCCGGAGCCTTTCCAGAACCCTCGTCCCAGAGCCGCTCCGACTGCGCTCCGAGCCCAAACCCGTCGCGTGGTGTCGATCCTGGAGGCCGCCGAAGGCTGCGGTGTTGCCTCGCACTGCGCTGGCCAACTTGGAGAGGAGGTCCAGCAAGCGGCTGTCCAGCATCGAGATCTCATCCTCACTCACTCATGTGTCAACATAAAGGGGGATCGGACCTCCCGCTTTAAACCAAGGTGACAAGGATTTTAAGAGCCTCACAAAACACGACACCCAAACAAAGGGCCGAAGGAAGAACCTTAGGATTCACTTGACCCTCCCAAAACCGATCCTCAACAGGTACTTGGACCGTCTGGGTAGAGACAATTTCTTTTGCGGGGACACCCTCGATGTTCCTGCAAATGAATATGGAGCCCAGTTCCAGGAGTAATTAATTCTCCTTTTGGATTTCGGGCCCCTTTTCGGGGCCCCATGTTAGTTTGAAGTGGAGATTTCGTGCCTAACCTTGACCGTAGCCCTTGAGGATGCGCCCATTCACTTCACAAACCCAACCCAGGTGAATGATCCAGCACTTGGCACTTGTCAAGGCAAGGGTCTCTGTCACTTGACGCGATGCGATTGGTGGATTGAACAACACGCCAGTGTGGGGGAAGGCCTGCCAACATGATCGTCCCTTTGAAGAAGCCTTGCCACCATGCCTAGGCGGGACTGAATGACATTTAGACAAGCTCCCTGGTGTCAACAGAAACAAAGTCGGTCAACCAACCCTGACTGTCACTGGTCTCGGGAGCTTCGGTCAAATATCATGACACCCCAAGTGGTGAAAGCAAATGATTGGTCAAAGCAGAAAAACCTGTCAACCTCGGAGGATGCTGGCGGGGGCAAGTGCGGGAAAACAGCAATCAGGCAACCACACCAAACACACAAACAAGCCGACTAAGCAAACAAGCACGCAACTCAGTGCAACAAACCAAACAGAGCAAACACACAATGAAGCAAACAAATCAGATAAAACTTAGGTGATCTTAGGTGGCTTTCCAGACCAAAAACCAAACTTGCCGAGTCTCCACGACCAGCACCCGCGTCTTCTTCCACCTCTCTGCCACAGCAGCCTTCTGCACCTTTCGCTTTTTGCTGTCTTTTCAGCTTCGTTTCGTTTTGGTGGCAATGGTGTTTTGTTCTGTTGGTCATGCTAATCATCCTAATCCGTACTCCCTAGGACACCAACGCAGGGGGAACGCATCTAGCATGTGGTATAAGGATCTCGTGGAGCGTTCTTGACCAACCCAGTTTGAAGGGGTTCTTCCAAGGGTTCTGAGAACCTTTCCGCAATGGGTCCTGAAGTCTCTCCATCTGACAGGATCTTGCTGGACGGATTCGGGGCTCCCTAGGTTTCCCCTCAAAACATCGACCCTTCCAAGGGAAACTGAGCTGGCCAAAAAAGGCATGTCAAACCACTCAAAAGGCGACATCCAGTTTACCCAGCGCATGAAGACTGAAATCGCGCCTTCTTCTTCAGCGAGGCGAAGGATCCGGTGCCCAGGCCGATGCCCGCGAAGCTGTGGAGGGTCTGACCCGCCAGGTGCCTCAGGCGACTGGCGCGTGGCTTGCACGCCAAACGTTTCAGGGGACGTGACGAAAAAGGGCCGGGGCCCGGTGCCTTATGTTTGTAGGATTGGAATTTGACAGGTTCCCGTTCCAACTCTCGGCAAAACCAAGCATCTCGGCAAAACCAAGCATCTGGGAATTGGTACCGCCATGTTCCGAAGGGCATTGGCAGAAACGGAACAAGCAACCCACAGGATTTTGTTTGTGCCCCAAAGGGGTGCTCCAAAAGCACCCCAGGATTGTCATCAGGGAGAACTGATGAGCAGTTGGCAGACCCGCAATGGTGTGCTTGCAGCTCATGCGAAGTTTGTGGCACGAGCTGCTAAAAGAGGGTTCTGTTATGAAGAGGAAGCTCACTTCACCGCAAGGTGCTGTTCGAAACACCAAACCAGCAAAGTGCGCGCAATATAGGAGCTCCTGGCTTAAAAGGACAACAAGCTTGATGTCCACGTCGCGATTTCTCGAGCACACGTCAACGACGAAGCTGTGCAAACTACTCTACTCCCATTCCGACCTCAAGCTTGCTTCATACTCCCAAGAGGAATCGAGAACCACCTTTATATAGGGGTGCCAAGCTTCTACCCCAAAAAAACGGAGCTCCCTCGAAGGATGATGCTTTGGGTGCGTCAACTAGGGGAGTAGTGGCTATCTAGCACCTAATATAAGGGGCTGAATCACTACCAGCCTCCAATTGCTGGTACTACTAACTGCAGGAGAAAGACTCAGGAGCTTGCGCAGGCTTTCAAAGCAACTGCAGCGCAGGCCCAAGGTAGCCAGTTGTGCATCACCTGCCTTGCCTTGCGCGGGTTTGCCTTGGAGTCAAACAACAAAGAACAACTGTTTTTTTCTCTCCTGGGCAAAAGGCTCAGAGAGTTTTACTGAGATCATATGAGGAGCGGACGAAACCCTTTACTTGGCCTTAGTACTTTTTTTAACGTCATCGTTTTTGGGGGAGACCTCATCGTTTTACAGTGTTTTCGAACTTTGGCAGATCCGGCTCCAAAATCGCAACTTTCTAGCACAAGTCTAGTACGCGAAGTACACTTCCGCAGCTCCAGCTCGAAATTCGCAACTTTGTAGTACAAGTCTAGTACGCGAAGTACACTTCCGCAGCTCCAGCCCGAAAATTGCGAAATACAATTCCGCAGCTCCAGCTCGAAAAGCGAAACTTGGCAGGCAGTACAAGTCTAATACGCGAAGTACACTTCCGCATCTCTCTCGCAACGCAAGTCTAGTACGCGAAGTACACTTCCGCAGCTCCAGCTCGAAAATCGCAACTTCGTAGTACAAGTCTAGTACGCGAAGTACACTTCCGCAGCTCCAGCTCGAAAATCGCAACTTTGTAGTACAAGTCTAGTACGCGAAGTACACTTCCGCAGCTCCAGCTCGAAAATCGCAACTTTGTAGTACAAGTCTAGTACGCGAAGTACACTTCCGCATCTCCAGCTCGAAAATCGCAACTTTGTAGTACAAGTCTAGTACGCGAAGTACACTTCCGCATCTCCAGCTCGAAAACTTTGTAGTACAATTCTAGTACGCAAAGTACACTTCCGCGGCTCCAGCTCGAAAATCGCAACTTGTAGTACAAGTCTAGTACGGAAGTACACTTCCGCAGCGCTCCAGCTCGAAAATCGCAACTTTGTAGTACAAGTCTAGTACGCGAAGTACACTTCCGCAGCTCCAGCTCGAAAATCGCAACTTTGTAGTACAAGTCTAGTACGCGAAGTACACTTCCGCATCTCCAGCTCGAAAATCGCAACTTTGTAGTACAAGTCTAGTACGCGAAGTACACTTCCGCATCTCCAGCTCGAAAACGCAACTTTGTCTAGTACGCGAAGTACACTTCCGCATCTCCAGCTCGAAAATCGCAACTTTGTAGTACAAGTCTAGTACGCGAAGTACACTTCCGCAGCTCCAGCTCGAAAATCGCAACTTTGTAGTACAAGTCTAGTACGCGAAGTACACTTCCGCAGCTCCAGCTCGAAAATCGCAACTTTGTAGTACAAGTCTAGTACGCGAAGTACACTTCCGCAGCTCCAGCTCGAAAATCGCAACTTTGTAGTACAAGTCTAGTACGCGAAGTACACTTCCGCATCTCCAGCTCGAAATCGCAACTTTGTAGTACAAGTCTAGTACGCGAAGTACACTTCCGCAGCTCCAGCTCGAAAATCGCAACTTTGTAGTACAAGTCTAGTACGCGAAGTACACTTCCGCATCTCCAGCTCGAAATTCGCAACTTTGTAGTACAAGTCTAGTACGCGAAGTACACTTCCGCATCTTCAGATCGAAAATCGTAACTTTGTAGTACAAGTCTAGTACGCGAAGTACACTTCCGCATCTTCAGCTCGAAAATCGCAACTTTGTAATACAAGTCTAGTACGCGAAGTACACTTCCGCATCTCCAGCTCGAAAATCGCAACTTTGTAGTACAAGTCTAGTACACGAAGTACACTTCCGCATCTTCAGCTCGAAAATCGTAACTTTGTAGTACAAGTCTAGTACGCGAAGTACACTTCCGCAGCTCCAGCTCGAAAATCGCAACTTTGTAGTACAAGTCTAGTACGCGAAGTACACTTCCGCATCTCCAGCTCGAAAATCGCAACTTTGTAGTACAAGTCTAGTACGCGAAGTACACTTCCGCAGCTCCAGCTCGAAAATCGCAACTTTGTAGTACAAGTCTAGTACGCGAAGTACACTTCCGCATCTCCAGCTCGATCATCGCAACTTTGTAGTACAAGTCTAGTACACGAAGTACACTTCCGCATCTTCAGCTCGAAAATCGCAACTTTGTAGTACAAGTCTAGTACGCGAAGTACACTTCCGCAGCTCCAGCTCGAAAATCGCAACTTTGTAGTACAAGTCTAGTACGCGAAGTACACTTCCGCATCTCCAGCTCGAAAATCGCAACTTTGTAGTACAAGTCTAGTACGCGAAGTACACTTCCGCATCTCCAGCTCGAAAATCGCAACTTTGTAGTACAAGTCTAGTACGCGAAGTACACTTCCGCATCTCCAGCTCGAAAATCGCAACTTTGTAGTACAAGTCTAGTACGCGAAGTACACTTCCGCATCTCCAGCTCGAAAATCGCAACTTTGTAGTACAAGTCTAGTACGCGAAGTACACTTCCGCATCTCCAGCTCGAAAATCGCAACTTTGTAGTACAAGTCTAGTACGCGAAGTACACTTCCGCATCTCCAGCTCTCGCAACTTTGTAGTACAATCTAGTACGCGCAACTTTGTAGTACAAGTCTAGTACGCGAAGTACACTTCCGCAGCTCAGCTCGAAAATCGCAACTTTGTAGTACAAGTCTAGTACGCGAAGTACACTTCCGCAGCTCCAGCTCGAAAATCGCAACTTTGTAGTACAAGTCTAGTACGCGAAGTACACTTCCGCAGCTCCAGCTCGAAAATCGCAACTTTGTAGTACAAGTCTAGTACGCGAAGTACACTTCCGCAGCTCCAGCTCGAAAATCGCAACTTTGTAGTACAAGTCTAGTACGCGAAGTACACTTCCGCAGCTCCAGCTCGAAAATCGCAACTTTGTAGTACAAGTCTAGTACGCGAAGTACACTTCCGCAGCTCCAGCTCGAAATTCGCAACTTTGTAGTACAAGTCTAGTACGCGAAGAACACTTCCGCAGCTCCAGCTCGAAAATCGCAGCTTTGTAGTACAAGCCTAGGCTGTACGCGAAGTACACTTCCGCATCTCCAGCTCGAAAATCGCAACTTCTCAGTACAAGTATCGTATTTACAGAGCCGTGTGTTCGTTAAGGGTCATCGTTTCTGGGGGAGACCTCATCGTTTTCCATGGTTTTGGGATGTGTTACTCAAAAGCGTGCCCCGTCTTGATAAAGTGGTCTACGCGTGTTTTGTCCGTGGCTCATATGACTTCCCCACATTCGGCATGGGGTGTAGAGCTTGGATGGTGGCTTCTTGCAACCCAAAAGCGCCAACAGGAGGTACACGCCTTCCGATTGACAATAGAACGTGTACGTAAAACAACTTTTGTTTGAGGAATATCCATTTGGCGAACCCCAGTTTGGGGTTCCAACACCAGTTCCCCATGACCATAAGGTGCTTGGCTCAAGAATTCCCCACAAGCCAACAACCCTTCTATTTTTTCAGCCCCTTATATTGTTAAATTAGGTGACCCTGGAAACAAAGCGCCCCGGCCACTCGCACGTTTCTTCGCGCTTGCCAGGATGCGAGGCAGCGACTCCAGTCGACGCGGTGACGGCTACCTGGATCAGTGTCGTGGAGCTCTCCTTTTGGTTTCCCTTTAAACCAACCCCCAGAAGGGCACCCTTGAAAAGGACCCCCCAAAATGCGGCAGTTTTGTTGGTTGCCCTTTACAGTACACTTGAACGCCTAAGAAGAGTAACCCACAAGAATCCCCCGCTTGGCAAGATTGAAATTACTGAGGGACAACATCCGCGATAGGCACCAGTTGGCGGGTGGTTTACTCCAATATACTTCTTCTAGAGTTTCATTCATTGTAGGCAGGATTTCGCCCATCAGTATGGCTACACCGCTACAATTCGCCCATCTCAACAATATACAATCGATAGGTTCGCTTGGAAGACGAGGGTCGCTACTGACCATTTCAGTGCAGGTAGCAAGTGAATCGCTCGAGACGTTGCAAGTCATCGCTGATGGGACATGTCTACACGAGCTTCACTGCGTGGTTCGGTGGCCTCCTGAAACAGTAGTTGCTTCCAACTTGGTCAATCAAAATTCCATCCAATCCAGAGACGGCAATGAACAGCGCAAAAGAATGCCATCCCAGTTCAGTATGTAGAATCCTAGGTGTCGGCACCATACAAAGACAGCCGGACTTTGGTGTGAGCAATCTCGGTGAGAACTAAACAAAGGCAGAGACGGTGCCCCTGAGCAACGTTTGGAGCAATCTTACATCCTGGACCCATGACCAACATCCACTGAACAACGAGGCTAACCGCTTTCCCCCCAGCACCCAAAAGGTAAACGACTGGTCTTGCGATTTCGGCCTGCCCAGGATAGAGCTCCTGCAATTCCTGGATGAGATATCGCAGCAGGAAACTCTTCCTCAGGTGACACGAGCATCAAGGTGACACGCCCAGATAACACGGAAATAAGAGGTTAACAACCTTGCCTGACTATGGACCAACATTGCTTGCAATCTATTTCAAGGCAACCAAACGATTGAACGTGCGAAACCCTCAGATTTTGCTTCCGTGAATGTTGGAAAAAAGGGCCTAAAACGGACAAGAGGAGGTCAGGTTTGGTTCATCAGCTCAGGCAGCTGGAGGAGGGACCTTCTTGTCGTTGCGTGCTTCGCCTTGAGTTTGGTTGACCCCGACCCCCGCCCCTCGTTTGGTGAGTTTGATGATAGTTGGGATCATTGCTACCTCAGTTCCTCAGTTGCCCACAGGACCCAGAAATAACAGGTGAACGTTTCATTTCGTTACCCACGCCCAGCCACGTTCGACCAGTGCCCGCACATGTGACACCAATGCACTAAACGAGCGCGGAAGCCCAGTCGAAGGGACTGGAACAGGCAGCTTGAGCAGTACTCCGCACCATCTGACCATCCACAGGCACACAAAGCATGCAGCATACATGAGGCGAGCCCGCCCAAGCGGCTGGTCACACGCCCGTCTCAGGTCCAGCGAAGACCCAGGTGACATCGCTGGTCCAGCGAAGCGGAGAACCAGAAAGAAGAGCCAGCGCAGTGCAAAGGAGCTCAACGCGGGGCGGAGAAAGTGGACAATCAACAGAATCACCCCCATCCTCAAGAGACAAGCACAAGGAACAATGGAGGAGCTCCATTGCAAACGCATCCAGGCGAGCAACAAACACAGCAGGACGATCGCCACGACAGCCCTTTGAGGAGTCAAACCACCGCCAAAATACCAGATTGCCAAAGCACCCACAAAGGGGGTACACCACGGAGTAGAGAACGGAGGGCCACAGTGTGGAACATGGCTTAGTAGACAGGGAACGTGGCCACCCCTGGGGGCCTCCTACGGACAGAAACGCGTGGAAGGGGCTAACCTTTTGGGGGCCACGACAGACTCTAGACCAACAAGAAAAAACTGAAAAAGGTCCAAGGCCGATTCGCGTTGGGCAAGTGAGCAACCCTCCCAATCCCCCGGATTTTGGGCTAACACCTCCAGCCCACTTTCCAGGCCGAGCAGCCCAGTGCCCGCGGCGCCGGTCAGAAAGAGACTCTCGCCACTCAGCGCCCGAGTGGCTGCGGTTTGCTGTTCAGGCGTCAGCTGCTGGAAGCTGATGGTCTCCTTGGCAACGGATTTGCCGGCGGTTCGCTGATCCTACAAGTGGTTCGTTGATCCCTTGCGGCTAAGACGCTTGTCAATGGGATATTTTGTCTCTCCCACTGAAGAACAAACTTTACAACTAGATCTTGAAGGGTGTGGCTGGGAACTGCGAAGCTTTGCGAACGAGGAGTTTGGCGTGCCTTCAAAAGGCAGCCTGGAGCGGACGCTAGTCTCAGGAAGGACCACCCTACAAATCCAATTGTGGAAACATGGAATCCCCAAGAAGCTGTACGGTACAACCGTAGCACCTCGTCATTTTCTGTGCGAAACCTGAGTAGAGGGACTGAGTCAGACTCAAGGGTTTGAGACAAACATGGAACCTGTGCGAGTGAAAGAAATCAAAGCCTCCCCTAATGTGGAACCTCTTGTCAAGCCCCCTCTTCAGACGCGAAGAAGCCTCATATTAATATCATCTTTAAAAAGGCTATTGGCACACTGACACAGAAGCGCCTGGCCTAGCACCCCCCTCCAAACCCTTTCACCGTGTTTCCTGGACAGGAACCATGGTTTTCTCACACAGGTCTATCTTAGCAGAGCTTCCTTGCCATCGACCTGGCACTTCGTGGGCCTTGTGGGGAAAACACGACAAACAACCCAGGGATTTACCGCAGACCTGTCGCTTTGAAACACACACGCACCATGGTTACTGTTCCATGATTGTGGGCTTCCAACGGGTTTCACTCAAAATCCCTTCAAGCAGAACCCAGGGCTATGGGGGAAAGGGGCACCCCCAACATGGAACCAAGGGGCGAAACGGGACCTCAGCATGTTCCTTTAGCTGGTTCCATGTCAATCTGTTTCCTTGACCCCCCACTCAACCTGTTGGACCCTACAACCAAGAGGGAAAATGACACACATATGCCGCGTATGAGAATGACCTTGTTCGGTTTTGCGATACCCCAATATTGGCTGTGGATTTAAATACGCAAGCCTCTGGAAAGCGGTTGGTGGACATGAATCCCCACCCAAGTGATGTCCAATGGGTCCAATCCAATTTTTTGGGCCCAGACTCCTTGACCTCCTCCACCGGCTCTTCCCCAGGCTCGCCGGGCTCAAGGTCTGTCAACAAGTTACTTGCGCTCGCATTGCGCATGACAAAGGCCCTACCCACAAGTAGCCGGCATGACGCAAACAATGCCTATGGTGACAAACAACATGCGTCTTAGAAGTTTGACCTGGAGCTGATCGGGCTCTCAGGTATATCAGGCAGTCTTGGCAGTGGCAAGAGAGCTGAGACGGTGTCAGGCAATGAACCAGCAAGACTTGCCCAAGAGGCTGGCAACTAACAAGAAGCAAGTCTTGGAGCCAATCCATGGCTCAGGAGAGGACAAAGCTGAGCATGCACAAACTGGGTTGTTCCAAATGGAGACGGCGATCACCAATCCTAATCTGCGATAACACCACAAGGTTGAAAGGAAACCTGTCTCACTCTGAAAAAAGGCAAGCCCATAATTCAGGAGCCTACCAACCTCCTTTAGCAGTGCCGAAGGATTAAATGCGGCCAAATAAGCCAACACAAAGCCCCCCCCTAAAAAAAAACACATGCCAACCGAAAAATTGAAATTTATCGCCCCCTGTCCTCCAAACCGCCCGCATCCGCCCGCACATGACGATGACAATGTCTGAAAAGGGGAAGCCACGGTTGGACAAGTTTTAAAGGGAAACGGACATCAAGAGATGCCAGGTCAAGCAGTGCAAATTTAAAGGCGGGACTCAAGTCCCTAGAGAGACTATGAAACCAAGCCATTTGCAGACAAGTTGTGACCGGACCTCATCCAATGTCTTTGAATGCCCCACCTTCTGCTAGATGAGACCGTATCCTGCACGCGCGCCAACAGCTTCCGGAGGAGCATGGTGCATGAAGCTTGATTGGGGACACTTTGGTGGTCATCAATTGTATTTCGACTTCTGTATTTCATGGCCTTTCTGCCTGCTGTGTATGGGTGCAAAGCGCAAGCAACACATGCTGACTTAACGCGGTCTTGGAAGCTTCAGTTAGATTGACTCACAATTCACAAGTTGACTACTTTAGTAACTGCTTGAAGAGTGTCCTTCCCATGTCTGGGTGTTGAACAACTGAGACTGGGGCGAACCATGCTGCTTCCGCTCACAAAAAAGCGGGAAAGTGCCAAGCTTCGAGCCCAGGTGATGTGTTTGGCCAGTGCACTAGAAGGGCACGCGTCCTTCAACTGAACTCTTTGAGCCGGCTCCTCATTAGTTGATGCTAAAGGTTGACCTGGTTAGCTTCACTCGTGCCTCTGTTTGCACACACGCAAACAGGTAATTGTAGCAGAAAGCCGCAGATCCCCAAAAAGACAAGGCGGGTAGGGTGGGTGGGTGGGTGGGTGGGTGGGGTGGGTGGGATCGTCCTTCCCAAACCATCATACCTTGCGCGCCAACCTGTTGATTTCTGACAAGCCCCAACGAAGCTAAGACCCCGTATGGGCCCCCAGGTAAAACGCCCAAACTTCCAAATTGGAGGATTCACACCCATGCAAATCCAGTATCCCCTCACTCGGGCAGAAAGCTCAACTGGTTGCCATCAGAAAACCAAAAGGCCAAGTGGCCGGGCCAGCGTATCCCAAGCCCTGAGAACGGAACACGCGTCCTCTGCGGCCAGCCGCCTTTCTTTTTGAAGCGCTGGCGCCGGCCGGCGGCATTGCCGCCATTGCCGCCATTGGCCCGGCTCTTGCGCCATCGGCCTTTGGGCATGCCATCAACTGGGAACGAGTCGACCTGAAGAAGTGAACTTGCTGCCTGTGGAAAGAGAAACAAAGGATAAAACACAAACAACTAGCACTAAGTCTGGCACTGTCACAGGGAGAAGAAGCAAGTCTCAATGATTGTGGGTGAACCGTGCTGAATCACAAGGATTTAATGACCTCATATATCAACCGGAGCTTGATGAATGGGGGAAAACGGTCGATTTCACACCGAAACTCGTCAGGCCGCTGCATTTTCAGAAGGGTTGCCTTTGCAGCTGATCCAGAAGTTGGGTTTCATGGCCGATGCCAAAGAGTTGTTGGCGGCTTTTCAGCTTGATCCGGCACATCCAAACCACCATCGACATGAATGTCATGCAAGCTCGCAAAGAAGCCTCGGCAGAAGCGGGCATGGTTCCGTTACAGGGCAGACTTGCCGTGGTAAAGCGAACTCAAAGGGACCCGGTCATTGTTGTTTTTGTTGAAGAAAAGTTTCTTTCAACAAACAAAACATATGGACGCAGATGGAGGTTTGGGCGCAACGTGCGCAATTCCTACATTCGCGTCCAATGCTTCTGGGCTTGGCATAGACACGCCATTTTGTCCGAAGCAAGGCTGACTGTTCGGCCGTCTGCAATTCCAGCACGTACTAAAATAGCCGTTCGAAACATGCAGCACACACACACACACCAACCACCTTGGAAGCTGTCTGGCCTTAGAACAGAAGGCATGCTGACATGCAACTGAGAGAACAACAAACCTGTGCCCTGTTTGGAACCGGCGGTTCTAAATTTCACCTTCCAAACAGGGCCGGCCGAAGCCCGTTGCAGCATTCCCAAATATCCGATGTCTTGCAAACTTCTGCTTGCGACAAGGATGTGTAGACTCGAGTCTAGTGCCCATCTGGAACCAGCTCCTGCTGGTTGCTCGTTGGCTATAACAATGTAACTCTGCATCTTCCATTTGCTCTCAACTTGTATTTGCCAGCCATGGATTCTTCCCTTGAAAACCAAGCGCATGATTCGACATGTTTCAACTAAACACCGATGCGGCAAATGGAAGGCAACAAAAATCAAAGTGCATACCCTGCAGCAGCCAGACACAAATAGCCAAATAGCTCCTTCAGGGGGTTCCCTTGTGCTGGTTTACTTGGACAGTAGCGTGCGATGTTTCCAGCTGCAGTGGTTGAATTCCGGCGGAGGAAGGCGCGGCCGCGGCAAGGCCGCTTCAAAGGATTCATCTCCCAAGAAAGCTGCAACATCCAATGACAGCAATCTAGGCAAAGCACTGTCTTGGTGGTTTGTTGGGCCCTTGCTGACAGTTGATCTATTGGTGGGATATGTCCTACTACCTCTAAACTCCGTCCAATATTCTTGCTGATATGGCTAAGAGCTGCCAATACTCCAACTCTGAAACCGGGAATGATGTCCTAAACGATATTCATGGCCGTGCTGGGTTTACCCGTACGCTCGAAATTTGCGCATACTGCTTCTCACTTGCAACAAGAGCTCGGAATCAAAGGCGATAACCTCTTAGCACAAAACATGTTTCTCGAACTAGGAGAGCTTTTCAACATGGTTGGTTGTCTATCCCCCATCCAAACTCTGGTTGGATTGCTCGCAGGAAGGTAGGGGCATTCTCTTTTTTTTTGGATTGTTTGTTTAATACTTGTTTGGGGATAGGGACGCCACACATTTGGCGAGTTGATTCTGACCACTTCCTATCGATCTTTGGATAGATTCAAAAACAAAACAACGACCAAACGTCAGGGGCTTTGGGTGCGTTGGTTTGCCTTCACTCCCTCTCAGGCGTATTCCGTCGCGGCGTGTCCTGTGGCCAAGTCACAGGGCCGTACCAAGTCGCAATCCTTTTGAGTGAGGATCAGCTGGAAACCACGAGGGGAGGGAGACACAGATTACCTTACGGCAATGGAATGGGCATGATGAGTGCATCCCTGATTGATTGAAAAGCGTCCCCTTGAAAATGAACATTGATTGAAAAACTCCCTGTTCATTTAGTCACCAGGTTGATTAATCCAGGGCGGGCGCGGGGCGAAGTTGGTCCGCAGTTCCATATAGAGCCCATTGGGGCAAGGCTCCAGGAAGAAAACTATACGGACAGACTGTAAGCTTTGCATGAACAGGGCTCCCTATTTCACCAAAAAAGGGTCAATCACCGAAAGGACCCTCATTCTAGATTGGTAAGCAGTGCGCGATGTTCACAAAATCACCCATGGAGCGAAATCTGGGTTTGCCTCTTTGCTGCAACTCCCTGTGTGGTTAGTGCGAAGTGAAACCAGCAACAAAGCCAAGTTTGAGCCTGAGCAGTGGGCAGAAACTCAACCAGCCAAAACGCAGTGTTGTGTGTGTCTGTGTGTCTGTGTGTCTGTGTGTCTGTGTGTCTGTGTGTCTGTGTGTCTGTGTGTCTGTGTGTCTGTGTGTCTGTGTGTCTGTGTGTCTGTGTGTCTGTGTGTCTGTCTGTGTGTCTGTGTGTCTGTGTGTCTGTGTGTCTGTGTGTCTGTGTGTCTGTGTGTTTGTGTGCGTGATCGCGTGCGTGATCGCGTGCGTGCGTGCGTGCGTGCGTGCGTGCGTGCGTGCGTGCGTGCGTGCGTGCGTGCGTGCGTGCGTGCGTGCGTGCGTGCGTGGGTGGGTGGGTGGGCGGGTGTGTGTGTGTGTGTGTTTCACTAACATGGCCCATGGCTTTTGGTACACACTCATGAAACCAAGCACTAGACCAATCTCAAACATGGCTCCCACGGAGGCTTTGGGCGCTGCTAGTGCACTTGGATCGCAAAGACATAGCTGGGTGACCATCTATCATCAACCATACTTTTTAACCTGAAATGCAAGTGATTTGAGTGGCACAAATTTGTGGTTTGATCACTTTCCTTTGCCCGTTTCCGGGAACGGAAGGCCCGTTTGGGGATGTGTCAAAAGACAAACAGGACGGTTTGCTAAAGGGCATCACTACCACGGTTGTCTCCTTTTGGTTGCCCTATCAAACACCAACAGGGGCAATCCTGTTTGCTTTTCCAAGAACACGAAAAGCAGTGGACTCAGCTTTCCCCACGACAATGTCCTTGCGCCAGGCGCGACAGCCTGCAAAGCAGCTCCAGAAAGGGCGTCCCCCAGTGGGATATTCTCACCGGAAGCTTTTTTTGATTGTGGGCCACTTGAGCCCAAAGCCCGGAGACAAAACAAAATGATGACACCAAGAACAACATTGTAAACCAACAAATCAACCGATCGCCCTTGGACAGAGACCACGGCTTTCGGCATGCCTTGTTTCCTACATGGAAGACTCAAATAGCGCCATGTTGCACTCACTGCTGGAAGTTGTGGTTAAGACTCACGGATGAGGACCTCGCGTGGCATTCTTCCAGGGATGCACCCCAAAGAAAAACGTGGCGTTGATACATAGCACTCCGGTCGCTTTGGAGGCCGGCAGCCTCTCCCACAGGCATGCTGCGCGCAAAGCGGGCCTTGGCTCACGAACAAACATCACTTTGCAGAGTCACCCGGTGCAGAGTCAGAGCTTCTTGGCCAGACTTCCCTCTGGATCAAGGTTGCCAAGATTTGAAGCTTGTCCCCATCACAAACGCTTGCTTTGCCGGGTTACTCCGAATATTATAGAATTCCCCCAAAACACAAGTAATAGTCGAATTTGGCAAATTTTCCCTCCGTCCTTAGAAAAAGGGGCTCACTTCTTTCAGGGTTGACCATTTTTGGCGGGGACCCCATCCATTCAAGGGATCTTATTTCACAAGCCGAGGGTAGTCCTGGCTCTGCCCCCTCCAGACTTAAGGAAGCTAAGGAACCCGTTTGGCGGAAAGAGGGTTCTCCTTACGGAAAAACAGACTTGGGTGGGCTCCCTTTGGTTTCGATTTTCCAGAGGATAACCTGAACAAAAATACATACTCAGTGGCTAGTGGCTGAGAACCCACGGGAACCCGAACAAAAAGAAACATGGAACCTGAAGTCTGGGGCCTGCCTGGGGCCTCCTTTTAGGTTTCATGCTTTTGGTTTTTGGGAGGGTATCACCTATTGGCAAGTTCAGCTCTGGGCACTCCGACAAGCCAACAGGATGGACGACGGTGCTGTCCAAGTCCTGTTCCGCGAAGCGCGTGTACCAAAGTCCAAGAAACCTACCTGGAGTCGGTCGTGAGCGGTTCAGGGTTAAAACCCATCACGGGAACTTAGCCATGCTGGAACTTAGTGGCGAACTTCTCGCCGACCTTGCAGGAAAGTGTGAATCCACTGCATTATTTGGGGAATCCAGTGTGTTTGTGTGTGTGTGTGTGTGGGTGTGTGCGTTTTCTTTTGAGTTGTTTAGGGGCATCCTGTTTTGTTGGCTGGTTTGCAGCCCTTCCTCCCACGACAAGCCATGGTTGCGGAAATTCGCGCACTTCTATTGCCACAAGGTTCATTCCCTCATTCCCCGCTGAGCATCGGCAAGATATACCAGCGTGGGTCATTCCTACGACTGCCTTTGTCACTTTGAAGGTGATTCTCTTGTAACTCAGACCGACCACAAAGACAAGCTTCCATGTGAGAAACCCGTCCTGTACTTGGGCATGGGCACGTACGGCTGGCGTTCCTGACCTTTCGGCTCCTGTGCATAGCGGCGCTGAGCCGAGCTGCGCATGTGACAGTGAGGCAAAGGCTGATTGTGCGGATATACATATATAGTGTCGTCAGCATGTCGTTTTTTAAAGCCCCCCAAGTCGGAAACTCCCGACCGACCCGAGCGCGCAACTGGATGAGTTCGCAAAAGCATCTGACAAACACCCGCATGAGTCATAATCAAAACCTGATAATGGAAGGGGCTACCCAGACCCATGCAAAGAATTAAAGTTAGAAGAGGCGTGTGCACCCCAATTCTGGTTGGGATTACCCCTTACAAAGTTTCATATACTGTACCCAGGTTTTGAGCACGTGGCTCACCTGCTGTCGCTACCTTCTGCGACCCTGCTGTCCTTTTTGCCTTCCTTTCAAACAAACCGACCAACAAGGGGAAACCCCCTCAAAAAAGAGAGGCACACCCACATATCACCCACATGGCCGTCGCAACCCACTGGCCCATCCTTTCACAACTATCTGAAACATAGATATGTACATAGCTAACATATATATATATATATAATATATATATATACACGTGTATGTGTATATATATATATATATGTATATTCATTTTCATGATTACATACTTAGAAGTTAACTGGCCCATGAACCAGGGCCAGAGCTTCAAATGGGCTGCTATGTTTGATTTGAAGGTAACATCTCTGAAGTACTTTAAACCTAAACCCCCTCTCCCGTTTTGCAACGTGGACAGGATCCCATCCCGCCATGCCACAATACCTTGAGGGCTTTTTTGGAGAAGTCGTGCCCCCAACCGCTGACATTCATAGCCAAATCTCACAAGAATCAGAAGGGACAAGCCCACACAGGGACAAGCCCAGTTCAGTCTGGCAAGTAACGTCTTGGGGGCTGCGAAACCCAACAAAAATCGCCGTCCTGCAGCTTGGGGGCGGGGGAGCTGTGCATCCGCTGCGGCGAGCCCGGCAAGCCTCTGAGCTGGCGAGAGTATCGATAACCATGACCGAGCTGGCTGCTACAGTACCAGACCCCGAGGTACATTTAAAAAGAAACTTAAACTGGGTTCTCCGCAAATGCCTTTAAAGCGCGATATTTGGAGGGGGTGTGTGGGTCAAACATCCGCAAACATCAGCACCCTGGCAGATGGAAACAAGCACTTTTTTTTTTTTTCGCTCAGTTCCCACGCCTGCGAAGTCGCCTGGGCTGCGCCAAGGACTGCCCGTCGAGGGCGTCAACGCGTGGCACTGGCTCCTGCACGACAACATGAGTCATCTCCGAAAAATCTCAAGAGGTGAATTCCATCTCTGGAGGCTTCGTTTTGAAGGGTCGCCTTCGTTTTACAGGGCTTTCGCCCGATTCCACCCGAATACATGCCCTTGAGGCGGAGTCATTTGGGGATCCCTCGCATGCCTTCCGGGTCCCTGCCAAACAGCGGCCAAGAATGGGTGGCACCCTATAAATTGGGGTGGGGGGGTCCATTTGGTTTCCCTGCAGCCACCGTCCCAAACAGCTCCTCCTGTTCCGTGACTCCTTTAAAACCCGTTAAAATACTGAACTCATGGTTTGAGGGCGATGGAGACTCCAGGCACAACAAGTACATACACAGCTATGATATGATAACAATAAATAAACATGCTGATAACCAGACACTCATAGCTGGGAAACTAGAAACACAGTATATTGCAAGACCAGTCTCGATGGCTAGATGAATGCAGAATTGGGTACGTAGACAACAAACGTAGCTCAATCAAGAAACACATGCAAATACACCGAGCAAGAATTGATAACACTGTTCCTTCACTTATCTGCAATTCCTGAGAATGACTGGCAAATCTTCCTTGCTAGCTTTTTCAGCGCTTTGCACCAGCACACAGCGCAAAGCTCTGGTGACCAACTCCCTGCCTGGGCAGATCGCCATAAACAAAAAAGACACTTTTGCATATGCCAGTAAAACGGCCTTCCCAAACAGCGTAAAGTCCTTCAACTGGGGAGGCTTCATCCCCTACCCTCCCTCCCACTAACATGGCAACTGACAGGGGCTCCCTTCAAAAGCAAAAAGCAACATCTTCCAGGTACCTGCCGACAGGTGCCATGTTAGTTGGAGGAAGGCTACGCCTTTGTCCCCTCCTGGGCGTCAACCGCGGAGGAGTGCCCACCTCCGGCGTTCCCGGCCCGGGGCGGGCGCTAGGCCCGCCCCTCGCGCCCCGCGGGGCGGAGCGCGCAGAGCGCGGCAGCGGCGCGGCGCGGCGCGGCTCCGCGGCAGTGAAGGCGCGGTGGGCGCGGTCCGCGGCGCGGATCCTTAGGTCCCTGAAATCAAAAGAAACAAGGCCTCGACAAAATGGCATGACATCCCAATCCAAATACTGCAAAGCGGTTTTTCTCACTGACTCGTAAGGCCGTTCATTTTGGAAGCCTTTCAAAGAGATACAAAGGCCTCTAGGTCAGGTCTGAAGCCCTCTTAGGTTCAGACCTCTATGTTCGAGTTCTGAGCCGAGGACGGCTTTCTGAACAGCTCAAGTTGCTGCGAGGTGCACCCAAAACCTATGAACTTCTGGTTCTACCTGGTGGGAAAGGTTTATAGAGGCCGCGGTGCAGATGGCAAGCAGGGAATAGAAGCCCATTCAACAGCGTCCCTATGACACCAAAGTGCCTGGGGTATCGCCTTGAAGGGGCGTAACCTCCCCCTTTCCAGGGATCCTGCTTTCCGACAAGGGCCGGTTTTGAAGGAAGCGATAGTTGAAAAAACACCACCCAATAGAAAATCCCGAGGTGGCTTCCCCCATAGCAACCCCCAGAATCCTTCCAGAACCCTCAAAACAAACAGCTTGCCAATGGGAGATGGGAAGATGGTCAAATGACATGCAAATAAATCCGTCGGATGCCTTGAACAAAGACTTGGAATGCAACAACTGGCTTGCTCTCTTTAGGGGGTCCCGGTATTTCTGGAAATGTGCTCTACAGGCTCAGAATGTCAACTAAGCATCGAAATCAAAAGGAGCCCAAAAGGTTAATAGGTTGATTCGCGTTTGAGTTTCAAACCCAGACAGGATCGCTTCCCTTTGCAGCCAGAAACGCTTGGCTTTGTGTCGAGGATCAGCTCACACAGCGAAGGCTCCGAAGTAGGCCGCGGAGACTCCTGCGGCACCTGTGCCAAGGCTTGGCTGGGAGCAGGCAATCGATCTACGCAAAATACAAACAAACCCCCAAATCGAGAAAGATCAAACCCCAAGTAAGGGGCCGCCAACGTGGTTGAGCGCGTTTCCCGGTGAGCTCATAACTTGTGCAGATTGATTCGCCATTTGCAAGTAGGGAACAATCCCTAAGAGTTTCAACCCCCGAACAAGAAAAGCAATAAACATTACTATGTGAGGCTAGTGCAAAACCTCAGGACCAAGGTCGCGCGGAGCCTTGCTAAAATCATCCCTGGCCCATGCGTCCCACACCGGATAGGCCCATGTGTTTGGAATTCCTTGGGAACCCATCGTATGCTGAACGCTGGCTCTGGAATCCCTTTCTTACTTTTGAGTGTTTCTCTGTGGTGGACGAACTGCTCCCCACAAGACTTGCCTGTCAAGTTCGGAATGAAGAGTCGCCCTCCTTCTCCTTGAAATTCTCAAGGGCATTTGCCCATGGCGGTGATTGATGCTACCATTTGGGCATTCTGAGGACTGTCCCCCGGGCAATTGACATGATTTCCAACCCGGAAAGAAGTGACCCCCATCCAAAGGATATTCACACTGGGTATGCTCGTTTTACCCCTTGTATGCGTGAGCTCGCAATGCTTTGCCTAAAACAAGTTCTGGGAACATATTGGCCTCTCCACTCCAGTGAGGGCTTAAAGTGAGAGACTGAGGAGCAAGTTTCAAGATCTCAAGGACGCAGCCCAAATTGCCAAGCTGATTTTGAATGCGGAGTCGCTCGTTGGTGGTTGCCCATGCCCTCGCAGCGTTGCTTTTTGAAATCCATGAAGCAACCTCGGCATTGGTCCCAGACCTCCCATGGAGTTTCGCAGGGAAGAAAGGGTACTCTGTGTTTGGCGGTCGCTTCTAAAGGGAATCCACCTTCAAGAAAAGGGTGCCATTGGAAGTCTGGGCGGGTCTGTCGCGCGCAGGCTGTGAGCCTCCATGCCGCTGTGAACTGCGGTCTGCCGCGAGTTGTGCATCCCAGATTTCGAGACGCACTCGCAACATCGTGAAGCAACGAAACTTTGCAGTGGGACCTTCCATTTGCTGACATTGGCAAATTTACAATGTTTGCCAGTTATAACCAGTTCCCTCTGCAGCATTCTGCAACTAATAACAAGGAGAAACTGCCAACACAGCGTCTTAAGCAAATGGAACGCACCCACAAAGGGCTCTGTGCGCCCCTAGCTCGAGATGCAAGGGCCGACTTCACCAAACCACTACCGTCTCATCCTTCCGCAGTGCTGCGAAGCTGTCGCTGGAGCCAACAACTTGCTGCACCTCCTCTGCAAGGTGCTTTCCGATAGGATAAAATCCTAATTTTGTTTGTCCCAAGATACGGGAACCCCCAAAAAGGGTGTCTTCCTTTTGGCTTCCCTTTAAAATTACTCCAGAAGGGGAATGCTCGGAAGAAAACAAGCCCAATTCATGACATGACTCGCTTCCTCCATTGTCTTATCAACCATGAGTTTAATTATGATCATTTTGCACTTGAAGACTGTCCTTCAGAGTAGTCCGGGACAGATTTCTTCTGCAAATTGGAATCCCACAACCAGGTGGCCCCCAAAAGAAGTGTCCCTCCAAACCTGATGTTTACCGAGGTTCTCCAGAGAAGAGGTCCTGGTGCCCCACTGAGCTATTACTCAATCACACGCGGGGGCTGTTCTTACAGTGTGTTTGAACAAGCAACTCCTGGTTCCATCCGGAGGGAAGCCAGAAGGATCCAGAAGGAGTTGTTTAAGCAATAGTGGCTTTAATATGCTTTAACAAACCACCTGAGGCAGGGCCTTTCCTTGTGCTCTTCAGCCTGTGAGCAGCGAATCTGGCTGATACCTGCATGCTCCAGTGACCCCCCATAGAGTTCCTGAAAACGCGGCCTACCCTGTCGGAAGTCAGCAAGACCAACCATCTAAGCCCAACCCCATCAAGTGCCAATGGGGAGTTTGTGTATTGATGTGTATTGCAACAACGATACTGACCAGCTGACTTAACTGGGCAAGCAAGCTTTAAAACTTGAACACACCTAGCAACACATACTTAAACTGTGATGACCCAACACCGAAGTGTAACTTTGCGGCCGCCCCCCGTCAATATTCTGAGTGTCCTCTCCCCTTTCATGCAGCTCAGGACCTTTGAGATTCCTTCACGCCGAACAAAGTTGAACAAAGATGGTACTGGAGTCACTGGAGGTGTGGCATACATAGAACCCGCACTGCTATTCAGCAACCTGAATTCAGGATGCCCTAAGTAAGGGACCTTGATGGGGTAAATCGCTGGTTTTGCGCCAATCAATAAGCTCGCCATGAATTGGCGCAAATGAAACAAAACCCCTTTGTGGGAAAAGGCTTGGGCGGGGTGGGGGGGGGAAACAAAAGGCACCGATTTCGGCTGGTTGATTTGGAAGGGGGGCATCCCAATGGAAAGAACGGATCAAGCTGCACTGGAGGTCCTGGGAGACAATGAGAACCAAACCATTTGGAGAACCCCTCAACACACCCAACACAAGTTCAGAAAGTGCAGAAAAAAAAAAACAGATGGCTCCATGCAAATTCGAAAACCTTTGCAACACAAAGACTATCGTGATTTCATCTCCTGACCCTGGCAAGCAAAATACCATGGGTGACCCAAGGGTTCCAACTGCCTTCCAATCAGATGCACAGATTCTGCTTCGATGATTCTGTTTCTGGGAGACCTGGGATCGCATCGAGGTTGCTCAAAATGGTGGACCCCTTTCGGTATTTCAAGGGAAACCAAACGGAAACCCTTGCCATTTTAGGGGGCCGAAACCCTTGTCATTTTAGGGGGCCCCTACTTTGAGAAGCCTCCAAAGATTTGTATTGCCTTCAATTCTGTAGATAGGACACAGGGGGAGACCCCTATTGTAAGATTTAGAAACATCCATAAAACCAAATTCTTTGGTCCGGTCCTGTTGAGACAAGCTTTTTTGAACATCTCCGAGTGTCATTGAATGTCAAAAGATGAAGCCAACATTTACCCGCTGCCAAATCACAAACTTTGCACCCCCCCATTAAAAAATCACAAAAAAAAACGTGGATTTCCATTTGGTTTCTCTTACAGCCACCACAGAAAGTGGGTAGAGCCAATCAACATGTCAACCAACCCGGCGGCCCAGCCCTAGAAAGTAAATAGATAACATCAAATAAACTCAAAAACAAAAGGCAGCAAGAACAAACACACCTCATCCCCAAAAAAGGAATACCCTCAAACCAGCTCCCACCCCCTCAGTCCTTGAGCTGCTCCTGCACCGCCGAGCTATCGCCGCCCCCCGCGCCGTGACCCCAGGTGAGCACCGTGCCCTCCGCCGTCAGCGCCGCGAAGGCGTAGTTGGAGGCCACCAGCTGCCTGTCATCTGCGCTCGCGACGACCGGCGACATGCGGCGACATGCGGCGACATGCGGTGAATTCCCGGGTGACGCGGCGGTTTCCGCCCCGAAGCTTTTTTTGGGGGTGAAAGACACAGCCCGTAGATTCTTGCAAGGGTTCTGGGCCGGGGCAAGAAAAAGGGAAGAAATGAAAAGGGAAAAGCTGAAGACGCACCCGAAGGCGAGGGCAGTAGAAGGACTATAATGGAGTTCTGGGGCATTTTAAGACTGATCTTGGTCATGATTCTGGGAGTAAACTGTTGGTAATTTCTTTGGCCCTTATGTTAATCCGGTCAAAGCGGGCCGGACGAGAGGCTCGTTGTGGGTCTCCAAACGGATCAATTGATCACAAGGGAAAATATATTGGGAGTGCGAAGGAAACCCAAATGCTTCTAACTCTGGCAATGCTTCTAACTCTGCTTACTTGCCCGACTGGGAAACAAAAGGTTGACCCTAGAGCTGGTTATCATTGGAAAACCGAAAGCTTACAAGCCTACCAACTGTCCCTTGACACCTGCCTCAAAAGTACCACGACACCCTCTGGGCCAACTGTTTATGGCAAATTGAAAAGCGAGTCTGGGAATTGTGGGCTTCCTAGGATTCATTGGACATAAGGGCCCTGAAACTGCCTCGCCGGAGGCGTCAAAACTAGAGGACCTCTCTTGGTTCAACTTTTAGAATCTTGGCTAAACAACTTGGAAAAGCCAGCAGGCCGAAAGGTGGGGGCAAATCAGCAATGTTGTTAAAACAAGGGATCCCTCTTACGTTCCCACAGGAGACAAGCAGAATGAAAGCAGCCGTTTGAAGAGGCATCTTAATGAAGAAGCACACAGAACTCCCTGAGGGCCAAGTCTTTTGCATGCCTCAGTTTCTTTAAGGATTGTTCGTGTTACATATTCCTTCATGTTGACGCCGGATTGGTTCACCTTTCGGATTCATTTGGGCGGTGCAACTCCCCCAAAGTTATCCAGATCCTCTGGGACCCCCAAAAATGAATCAACCAGGGCGTACTTAGCCTGGGTTGCCAGTGAAGCGGGCCTGGGGCTCCCAGTTCTGAAGCGCAGATTTGTTTGGCAAGTTGCTGGTCAATGGTTTTACAGGCCTCAGCATAATCCCCAATCCAACCAGGGAGTAAAACTCCAGGGATTCCACCCTTGGGAAATTGTTCCCAAACAAGAAGACCTAAGATGCAGGAAGTTGCCGAATGTTGACCCAGGTAAACCAAGATCACTTGCCCACAAGGCATGGAAAGAAAGTCAACCTTTGGGGGCCTCAACCAAAAAGTAGACCAACCAGGAAAAAGCACATAGGTCAACAGGTCGGCTTTGGGCAAGTGAACAAAGGCAAAACGGGACAAATTGATGGGCCCAAGTCCAAGTGGCTGCAGGTCGCTCAAGTGGGTCAGCCCGCTCTGCGCGCCATAGCGCTCATCCCCCCACAGCACCAGGCGCCCGTCGCGGCAAACGGCCGCGAAGGCACCGTCAGATCCAACGATCTCCTGGACCTCATGCAACTGATCCTGGGGCATTTTTCTGGATGGTGCATGGACGCCTCCTCTTTGCGCGTTGCTCCGTGCTTTGTGGTAAAATAGATGCTCACCCCCAAAGCCATCCAGTTTTTGTTTGATCGGTTTTACATGGAACACAGGTTGTCTGCAAATGGATATGTATCCCTTTTTGGCGGACACCGCTTTTGGGGTTGGAAAAAGGGGGCAACCCAAACTTGGCTTCGCTTTCGCTTTGGTTTTTCGTTCAAAAGAAACCCACCGCCCCTGGAGCCACCCTGAGCCTGATATGCAACTAAATGTTCATGCTTTTTTGAATGGGTACTTGACATGACATTCTCACTAGTGACTGTCACTAGTCGGTGTGAAGCTTATAACTTATATGGATATGCCGGTGTGCGTGCAGGAGTTGGTTGGGTTCCTTTTCTCTTGACGGTTGCACAGACTTTGACTTCACAGACTTTGACGAAGCGGGCTTGTGAGTTGGCATCTTCCCAGGAGCCATGAATGAGCTATCTTTGACGGTGTAGCTGAGTGGTAGAAGTGTAGGCTCTTACATGAAAAACAAGTCTATCCAGCTCCACGTTGACTAAAACCTCTTTGAAACAAGCACATCGAATTTGCGCTCTTGAAACATCACCCGCTGCCAACCATTTACTCTTGTGCATACTTGGCACTTTCCCCCCTTCAACAAAACCTCAGCAACCATAAAACAAGATAACATGCGGGTGTGTTTATGTTTCTGGTAATAGGGAGACCGCCCGCGGCCGACAAAAAAACAGTTCAGGTGATATGTCCCCAACAGCATTCAGTGCTCTTTTTAGTGCTCGCACCACCCCGCAGCCCTCGCAGAACCTCGTGGAACCCTGGTGGAACCCTGGTGGAACCCTGGTGAAACCCTTGTGGAACCTTACCTCAGGGCCGCCCCGGACCACCCCGGAGCCTGTCTGGGCTGAGACCCCAAAGCTTTCAGCTGTTGGGGAACAATAAGCTCTCGACTGCTGGTCTGCAACGCCCCCCCCCCCCAACAAAAAAGAAATAAGCTCGGGCGATATCCCCAACAGCAGACGGTGCGATCGGGGCCGATCGTCCCGTGACGCCGGTGTTCCCTAGCATGCGGATTGCAACTGTATCTATAGCAAAACTAGGCGATGCCCGACTGAGTCGGGCCCCGATCGGGGCGCGATGGCGCAATCGGGGCCGATCGGGCCCAAACGGTGCAATCGGGCCCCGACAGTGCAATCGGGCCCCGACCTAGGCCCGGTGAACCTCGCACTTTCGTGGAGCTCAGCGTGAAACTTTGTTGGAACCTTTCCTCAGGGCTGCCAGAACCTGGTGCAATCCTTGTGGAACGCTTTTGGAACCTTACCTCATAGCCCTCGCAGCCTCGTGGAATTCTTGGAGCCCAAAGCCCACCAAGCAGCAAGGCCAAGCATTTACTCTGCTGCACCGTGAGTCCCGCAGCGACGTGAT
>CAUJNA010001446.1:1191921-1206921 GCA_963377175.1 Effrenium voratum
CATGTTGGATGGTTGGAAAGGCAGCCCAAAAAACCCTTTGTAGAGGAACCTCGTTTTTGGGACAAGGGCCCCCATTTTGGAGTTCCTTCGGTTAATTTGCAGGGGAATAGCCTTTGCCGAAGAATAGCACTTGCTGGTTAGGGAATATGAAGGAATCCCAAAGGGCGCAACGCAAGAAGGTTAGTTGCTTCCCTGCAAAGCGCCTCAAAAGGAGATTCCTCTACTCATGGTGATTTTGTTTAGGCTCTGTGAATATGCATGTGAGCAAGTCTGGCAAGGTATCTGGGTGCTCGTTGTCCAAAACGGGGCACTAAAGGTGCAGGAAAGGTTGGGAGCGATCTTTGCAACGCGCTAGCGGTGTGTGTGTGTGTGTGCGGAGTGACAGAATACCCTGTCACACACTTCAGGCTTTCACTTTTACCGCAGGGGGATGCTGGGGACCTGTGCGGTCGGCATCCAACGAAGACGCCGCACTTGTCCTGTGATATCGAGGCTGATCACCTCGACGTACCTGTGCGTTTCGTGTGATGCAAAGTCCTTTTGGCCCCCTTGGTTGCGGCGCTGTTTGTGCTTCTTGTTCTTTCGGGTAACGTGTTCGCTGCTAGAGGGAAGCCGAGTGCATCGCGAGCAGAACCCACACCCACTCGAGACTCATCAGTTGTACTCGAGACTCATCAGTTGTACTCGAAAGATTAGCACTCTCCATCTGGAGTTTAAGTGTGTACACCCCATTCGTGGGGAATCCTCGGGTGTACCCATTGTGTGACCCCGGGCCGGCTTTGTCGGAAAATTTGACCTCAACGTGCTTATCATAGAACAGCGGAATTTCACATTTAACCAGGAACGAGGCTTCACTAAAGGGAAGATAGCCGTCAGATCATAGCGACGTCTCACCCTACGTTCTTTTTTCTCGCCTTCTTCATCCGCGTGCCCGTCTTCTGGTTCTTCGCCCGCTTAGGGATGGCTTCTCCTTCCTCCCGTTCTCTTTTTGCTGCCTTTCGTGACCCGCGCGTTCGTCCCCCTCCTGTTCGCCCGCTTAGGGATGGCCTGGTTGTCCTTGCGTTGTTCACCTTTTTCCTCGTCTTCGTCTTCGTGTCTGTCTTCCTGTTCCTACTCCTCTTCTTCCTCACGTAGTTTGGCTTGTCGCCTTCTTCCCCTTCCGTTGCTACTTCGTGTCCGTCCTCTTGGCCCCTGTGTGGGATTCGACGTCTTCCTCCGCGAGCCTTGGTCTTCATCCTCTGTTCCTGTCTGGGCGGGATGCGTCGCCCTAAAAACGCATACTACTACTTCCCTCTTCCTCTTCCTTCTTCCTTCTTCCTTCTTTTCTCCTTTTTGTCTCCTTGCCTTCTGCTTCTTGTTCCTTCTTCCCGGGCGGGATGCGGCGCCCTAAATACGCACCCTGCTCCTTTCTTTTTCCCCCCGGGCGGTTGCGACGCCCTAAATACGCTTTTGTCTCTCTCTCTCTCTCTTTCTCTCTCTCTTTCTGTGTCTGTCTCTCTCTCTCTCTTTCTTTCTCTCTTTCGTCCCTTTCTTTTCTTTCCTTTCTTTTTCTTTCCCTCTCTGGGCTATCTCTTGTACTTCCTGTTCGCCCGGTTAGGGATGGCCTGTTCCTCTTCTGCCTCTTTGCCTTCGCGGCCCCTTTCGTCTACAAGGTCTAGGTCGTTTTTTGCGCTGTTTGGGGTTGTTGCCCTTGGCTTCCCCGTTGTTCTTGTTTCTTGTTTGGGGTTTTGCCCGCGGTGACCCAACCTGGGGCCTTTCTGTTTCTTTTGGGCTCCCTTGCTCCGTTTGTTTTCTGTTGGGGTCTTCGCCCGGTTTTGGGGCGCGTGTTTTTTTCTCCCCCCGAAAAAGTGGTACTCGCCCCTCTTTGAGGGGCGTGTGTGTGCGGAGTGACAGAATACCCTGTCACCAACTTCAGGCTTTCACTTTTACCGCAGGGGGATGCTGGGGACCTGTGCGGTCGGCATCCAACGAAGACGCCGCACTTGTCCTGTGATATCGAGGCTGATCACCTCGACGTACCTGTGCATTTCGTGTGATGCAAAGTCCTTTTGGCCCCCTTGGTTGCGGCGCTGTTTGTGCTTCTTGTTCTTTCAGGTAACGTGTTCGCTGCTAGAGGGAAGCCGAGTACATCGCGAGCAGAACCCACACCCACTCGAGACTCATCAGTTGTACTCGAGACTCATCAGTTGTACTCGAAAGATTAGCACTCTCCATCTGGAGTTTATGTGTGTGTGTGTGTGGGTGCGTGCGTGCGTGCGTGCGTGCGTGCGTGCGTGCGTGCGTGCGTGCGTGCGTGCGTGCGTGCGTGCGTGCGTGCGTGCGTGCGTGCGTGCGTGCGTGCGTGCGTGGGTGCGTGGGTGGGTGGGTGGGTGGGTGGGTGGGTGGGTGGGTGGGTGGGTGGGTGGGTGGGTGGGTGGGTGGGTGGGTGTGTGTGTGTGTGTGTGTGTTTGTGTGTGTGTGCGTGTGTTGAACTGGCTCCTTGTGTTTTCTAATTCCCCTTAAGCCAACGTTAACGTACCCTCCAGATTAACATGGAACCCCAGAAACCATTCGAGGAACCTCCTTTTTGGCCCCTGCCCTTTTTGGAACCACAGAAGCCATGAACTAGAGGAACTCCTTGAAGCCGCCCCCCGCAAACGAGCCGCACCCTGCGTGACCAGCGTCGCCCCCGGCCACCGGATGGCCCCAGGTCACCACGGTGCCGTCACATCGCAGCGCCGCGAAGGCGCGAGCCGTGGAGCGCAGCAGCCGCACGGCGCGGAGCTCCGCTTGGACGCGCTGGCTGTCACCCCCGCAATGCGCCTCCTAGGTGAACCAACGTGGATTAAGGTTATAGCCTCATGGTTGGCTGGTTGTGTTGGTTGATTGGTTGATTGCTTGTGTTGGTTGGCTAGTTGTGATGGTTGATTGGTTGTGTTGCTTGGTTGGTCGTGTTGGTTGGTTGGTTCGTTGGGTATTGACTTTATGGTGGGTCATAACTTTGTGGGTGTGAACATTTGAGCGAGGCGAGGGACCCGACATGGAGGGCATCATTGGGGGATTCATGTCCACCAACATTCCCTATCAAATTTCATAGACAGATGTAATATATTATGGCTTTGTTAAGGGTGCCCTTATGATACAAGTTTGGCTCAACCAACATAGGTGTAAATATCGGGGGCGGGGGGTTCTCTTTGGGTAGCAAGATAATGCAAAAGCAAACCAAGGTGTCACATTCCTGTGACTCAACGTGGAACCATAGGCACTCTCCAAACCTCGAAACCCGATAGAGATACAGGTGTGCTACCCTTTCGCCCTCTTAGGTCCTGTTTGAAGAAAAACCAAGCGGGAAACAGCAATTGTTGGGCCCCAAAAAACACATTTGAACCACACACAAACACACACACACAATATGAACAAATAAGCCCAAGTATCCCGCCCAGGAACCTTTCCACAACCTGGGCCCTCCCAGAATTGCTGGGTGCACACACACACACCTTTCCAGCAGAAAGTCTGGGCTGTTGAAGATGGAGCGTTGGCCCATCGCTCGGACTTCGAACCGCCGCCCAAGTGGGTTTCTAAAGGGTTCGAGTCTTCACCCGGAGAGTTCCCGCAACCTGGGACCTCCAACCTAAGACTGCCCCAAATCCATTGGCAGATTGACCCAGCTGTCGCTGCGGGAAAGCGCTATCCGGCAAGCCAAGTCAAACTCAGGATTCCTTGGGCTGTTTTCAGCGGTTCAGCGGCCAACGGGGCATGTATCAGACTGTGCTTACAAATCGAGAAACAGGGGAGGAAGTTGACAATCACTGGAATCTGCAACAGAATTCGAGCCTGGTCTCAGCAAGTGCTCCTCCGGCCAAGAAAAATGTGTTAAACTAAGGGGATCCGCAAAATGATTTTCTTTTTTACTGTTTGATTTCCCTTTAAACCAAGGGGAACAGGATGCCCGTCGAACACACACACAAAACAAAGACAAACCCAAAGTGACAAATGCTTCCAAACTGATTCCTGCCAAGCTGCGCCCCAGGTCACGACAGAACCGTCTCGTTTCAGAGCTGCAAAGGCATAGAAGGATGCCACAACCTGAACCACATCCACCAGCTGGTCCCGCACCTGCCACAAGGGGCAATCCAAGTTTCGCTTAAACCATGGTTTATGCACCTGGTGTTTCAACCTCTTTTTGGCTTCCCTGTACACTCTTGCTCGCAAAAAAGGGCTGCACAGAAGATCATATGTTCAGATTCTGTTCCATATGTTGTCTTCACTTTCAACAGACCCCAGTTTGGGCCGCCTATGGGTTGTTCACACAAATAGGGTAACCCTTGAAATGGCAGGTTTCCTGTTGTCTCCCTTGAAAATACCCCCCGCCTAAAAAGGCAACCCTCGAACAAGGACGCATATTTTGCCCCACCTCCGAGCTGTCCCCGCCATAGTTGGGCCAGCCCCAGGTGCGCACCTGGCCATCGCGCCGCAACGCAGCGAAGGCGTGGATGGAGGCAGCGATGTCCTGCGAACGTCGTGTCTTGCCTTTTGGTTTAACCTCTTAAAACCAACCAAAAGGGGGGTTCCCAAAAAGACACACTCATATGGGGCAACCAAAAGGGGTTCCCAAAAAACACACCCCTTTTAGGGGTGGGCGTGTCGTGGTTGTGGGAAATTACTCTTGTGATGCTAAAGAGGGGTTCCCATGCCGGTGATTATTGTGTAACTTGGTCGTTGCCCTGAAAACCCCACGGTGTGTATTGTTTTGAGGGTACCTCTTTGCGGCGGCAAAAAAAGGGAAGCTCAAGGGAAATCACATTTTTAAGGCTTCCCCAATTTTAGACAATCCGGGGTCCCCAAAAATATGATGGCTTTGGGTTCCCTTTCAACCAACGAAAGGGGTTTAGCTTTTGGATGGGGGTTCAAAATTCAAAAGGTCAAAATGCAACTTGGCCAATGTGCAATGCAAAGCTAGGTCCCCAAAAGCTTGGAGACAACTCTTAAAACGATGGTGGCTTTGGGTTCCATTTGACAGTGGAGTGTGTATTGTGCGTGTGTGTGTGTGTGTCATGTGGTTTCCCATTTAGTCTCTACAAGAGCCAAGGGTTCAAAACCCCAAGCCACCAATCTAGAGCACCAATTATATAAGAGTTAATTGAAAAAAGGCACCCAACAAAAAACAAACAAACGCACACACACACATACACACACACACACACAAACGCCTTCCCTGCACTCCCACCGCTTTGGCTCCTGGACATCCTGCAAGTCCGTCTCCTGCAGACCGCAGGATTCAGGTGACTCGCAGTCACCCCAGGACACCACCTCGAGCAGGGTGGGGACCCAAAGCATCCCAACCCTGGGCTTCCTACCCAAGGCACAAAAGGGAAAGTGGGAAGAATATGTTCAAACCTACTTTTTTTGAAGGAAGTTTAGAGAGAGCGTCAGTAAAACGGACACTAAATGAAAGGCAGCACGCCTGTGAGGAAACGTGCGTGGACGCGCGGGAAAACATGCCTGGGCATGTGGCGGGGCAAAAGAAATTGCGAACAAGGCTCCGCGCGTTTGGCGGGTCTGCGTCGATGTCCGTCTGGCTCGGGTGCGGCGCAGTTGCGGCACTGCATGTGTAAACACTCCGCCCGCAGGCCTTGAGTCATATGGATGCGTAGAGTCAAAACAGCCAACCACGGGCTGTGGAAGGGGCGGCCTACTTGGCTAGGCAGGCAATCGGTGCAGGGAGCTCACAAGGAGTCTCAAGGAGCACAAGGAGCTCAAGGAGCGCAGGCCGCACTGCCTGACCGTTTCCAATCGAAACGCACCGTAGGAAGCTTTGGTGCAATCTGCCAAAGTAAGAGCAACAAAGCCCCCTGTCAGCTTGATCAAGTACAAGCAAACTACAATATAGATATCCAAATGACGGGGATCATATTGGATCGGCATAACGGTTTCCGGCCCAAAATGGCGTGAGGTTTGAATGAGCGACCTTGATCGGGTAGTCGACAAGAAGCAGGACACATGGGTGCACATCCTTGTGTAAGCCGCTGTGATGCAAGCAAGAACGTGAAGAGCGGCGCACGTAGCACCTCGAAAAGACATACCAGGTGAACTGGACGAGGCGCCACAATTCTGGGCAGAGTGGGACGAGCTGCACAGACAACAAATGAATAGGCGTAGCCTCCAAGCATGACAGTAAAACTCGGTGAGCACCCAATGGCGCAAGCCATCGCAAACCCAAAAGCAAAACAAGGTGCACCGAGCGCAATTCATGAAGCGGAGGGGACTGAAGCCTGAGGGCGCCCTCTCCAACCAAACAAAACCGAAGGCCACAACGGGCTGCGGCCCTCGAAGGGCAAAGAACTCTAGGCCTGGGAAAGAGCGTGATGGGCTCCCAAGTGGACGGGCAAACAAAATGGCGAATCGGACAAACCGGGCGCCCCACCGCCGTCTAGGCAATTTGAGCCCAGCTGCTAGGCAAACCTCCCGCTTGCTCATTGTTCGGAAAAGAGCCAACCCTTGCCCCTGACAAGCCAACCAAGGAATCCATGATCATCTTTTCCAACCACAATTAGGTCCTCCAGTAGAGAGGTTAGAATAAGGGTACCCTTTTTTCTGTAGTCTAATTACTAGGGGAAACCTCCCAACCAAAAAAGAAACGGTCAAAGGGCACCTAGCTGGGGGACCTAGACAAAGGGTCCTTTGACCACGCCTTTTTTGGTTCCAAGCGTCGGTGCCGTCCACCCGCAGTGCCGCCATGGCGTTCTTCCCCACGGCCACCTGTTGGACCTCCGTGAGCCGCCGCTGCGCAAAGTCCATGTCCGCGCAGGCTTGCCAGTTCCCCCAGCCCTTCACCTGAGTACCCAAAATCCAAGAATCCAAGCTGATTAAAGGTTTATGCAGGCCTTGCTTGATTTCCTGTTCCCTCAGCCTTTCCCTACCCCGAAAAGCTTTGGGGTCTGAACCCCAAATACTCCGAAAGTCCGGGGGATACGACTTGGGCTTGTTCCACCCAAGTTCTCAAAACCCATGGACTTTGGGTTTTGCTGACATGCTTATAGATGTATTTCCGTAGGCCTTAGAAGCTCCATCAAGCCAGTATATAGCAGAACCACCAAAATTGCCAACAGGGGTTTTGGGCACCGCGTGGCAAGTTTTTGAGTGTTGGCAAATAAATGTCGAACTAGACTGAAACCAATGAAACTGGCAGACAAGGCCACCTATGATTCCTACTCTCTCTCTCTCTCGCTCTTTCTACAATTATTGGTTTCTTGCTTCCTTCTGGATCCTGCCACAAGGGGGATGCCTTGATCTTGGACATCCCGAAAAAAGACGCACCCTTCTAGCCCCTGCTTTGTCGGGCGGCTGTGCCATCGCTTTGTACGAGCACAAAGCTGCTGCAGAAGCGACTGGAGAACAGCCTGCCAGAATTGCTAGATGGATAAGCTCAGAACAAGTAGTCGCCTCCCTTTGGCACGCAACATACCACTACTACTCTATGCACAATGCTGCGGACTTGCATCTAGGATCCCAGTAGTGCCCTACACGTATCATTTGGCTCTAACAGCATGGTCATAGAGGCTTCGATGGGATGACTGTACCGAACCAAGTAGAACCACCTGTAAAAACACAGCCAACAGGCCTTGGCTTTGGGTGCTATCATGGAGCCCCTAGGGCCTATGTCAATCAATTCATGCGACACCCCAACGGAAAAGCACACAGGCATGCGCAAGACACACAACACGGACGTTCATGCACACCTGCAATTGAAAGCAAGGCTCCTTTTGCAAAAGGCAACATACAAGAAGGAGCCCTTGGATTGCCGAATGCACCCCGAAGAACAAACAAAAGCCACTCAACACGCTGCCTCCCACAAACCCGGTTTCCAATGCTATTTTGTCCTTTCCCATCAGGTCAACTCATCTTCAGTACAACAAGTGACGCATCAAGTGCACCTGGCAACTTTCCGGAAAGACTGGCTTTTTGACTCGAATGTCTGAATCTACAACACAAAGAGTGCCTTGGTATCCAAACGCTTTGGGTATAAGGTCTCTTGATGGCAGAAACACATCAATTGTCAATTGTTTGCTCACGAGTACCCAATATGCTTGGGGTTGCTTTGTTTGCAATGCGGCATCAACAAATCTAAGAAGCAAGCAAAGCAAAAAACACAGACACACAACTAGCTCCGAGTCACCAAACTTATGTGTTTCTTCGAATTCAACTGGTTGAAGTACTTGTTTGGACTTTTTGAGTCGAGCCTCCATTGCAAGCAGTCTTGACGGGTTCCCACTCGCAAACTTTTTGTGTGCTCGGTTCCATGAGTGGTTGGAACCCAAACGCCAAAACCAATCAACCAAACAAAGCTTGAACCTGAAGTCTACCGAACTGGGTTGTGTTCCAGCAACAGGGTATGAAAAGGTGTCCCTCAAGCCGAGCCACACGGGGCCAACTCAAAACTCAAAGAAGCCCATCAGGCCCATATCTTGGCCCGCATCTGTGGTACACAGGAACTCATTTGTCTAGATTCCGTCTTTATGGCTGTGGGTCAAAGCCAAAGGTACCATTTTGGGGTAGGTGAATTCACCACCCATTTTAGAACCTATTTTAGTGGGGATTTGGGGGTACGATTTTAGTTTTGACCCATGGCCATGTTTCGTCGACGTTTGGAGCCCGAAAGCGACCTCTTCCCCCCTTCGCCTGGCGCGGCGCGCCAGCACCTGCAGCACCTCGCCGTCCGCAAGGCCGTTGTCCACCAGCGACGACGACAGCGCGAAGGTGCGGGATGAGGCGAAGCTGATGCCGAAGCCAAGCTCCTGTCCCGCTGAAATGCAACGGGAGGAGGGAGGGGATACCCCTTAGTTTACTCTGGAACGCCTTGAAGACCTATCCAAAAGATGAAATGGGTTGCCATTAAACTTCCCGTGGAAGTTTAAGGCTTTCAGTAAGTTTTCATCTTCCCCTCCGTGGTTGGACTGAAAACATGGAGTTGGGACCTCAACCCCGCTATCTGGCCACGAACTATTGCGCGGGGAACAATGTCGACATCCTGCAACAAAGAAAATTCTAGGCTCTCTTGGGGCTCCACCCCTTATCCTCCCAACTTGGAAGACTGTTTCCTGTCCACTTGCATGATTGTTGTGAGTTCTCCCTGAGACTTCTTGGTTGCCCCATAGGCTTCCTTCTGTCCAAAGTCAAAATTGGCAACCAGAAGACGTCCAAACCACGAATTCAATGCATCCCCTGGTTCACTATCTTTCCATCCCTGTACAGTAGGTTGCAAATTTAACATTGCTTGCCCAAAAGAGGGTGATTTCCCCAAGACGATCCCTGGTTTAGGACATTTCTTGGGCCTCTGTTCAGGGTTTAAATCCGACAGCTGAAAAAAACCCATCCCTTGGTCTCCTGCTCCGCCCGCTGCTTCAGCTGCAGCAGCGCCAGGCGCACCGTCCAGGCCATCCGGAGGCGCGGGCGGGTCCCCCGCGCCGGGAGGAAGGAGGGGGGGGCGGGGGCGGGTTGGGGTCAATGCCGTTGGCGCCAAGAGGGGCCAAGCGAGATGTTGTTGGTCTTGGCGGGTTCAAGGAATGTGGCAAGGGGCCCTAAAAAAAATATTGTCAGGGAGTCATCTGTTGTAAGTACTAATATTCACCGGCGTGAAGGAAGGAATCTCTACTGGACTCCATCATGAGGTGAGTTCATTTTACAGCCCCCCAGATAAGCTTGTTATAAGTTGTCAAGCATTCATGGTAGTATGAGTTTGGGATTCCTAAAAAGGTGGCAAAAATTGACAATGAGGGGGCACTAGTGCCACGCTAGACCTGACAACTAAATCAACTGGATCGTAATAGATGCAAAACTATCATCCCTGAAATGGTCCAGTGTTTCTTTTACATAGTGGCACTAGGCCCGCGATTTTGCGACTGGATGAATTTGGGGAATTGTCAATTCGATGGGACAATGTGAAGTGCTGCAGTCTTCACTTTTGCAGGTGTGTAATGTTCCAACTACTTTCCTAGGTAGCTTGCCATGCCACGCCAAACATGAGGTTTTGCAAGTTGAGAGCAAAGATCTTTAGATTTATACATATATTTATATATACATACATACACGTTGTATATATATATATATGTATATCCCACCCAAACATTGTACCAGTACAGGGAGCCATGTAAAACGCACTGAAGGTGAAATGTAACCTTCCAAGGTACAAGTTTATTCGGATGGGGAACATAGCAGAACCCAATGTCCGCATCCACATTCGACGAGTCACACCCGCTCATGGACATCCATGTCCCTCTCACCCCATTTTGGCATCCAGTTGTTGGCATGCATTTCACCTGGAAGTCCTCCCAGTCTAGTGATCTTCATAGAAAAAGAATTGGAACCCACAAAACAAAAGGCAAAAAGGATGCCACTGAACGTCTCGCCAACGGTTACCATCAGGACAAATCGCTATACTGTCCAAGCTGGAGAAAGGGACGCCCCCTCAGGAAAGGAGCTTCATCATGGGTGAGCGAAGCTTATTCCCAACTGATCTCGCCATACCTTGTCCAGATTCCAGACCAATCTGAGCCTCTGCTGCTCTGCACAGCTGCTCCACGTGTTGCCGCACATCTGCCACAGTGGTGGTCACCTCCTGGCATGAGGCTTGAAACTTTGAGATTGGTTCCTGTTGCGAACATGACATCCCCAGGACATCCCAGGACAACGTTTCTAGAGGAGTTGCGGGCCACCCTCGATTGGGGTTCATCGTTCATTTCCCCGGGGAGAACTGTCGGCAGAACCATCCAAGCCGTACTTTTGAGAGGGGTGCCTTCAGTTTCCTTCTTTTAGCACGCGGACATTGGGGCGCCTGCGCGGTAGAAATGTTGGTTCAAGCTCCCCTGCACGTACGAACAAAAACACAGACACAAAGACACGCAAACATGAAGAAGCACAAGACCGCACACACACACACACAAGTATACAGGCGCATAGACACACTCACAAATGCACAACTACACAGATGCACACATGCAGCATGCACCCCGCAACCACGCACGCACAAATACACAGATACACAGATACAAGTATACGCGCATGAACAAACGCTCTTGCACACACACACACACACAAATCCACGCACACCCACGCACACGCACACGCATACGCACACACGCACGCACGCACGCACGCACGCACCCCCACGCACCCCCACACGCACACACACACAGACACACAGAGACACACGCAGACACACACACACACAGACACACACAGACACACACAGACACACACAGACACACACAGACACACGGACACAAACACACACTCACACACACACAGACACACAGAGACACTCAGAGACACACAGAGACACACAGAGACACACAGAGACCCACAGAGACACACAGAGACACACAGAGACACACACACACAAACACACACACAGGCACACACACACACAGACACACAGACACACAGACACACAGACACACAGACACACACACACACACACTGACACGCAAGCACAATAGCAGAGACAAACGGACACAAGCACACGCGCAACACCTAAATTGCCACAGTCATATAAACAAACAATCACACGCGATTGTACAAGGCCACACAGACTAAGAAACCCACATATTAGAAGGACCCAAAAAATAACCAGGTGTGGGGTACTTTTAACATCCAACTTCAGCCGCGATGACACGTTAGACATGTGTAATAAATCAGCCCCGCAATATGACACACGCAAAACAACACTACACAAAACCAAGCAATGGACAAACAACACGCACAGCACATCACACATACACACACACACAAACACATCAGTAAGCACTCGCACACACCCACACACCCACACACACATTTGCACACACCCACACACATTTGCACACACACACACGCACACACACACACACAAACACCCACTCACACACATACACACATTTGCACACACACACAAGCATCCACACACGCATACATTTGCACACAAACACCCACACACCCACAAATACACACACATGCAAACACACGCGCACACACACACACACACACACACGCACACACACACACACACACACACACACACACATGCACACGCACGCACGCGCACACACGCACACACCCGCACTCACACTCACTTGCACACTTGCACCCTTTGACACAAACTCAAGCACACATGTGCACACCCATGGCCACATGCACTACTGTGCACGCATGTTAGAACGCATGGACAAAGACACAAGCAACCTCTGCACGCCCTGCCGATTTGTTCGCAAGCTTCAAACGAACCACGTGCTTCACAAAGAAACATACTATGTGGCTCCGTGTGGCAATTGCTAAGGCCGCAAACACATAAGTGAAGTCCCTGCACCCCTTGAATCACCAGGCCCCCAACTGGGTGCCCTTGACGTTTGCCTGGCTCCGTGCGCCTGGAGACATCGCTGGTCCTCCTGGTGTCTCCGAACCATGGACGCCAGTTCCGAGCGCAGGTCTTGCTCCACAGATCGCCTCACGCGCGCGCGAGCTGCTGGTTTCCGTGGGGTTTCCCAAGCGCCAGCACCAGAAGCTGGGAGAACCCAAGCCTTTCATCCCTAGGTCCTCCAGCCTGTTTTCTGTACTCTATCTTAAGGAACCCTCCCAAAAAAGGGTAAAAGGGCACTACTGGGGGACCTAAATCCGGGGCAGGATTGTGGTCCAGAGTTGACCAGAATGGAGGGCCAGGAGGCCTCTTCGATCACCCTTCTGGCTTCCTTTTGAGGGGTTCACAAGACTCTGGCAGAAGAGTGGCTTTTGCGAAGGGGGATGCCGGAACAAACCATTCCAGGTCTCTACCCTTGTGGTTTGCAGCTGATTTCTTTTGGGTTTAAAAGTTTCCATTTAAAACAAAGCCTATGCGGCTTTCCATGCCTCCATCTAAGTTCCGTTTATGCAGTTTTCTCCACCAAGGGAAACGACACCATAAACCAACTTCTAGGAAACCTTGAAAATCCAGGATTTCTAACCAAGGGAGTTGCACCCATCCATCGACCAGATTGATGCATCCGGGCTAGCCTCCCCACCCCCGGCTCGGTGCAACCCACGCCCCGCGCGCGCGACAAATCGTGGCCTCACCGGCGGCCAAATGGCGAGCAGCTGCCCGTGGCGTGAGTTGGGGCGTGGAGAGACCCTAGGGCCCTCCACTGGGAAGTCCTGGCGACGCGGAAAAAATGGGCGTCCTCTCTGCCACATGAGGTGTTCCAAATGATGTCGCCATTTTTATGATTACAGATTCCCAACGGTACCTTCTGCATGCCCCACGGTAACCTTCTGCGAGCCTCTGCTTCAAAAGGCTTCGGGCTTTGCGTGCATGCCTCTGGCGTGGTTTTGCTTCCGCGTGCACGTGTTTGCTTTCAGAGCACAACTGCTGGCCTGGGAGTCGGAGGAGCATTTCGTGGGCCTTCGCAGACTTTCTGCAATCCCTGCACATGCGACTCCGAGGCTGATCAAAAGCGCAGTATTGCACCTTTTCGTCTGTTCAAACTTTGGCTCTTCACCGTTGGCGTTAACTCAGTTTTACCCCTTTGGGGCTGTTCAAGCAATTGTATACGGCTTCCTACGCTTTCCGCGGAGCTTCTGCGGAGGGAACTGCTCGAAAACCTTCCGCGGTTCCACGTGTGGGCTCTGGACAGCCTTTTCAGAAGAATGTCGGCTCCTTGAAGCAATTCGCGATAATTTAGGACTCTGCTTGCATGGAACCCGTGAGACTGGTCTGCCGCAAACCTTCAGTCAAGTCTCATGTTAGAGGGTAAGATAATGCCAAATCTACAGTATATGATTCAAATTCTTTGGTGGGTACCAAAGCCAAAGAATCCCAGTCGTTTAAGAACCGCGTTTTTTGTTGTTGTTTTTTTTTGGGGGGGGGGTGCTCGAAAACAGCCTGATTCACAGGGACGACTTGTTTTCGGAAAGTCGGACCGGGTTTGTCTCCAAACGGAGCACCACTGTGGTTTCCCTTCAGTTGCCTTTTTAAACACCCCAAACACGGCTACTCCTCTGGAAATCAGGCTGTGGGCGCCACCAAAAATCAAGACTCTCATTATGTACCTCTGAGGGTGTACCCCTAACACCTCTAAACAACAGCCACAAGGCCAGAGAAATATGTATATATCTATATATACATAGATTGTCAAACGTAGCTGGTACTAGCCAAGAAGGTGGTACGTTTTCCTGCAAATTCCAGGGGGCACCCAGGGGTAGAACTGGGCTAAGGGGTATACAACACACGCCAAAGGATCAAACAGCTCCGCACCGAAAGAATACTGCAGGTGAGCGTGCTATCAAAGTCGAAGATGCTCTACAAAGTGTTCCTCCTTCCCTTTGAAGGACTGTCCGCAAAAGTTGTCAGGCAGACTTCATGGTCGAGCGTGTCTGTTGATAGCGGACACCTCGAAACAAACAACCTTCACAATGAAGCTGTTGTTAGAGCAGTTGCCAAGTGACCCTGGTAGAAAACATCGTTGCAACCCTTGAACATCCAGGATACTCTTTGCAGAAGAAGCGCTGAAACGCGCCAGCGCCCTGCGTACATGACACATATTTGTCTAACGGCCATGAATTTGAACAGGGACCCACCTCAAAAATGACTGGTGTGGACGGATCCCCACCTAAATTATGTGCACCAAAGGGTCCTGGACCCATTTTACTTCCACCCAAGTACCTCACGAACTTATCCCCAGCCCCGATCCAGCCTGGGCCGGAGTGTGCGGCTCCAGGCTTCCTGGCCGCCATCCACTTCCCAGGAAACATGAGCCCGCCAGGTTCTAACAACACAGGTTGGACGCCTTGCAGCAAATCGTACCCCTCAGTGAACATCCAAATCCCCACTAAAATGGACGAACATGGGTGGTGCACCTATCCCAAAAATGGTACCATTGGTTTTGACCCACAGCCATGTTGCACATCATGACTTTGTTCGCTCACGTGCGAAAATCGAAATTCTCAGTTTTGCAGGCCCCGCGAATCAACAGGCGGGTCTCCTGAAAGGCGATTTCAGGTACTTCATGGGTGGGCAAG
>CAUJNA010001446.1:1214421-1224964 GCA_963377175.1 Effrenium voratum
CAGTGTGGCGGGTGAAGGTAGAGACAATGGGACACACTCCTGTTCGGCCAGAGGTTGAGTCCTCGATTCCGATGAACACCAGGGAAGATAGGTGACGAAACACCTATCATCTGTTCTCACACGAAATTAGGATTGGACATGGGAAAGGTGAGTGGCCCCAATCGCCGCAAACCAACAAGAGTGTCAGTGACTCATTGGCGGCTGTCCAACAGGGTATGGAAAAGCTTGGGACAAGCTGTCCGGACGTCACCCGGAAGCGAACGACCAAGTCGGGGGCGGGACCGTCCAAAAATCGCGCTTGCCGAACACAGAGAAGCGGCCGTGGGCGCCGATACGAGTGTTTGTGTAACAACTCAGCTTTCCGGGCACGTGAAACCCCGAACTAGTTGGAACCAGTCTTGCCTGGGTAAGTCCGCTGAAAAATCAACATACATTCAGAAACCACAGAGGTGCTACCCCAGGCCAAGAGTCAGGACATGGTTGTGGAAAAAGCGCAAAATCCTGCAATTCCAGCACCATGTGGAATCGCATCCTTATGACCACCGTATCACTTCAAAACAACGCTTGGTGTCGCCGTCAACGGACTGGTCTTGTACAGGCTTTGTGTGTGTATAGTCTGGGTACCAACTAGGCATGACTTCCATTTGACTCAATGGTCAAAGAAAAAGAAACCACAAACTCCTCGAGTTCCAATGCAGGCGAAGAAAAGTCAAACTGTGAGCCTGGCATTCGGGCGGGGGCAATTTTTGGGGCCACCACGTCCAGCTCAAAGGCAGTGAGTAGAGGGCGTGAGCCAAGGCCCTGGGATGTTTGTGGCAAATTGACTGAGAGTCCATCCCAAATGGACTGCGGAGCAATTCCTGGGTACAACATAGGGGACCCCCACATGGTGTTTAGTCTTTTAGCTTCCATGGGAGCCAACCCGCAAAGGGTACTGAGCCTCACAAAACACACACACACAAATACGCACATACACACATACGCAGCCGGTCACATCCGTATTTGTTTCAGACACTAACCGTGCTCACTGGGTCTTTGGGGTGTCCGCGTCCCGGCATCACCTGGTGTCAATAAAACACACGCACAAACAGCACACACACACACATGATTTCAAACTAACCCAGCGAAACTTCTAGACTTCGGGACCCGAATCCCGAAGCGCCCGAAGCACGCTCGAAGCCGCAGGCCTTGCCGCCGTCCCGCCTGACCGAACACTTCACGTGGTCGGCTTGATGCTGGGTGTTCAAACATCTCGGCGAACTCGAATTAACTCCTCCCGTTTTGGTCTACCTTTGGGTAAATTGAAAACTGTTGCCAATTTGGCACCCGCGGTAAATCCCACCCCCCGAATTTAAGAAACTTCATGGCTCTCAGGTTTGGTTTTGGAAAACCTGTCTGGATATCTTGATAAATGGAAACCCAAACAACACGGCTCACAAGGTTGTAAAGAGAGAAGTTGACGGCCCCTTGTACCAAATTTGAGCCTTGTTTTTGGTAAAAGGTCAGGGTACCTGAGAAGTAGCCAGAGACCTCAGGGGAACAATTGGTCTAGGGGCCCAACTCCCCAAAGCCGCCAAACCATGGAAGTTAGACATGGGGGATCGGACCTGTAAGTCAGCAGTCCTGCTAGTTGGAACAACGGAAAGCCGTCGCCTTTGGCTTTGGAACCATGGAAAGTCACTGACTCCAGTACACTCACAGTCCCTCAAATCATCCGAAGATGACACTCACATGTAGCACCATCTGCTCTGAGGGTTCCCCTTTTTGGCCGTTGGTGATTGTTGTTTTGCTTTGTTTTTCATTTACACGGGTATCTTGAGGTGATTGAAGCATCAAACAAACAGCCACTTGGGCACCTCGCCTCTCGATTCTGGAACTGGAAGCCCTCAATCAACCTGCAAAATCCCAATCTCAGCCCTTAACTTATGATCATGGGTTGCTTTAAAAGGCCTGGCCTAGGAAACAACTTTTTGAACCGGCCTTGTTTGAGGCGAGAAGTCTTGCATGCTGCTCAAGCGACATCTGCACGCCAGAACTTGGAAATGCCGGCGAATCGTTGGCACAACATCTGTCAACAACAGGATGAGGAGCACGTGAGTGGCCCTTGCAACGTAGCCGACCGTGCTTTGATCGAACACACACGCACGCAGAGCTCCCAATCCAAACTTGCTTTCTTGTGCTGTTATTCAAACCGAATGAATAGGGTCGAATAAGGTCGGCGTTGGCTTCCTTTTGTTCGGTTTCCACCATTTGGGTTGCATTGAGATGCAGAAGCTGTTCTTTTGCAACCCAGGAGAAGACCCTGGGACAGCTTGCAATCTAGCCTTATACCTGGTTTTTTCTCAGCTTTGCAGGGAGTCATTGGTTCTTTTCCAAACGTTTGTTGGTCCCCAACTAAGAACCCGCAAAACCTGGGCAAATTGTTATAATTTAGGTTATAAGTCACAAACCGGAAATGAGGAATCCCACAAAAAGGGTACCGCCATGGGTGAGCTCGTTTTGCCCCCGAATCGGGGGGCTCGTTGACTGCAGTTTTCCATGGGTGACTCTCAACATGGGGGAGCCCCTGTTTGGGTTTTTGAAGGGAAGCCAACACGAAACCAACCATTTTGGGGTCCAACTTTGAGACCAAAGCATATCAAGTTGCTTTATCTGCTTCTCAGGTGGCCAACGTGAACGGTAGTGTCACATCTCTAAGCAAAGGTTCTGGGACTGAGCTGCTTGAATCGCTCCTTAGGGTCTCACAGACGCCCAAACAACCCACAGGCAATAAAGGAGCGGGGCACAGCAGCATTATGTGTAAATATATATATATATATACATATGTATATATATATATATATATATATTCATTCAGGGTACATCCCTTGTTTTCTCTTCGTCCCAGGAGGGTAGTGAATCATGGACCAAGAGGGACTGTGGAGGGTTGGGGAACTCAACCTGGAGTCCAGGATAAGCCAAAGCCCCTCAAGGCCTAAACAAATCCCTTTGAGTAAGCAAAAGGGACGACGAAACCAAAGCGTGACCGCCCTTTTACCATTGTTTACGAACAAAAAGGTGTGTTTTTTGCAGGTCAACCCTCCCTTTCTGCAGAGGACATTTCAAGCAAACTGGCCTGCCGCCATCGAGACCTTTCGACCCACCACTGGAGGCCTTCGCTATGCCTTTGCCACTGGAGGCCTGGGCCAAAGCGAATGGGCGATGCAAGCAAAAGCCCAACGCATCTCTTGTTCAAGCACCCCTGGCTTCAGTTTGCAAAGGACCAGGCTGTACCCGCTTATGCAACCCACACGTACATGTATCTCTCTATATATATATGTGTATGCAAGCTAACCAAACGGCACCACACACAAGCACGCGATAACTCTTTTATCCGAGCAGTGTGTTGGTGCCAGGGACTCATCTTCCCCTGTCAGATGACAAAGGCTGGGTGGGCCCCATGGGCCACCCAACTCACAATCTCAAAAACTGAAGAACGGGTGTGCAGACTGATAGCGCCCGCCCCTGAGCCGGGGCCCGTGGCACCCAGGCCACAGGGGGGTCTGCCACCAGGGGAAGTGAGTCGCCCACCGGCTCCGGTCACGGGAGCATGGGTGGGCCCACGCTAAGATCAAATGCATCTCCATTCAGGAGACGCGGGAGAAAAACGAACTCCTCGCAGAGTTCCTGCTTGGGGACCCTTTGCAAAGGGTCGAACCCAGAGAAATCTGGGTGCGTCAGCTCATCAGCCCATTGATTGAATTCACGGGGCACGTGGTTGGCCGCCAGCGAGCAGCCATGGGTGTGGAGCAGGAAGACCAGCTCCATCAGGATCGCCGCGTGTAGGGCTTCTTGGATCCAAGGTTGAGCATCGCCATGACGTTGCCCTGATTGTCACTGCCCACCGGGAGTCGGACCCGGGAGGACAGAGGGCCTTGGTGCGTGAGGATCATGTTACAGAGGAAGAGCGTGCCCAGCATCTCCAGAGCCGCAATCCTCCGCTTGGGATCCCCATTCTTGAAAGCCCAAGGGTACTCCTCCACGTGGATCTGCTCGTGGAACCAGTACACCTCCTTCTTTTCCGGCTCCACTTTGTTTGGCCAGTCCGAGGCGCTAGCATCGCTGCAACCCCACCAAGAGGACTTCGGCAAGTAAGGGGAGTACTGGACGAAAGGCGTGTTGAAGAGGAACCGCAGCATGAACGCCAGCATCCTGACCACCTTGGGGGGTTTCCCCACCGTGGTGGTGGCCATCTTCCAGGCCCAAAGTGGCTGGAGCATCGACTTCGCCAGCGGACATGCAGCCGTCGCCCATTGGATGCGACCCAGGGCCTTCTCGATGTCCTTTGAGTGCATCGCCTGCCCTTCCACCATGGTCTGCAAAACCTCCATAACCAGGATGTGTTTGTTGGCTGCCATGAGAACCTGCGGGATGTTCGGGTGGACCACGAAACCCAGCCACGTGTTAACCTCCGCCAAATGCGTCTTCTTCCAGCTAAGCGGGGTGCCCAAGGCCAGGAGTGTTGCCAGCAGCGCCACCGCCAAGTTTACTGCCCCCTCGCTTCGAAGCAGCCACAGGAAGTCATCGACAAAGACGAAGTTCCAATCCACTTGAGGGAAAAGTGCGTAGAGGACCCTGAGTAGAAGGGCTGCCAGGCGTCCCCAGTAGGATTGGGCACTGGCCATGCCATATGTGCCTACCTTGTTCACCCACCATTCTTCCCCCAGTGAGGCCACCTGGAACCGCCAGTCCTTCCTGAGGACCTTCACTCTCCGGTGGGCCTTGGTGACGTCCGCCTTGAGCAGCACCCACCTGGTGCCCGGCTCCGGCCATAGCCAGCCCCCAGGTGGAGGTTTGACGACCCCCCTCTCGGGGCCAGGGGCACCCTGAGAGGGGGGTCCCTCCGCAGCTGCCGCATGTAGCCAATGAAGAGCTTGGACCCCATCCAGCACCGTCGGAGCCGTCGTCCTTTCCACCGTCTGGTTCCTGATGGTGTCATTGGCCCCTCCCACCGAGCCATCGTAGATCGTGCGGATCTTGTCCCCCTCGTCGATGCCCGCTAGGGGGCCGGGACAAAGGTCCTCGATTTCGCAGCCACAGCGCGATGCGGCCTCCACCTTTACTGAAGGGGCCCTCCACCATGCCCATGGGGACCTCCTCCAGAAATGTGCCCCGGATGAGCTCGCTGAAGTGATCCGAGGCCCCTGCCCGTGGGTGAGGGAGTTCCTGGAACTCCGGCTCCTCCCCTTTCAGCTCCTTCTTGAGTGGCCAGATGCCCGGCGAGGTCCTGAATGTTCAGCGCCACGCTGTGCAAGATGTCCAGGAAGAAGGGTTGGCCGTCAGCTGGTCGGCCTGCCCCCGGCGCCAGAATCTTTCTGATATCCTCCAGCAGGTCCTCCGGGAAGGGATGTGACCCATCCCCCAACGAGAGCGACTCCTGAGCTTGTCCCCCCATGGCGAAGTGAGGACACAGATCTTGGCCCCCATCGCTGCTGCTTGGACAGTGGCCGGGTCCATGGGGCCAACCGTTTGAATGAGGGCTTTCCTCCTCCGTCCCTTAGGGGGCGCTGCTTGAAGGCCATCTGGAGGTACATGACCGTCGTGCGTGATCGGCAGGATGGTGGGCCGATCCGAGATCTCCATGCCATGGTGTGCCCATGGCTCAGGGGAAAGAGTTCCCCCTCCCAGTTCGACCATCTCGCCAGTCCTCTGTGTCGGTGTCCGGACCTCAGGTTAGTCCTGCCAACGCTTGTTGGCCAGCCTTCAGCCTCCGGGACTGGCGCTTGTTGTCCCCCGGCGTGCTGGGAGAAGGTTCCCTCTGCCGCCTCGGGGGGGTCGTTGGGTTCGCCTGGGGCGCCGTGCCCCCCGGCCTCAGCGCCTCCAGGACGGGTCCCGCTCGGCAAAGGATGGCCGCTGCGAGACCCTGCATCATCTGCTCCGGGTACCGGCTGAGGTCACTGGTTGAGCTTTTCCCCCCTGGGGTGAGCCCCGTGGTTGCAACGCAGATCATGCCAATGGTGAAGGGGAAGGTCCGTTGACAATGTCGTGGACTTCACAACTACCTGGCCCAGGCGGCACTCGTCAAACTTGATGAGGGAGTGGTGGAGTGCGCTCGCCCATTGAATGTGGTCGCCAGGGCCGGGGGCACCTAGGCTGCCAACGGTAGGGCCACCACCTTGGTCTCCGACTGGGTGTCCACCAAGTCATCCGTTTCAGAGCCCGAGTCCGCCGAGGAGTCCGAGTCCTCCTGCAGCGTGGGGACCTCCGCAGGTTCCAGTGCCCAGTCCGCCGGGAAGCCATGCCTCTTGAAGCAACGTTCGCACTTGCCATAGGCCTCCTGCTCCGTCATGTAGTCCAGCACCGAGAGCTCCTGGACCTTAGAAGCCGCCGGTCGCCAACCACACCCCACAGCCGTGCCTTCGACATTCAGCAGGTGGATTCTGGACTGGCCGGTTGCCTGTGCGTTTGACCGCCGTAGCCTTCACTGGTGTGTCCTCGGGTCCGTGTTCCACCACTGACCATGAGCGAGTCGATGGCGCGCTCCCGAGGGTACCGAAGGGGATGCCTCCCCTTCCCTTTCAGTTTGGTCCTCGCGGCCCTCCGGTCCTGCGTCCGTGATGTCCACTGCTGGCGGCGGGAGCGGGTCCGCCCAGTCCGGGTGATTCAAGTCCTCCCTGCGTTCCCTGCCTGGCCCGAGGTTCAGGTTGGGGACCTTCTGCGCTACCTGGCCCCAGATCTCCACAACCACGTTGCGCTTCTCCCGCACGTAGACATCTGCCGTGCTCTCCGTGAGCCAGTTGCCAAGGTACATGCGGCGCTCCCGGGGGATCCCCATCTGGAAGGCGCAGTCCGGGATGAACACCCGGAACGAGTGCCACGACAGCGGCTTCACCAACCCCAGGGTCACTCCCGACGGAGGAGAGCATCCTTGAGCCATCTCAGAGCCCTTTCCAGTGTGGAAGGCCGCGGGATCAGCCCTGCAAAGTCTTTGCTCACCGTCGGGAGCAAGTAATCCATGTCCCGGAATGCCTCCTCGGATACCAACCGCCTTACCGAGGCCACCCAGGTAGTCCACCAGGGGATTCCCGTGAAGCTGTACTTCGGAGCAATCAAGGGGACTGGGTTGCGGTTGATTCGTGCTGCAGAGACCGTCTTGGTCTGCCAGGCCTTCAGCTCCACAGTGTTGCTGGTGTGGATGAGGTCCTTGGGGTGAACGTGCTGGAGGTCATTGAAGCGAGCGCTGCAACCAACCTGGAACCGGGCGAAACCCAGGATGAAAGCGTCCAGCACCTCGTGTCTGCTCTTTCCCGGGGCCTCCTGCGTGCCGGGGCCGGTGGCACCCAGGCAGTCGTAGCCGGCCCCCTCCTCCAGAGCCCAAATGACCTCTTTGCTGGGAACCACCGCCTTACGCTGTGGCCTGGTGACCGTGTCCGTGAGCGCCTCTTCCAATGAGCTCTTCTTGGACTTGAGGCGATGGAGCTCATCTATCTTCAGCAATCCGAAGGTCTTTGAGAACCACTTGAGGGTGTTCCACACCTGCCGCAACTTACACGGGGTGACCTCCTCCTCGGCGAGCTGGTTGAGGAGAGAGCGGACATGTTGTTCCTGCCAAGGAATGACGGTGAAGCCTCTCTTGCGGAGACTCTCGTAGACCAGGCAATGTTGCCTGAGCGTCCGGAACCTGCTGTCCCCCAAGAGGTCCAATGCCTCCTTGCGGAAGTCCTCCCTCAGGATGTCCTGCATGTATGCAATGTGCTCCGCAAAGGGGGCGAAGTGGGCAAGGAGCCGTTCCGCCCATTTCCCGCGCATATGGAGTTCCAGCGCTCTCTGGGTCGTGGGCTCCATTTCCCTGATCTTCCCGGGCCGCCAGTGCCTCCACTTCAGAAGCTCCGGCTGTTGGAGTGGGGGCGGGTCATCTCGCGAGAACCACCTCAGTTGGTCCTGGCGGTCCCATTCATTCTCCAGCTCTCGCTCGGCTTGCCATCCGTAGCCGCCATGAGGAGGAACCATATGCTATCCCAAAGGTCGGCCAGGTCCGCCGCGGACAAAGGCTGGGGAAGCCTGCCCGCCGCCGACGCCACCAGCCGTTGAAGTAGTCCGTTGGTACCACTTGGTCATCCTGGCCCACCGGAATGCCCGAGAGTTCCAGGATCTGAGCGAAGCGGATGGCCGGCTCCCCGCCCAGCTGCCTCCCTTCCTCTGCCGTGCCATGGCGCAGGCACATCAGAACCAGCAGCTCCCCGTCCGTCTGTCTCGGGGAGAAGGACTCATCCGCCAACGTGTCCCACAGGACCCTTGGAATGCGGTCCCAAAGACGAGTGTAAGGCGGGCGCAAAAGAAACTGTGCAGAGACCCTAGCCATGATGAAAATGGGGGGGTTCGAGCCTCCTATTGAACGGCCGGGACCCAACCGCGGCACACTGCACGCATGTTCCAACCCCAGGAACCCAGAGTCAGCCGCAGCCACTTTCTCCGAACTGTGGCCGATATGGCCCGCCCTTGGGGCAGCCAAAGCGTGCGGCCTCCAGATCGAGGCAAACAGTTGTGATGCGTTGAACAGGGGGGGAAACCCAGCTGAAAGAAGAACCCAACAGGGGACACCCTTACTCCTCCCCCCACCCGAGACGGGGCCAGAGGCACCCAAGTCCCGGTGGGAAGAGATCTCACGACTCCCCATCCAAAAAGGCTGTGCTCTCACCCTTCAAGATCGCCTCCTTAGCCACCGAATGGATGGCCGCCAGCCCTGACTTCTCCGGGTTGCTCAAGATGACCGACCACAAGGCAGTGGAGACATCCCCCAGGCCATTCGAGGAGCTGAAGCGCATGCGCGGGGTGCTCGCATCGCCAAGGACTAGCCGCCCGCTTGTAGAACTCCATCCTGTCCCGGATCCACTGATTATATAGCTGCTCCGGGGGCTCGTCCATCACCAGCTGCAGGCTGGCCTTGTCCTTGTGCCACCCCGTGATCTGGAGCAGCCTGGTCCCCCCGCGGCTCGCCCTCCAGAAGCCCTTGCAGAACCTGCACATGTAGCCCCCGGTGGTCTTGAACTTCTCCTTGCCCACCACTTCCCAGGCGCTGATGCTGGGCAGGACCAGGCCGCACTCCACGGAGGCCCAAAACACGTGCTTCGTCTCCTTCGGGAAGTGCTTGTTGATTACTTCCGGCCCGCGACCGCCGTGACCGTGGACGTGGTGATAGGAGGGTACCGCCTGGTGCCCTGGTCCGGCGTGCGGAGCGTGGTGCCCCAGAATCTTGGCCTTGGGGTCCGATTCCTTGGCCGCTCCTCCCCCGGGGTCAGAGGCACCCAAGGGGGGGGAGCAACCCAGCTGCCTGATAATGCAGACCCAGGATTAATAAACCCCCCCCTATTAAAGCGCCTGGTTTTCCTGGAAAATCCCTCGCCAATACTCGTTTAAATTGAAACCCAGGAATTTGCCCTGGCACCCCCACAATAACAAAAAAATTTGCCCGAAACCCCCCCCTATTAAAGCCCCCCTCCCCCAAACCCCCCGCTACATCATGCATTTTTAATCTAATTTTAACTTGCCCAACTTTTGCACATGCAACAGCAGCACCCCCCCATTAGTAAAGCCAGCACCCCCCTATTAATCTACCATGTTTGATGCCCTGCTTTTGCACCCCCCCATTAGTAAAGCCAGCACCCCCCTATTAATCTACCATGCTTGATGCCCTGCTTTTGCACACCAGCTCCTTTTTTACCTGCAACAGCAGCACCCCCCCATTAGTAAAGCCAGCACCCCCCTATTAATCTACCATGTTTGATGCCCTGCTTTTGCACACCAGCTCCTTTTTTACCTGCAACAGCAGCACCCCCCCCATTAGTAAAGCCAGCACCCCCCTATTAATCTACCATGTTTGATGCCCTGCTTTTGCACCCCCCCATTAGTAAAGCCAGCACCCCCCTATTAATCTACCATGCTTGATGCCCTGCTTTTGCACACCAGCTCCTTTTTTACTTGCAACAGCGGCACCCCCCCATTAGTAAAGCCAGCACCCCCCTATTGATGCCCTGCTTTTGCACCCCCCCATTAGTAAAGCCAGCACCCCCCTATTAATCTACCATGGTTGATGCCCTGCTTTTGTACACCAGCTCCTTTTTTTATTTACTTGCAACAGCAGCACCCCCCCCCCATTAGTAAAGCCAGCCTTCCCCCCCTATTAATCTACCATGGTTGATGCCCTGCTTTTGCACCCCCCCCATTAGTAAAGCCAGCACCCCCCTATTAATCTACCATGTTTGATGCCCTGCTTTTGCACACCAGCTCCTTTTTTACCTGCAACAGCAGCACCCCCCCCATTAGTAACGCCAGCACCCCCTTATTAATCTACCATGTTTGATGCCCTGCTTTTGCACATTAGTAAAGCCAGCACCCCCCTATTAATCTACCATGTTTGATGCCCTGCTTTTGCACACCAGCTCCTTTTTTACTTGCAACAGCAGCACCCCCCCATTAGTAAAGCCAACACCCCCCTATTAATCTACATTTGGCTGCCTGCCCCTGCTTTTTGCAACCAGCTCCTTTTTTTACCTGCAACAGCACC
>CAUJNA010001446.1:1225064-1342564 GCA_963377175.1 Effrenium voratum
CTCCTTTTTTATTTACTTGCAACAGCAGCACCCCCCCCCATTAGTAAAGCCAGCACCCTCTTATTAATCTACCATGTTTGATGCCATGCTTTTGCACACCAGCTCCTTTTTTACTTCAACAGCAGCACCCCTCCCATTGATGAGGCCAGCACCATCTACAATGCTTGATGCCCTGCTTTTACACACCAGCTCCATTTTTTGACTTGCAACAGCAGCACCACCACCATTATTGAAGCTAGACCCATCTACTATGTTTGATGCCACACCAGCTCCGTTTTTTACTTGCAACAGCCCCCCCCATTATTAAAGCCAGCCTTCCCCCCCTATTAATCTACCATGGTTGATGCCCTGCTTTTGCACCCCCCCATTAGTAAAACCAGCACCCCCCCTATTAACCTACCATGGTTGATGCCCTGCTTTTGCACACCAGCTCCTTTTTTTACCTGCAACAGCAGCACCCCCCCCATTAGTAACGCCAGCACCCCCTTATTAATCTACCATGTTTGATGCCCTGCTTTTGCACCCCAGCTCCTTTTTGTACTTCAACAGCAGCACCCCTCCCATTGATGAGGCCAGCACCATCTACAATGCTTGATGCCCTGCTTACAGCAGCACCCCCCCATTAGTAAAGCCAGCACCCCCCTATTAATCTACCATGTTTGATGCCCTGCTTTTGCACCACCCCCATTAGTAAAGCCAGCACCCCCCTATTAATCTACCATGTTTGATGCCCTGCTTTTGCACACCGGCTCCTTTTTTTTACCTGCAACAGCAGCACCCCCCCATTAGTAAAGCCAGCACCACCCTATTAATCTACCATGTTTGATGCCCTGCTTTTGCACCCCACCATTAGTAAAAAGCACACCCCCCTATAATCTACCATGTTATGCCAAGCTTGTTTGGCACAAACCAGCTCCTTTGCTTAAATTTCTTGCAACAGCAGCACCTCCCCATTAGTACACCCCCTTATTAATCTAACATGTTTGATGCCCTGCTTTTGATGCCCTGCTTTTGTACAGCAGCTCCTTTTTTATTTACTTGCAACAGCAGCACCCCCCCCATTAGTAAAGCCAGCACCCCCTTATTAATCTACCATGTTTGATGCCATGCTTTTGCACACCAGCTCCTTTTTTACTTCAACAGCAGCACCCCTCCCATTGATGAGGCCAGCACCATCTACAATGCTTGATGCCCTGCTTTTACACACCAGCTCCATTTTTTGACTTGCAACAGCAGCACCACCACCATTATTGAAGCTAGACCCATCTACTATGTTTGATGCCACACCAGCTCCGTTTTTTACTTGCAACAGCCCCCCCCATTATTAAAGCCAGCCTTCCCCCCCTATTAATCTACCATGGTTGATGCCCTGCTTTTGCACCCCCCCATTAGTAAAACCAGCACCCCCCCTATTAATCTACCATGGTTGATGCCCTGCTTTTGCACACCAGCTCCTTTTTTTACCTGCAACAGCAGCACCCCCCCATTAGTAAAGCCAGCACCACCCTATTAATCTACCATGTTTGATGCCCTGCTTTTGCACCCCCCCCCATTAGTAAAGCCAGCAGCCCCCTATTAATCTACCATGGTTGATGCCATGCTGTTGCACACCAGCTCCTTTCTTAAATTTCTTGCAACAGCAGCACATCCCCATTAGTAAAGCCAGCACCCCCTTATTTATCTAACATGTTTGATGCCCTGCTTTTGATGCCCCCCCATCAGTAAAGCCAGCACCCCCCTATTATTCTACCATGGTTGATGCCATTCTTTTGCACACCAGCTCCTTTCTTAAATTTCTTGCAACAGCAGCACATCCCCATTAGTAAAGCCAGCACCCCCTTATTAATCTAACATGTTTGATGCCCTGCTTTTGCACCCCCCCATCAGTAAAGCCAGCACCCCCCTATTAATCTACCATGCTTGATGCCATTCTTTTGCACACCAGCTCCTTTCTTAAATTCCTTGCAACAGCAGCACCTCCCCATTAGTAAAGCCAGCCTTCCCCCCCTTATTAATCTACCATGGTTGATGCCCTGCTTTTGTACACCAGCTCCTTTTTTATTTACTTGCAACAGCAGCACCCCCCCCATTAGTAAAGCCAGCCTTCCCCCCCTATTAATCTACCATGGTTGATGCCATGCGTTTGCACACCAGCTCCTTTCTTAAATTTCTTGCAACAGCAGCACCTCCCCATTACTAAAGCCAGCACCCCCTTATTAATCTAACATGTTTGATGCCCTGCTTTTGATGCCCTGCTTTTGTACAGCAGCTACTTTTTTTTATTATTTACACTTGCAACACAGCACCCACCCCCCCCCATTAGTATAGCCAGACCCCCTTATTAATCGACCATGTTTGATGCCCTGCTTTTGGCACACCAGTCCTCAGTCTTTTTTACTTCAACAGCACAACCCCTCCCATTGATGAGAACCCAGCACCATCTCCAACGCCCGAACCGCTGCTTTGCACACCAGCTCCAATTTTTGACTTGCAAACACAACAGCAGCACCACACCATTATTGAAGCTAGACCCATCTAACCATGTGTGATGCCAACACCAGCTCCGTTTTTAACTTGCTACACCCCCCCCCCCATATTACAAGCCAGCCTTCCCCCCCCCTATTAATCTACCAGGTTTATGCCCTGCTTTGGTACACCAGCTTCCTTTTTTTTTATCTACTGCTCAGCACAACCCCCCCCCCATTTAGTAATAGGCCAACCTTCCCACCCCTTATAAATCTATCCATGGTTGATGCACATGCGTTTGCACACTCAGCTCCTTTCTTAAATTTCTTGCCAACAGCAGCACTCCCCATTGCTAAACCAACACCCACTTATTAAATCCTAACATTTGATGCCCTGCTTTTCATGCCCTGCTTTTGTACAGCAGCTCCTTTTTTATTTACTTTCAACAGCAGTCACCCCCCCCCCCATTAGTAAAGCCAGCACCCCCTTATTAATCTACCATGTTTGATGCCCTGCTTTTGCACACCAGCTCCTTTTTGTACTTCAACAGCAGCACCCCTCCCATATGAGGCCAGCACCATCTACAATGCTTGATGCCCTGCTTTTGCACACCAGCATTTTTTGACTTGCAACAGCAACAGCAGCACCACCACCATTATTGAAGCTAGACCCATCTACCATGTTTGATGCCACACCAGCTCCGTTTTTACTTGCAACAGCTTCCCCCATTATTAAAGCCAGCCTTCCCCCCCATATTAATCTACCATGGTTGATGCCTTGCTTTTGCACACCAGCTCCTTGTCTATTTTCCTGCAAAACAGCAGCACCCCCCCATTAATTAGTAAAGCCAGCCCGCCTATTAATCTACAATGTTTCATCCCCTGCTTTTGCACACCAGCTCATTTGTTTTTACTTGCAACAGCAGCACCCCCCCCATTAGTAAAGCTAGCCCCCCCTCCTATTAATCTACCGTGGTGGTTGATGCCCTGCTTTTGCACATCAGCTCCCTTTCTTACTTGCAACAGCACCACCCCTCCCATTGATGAGGCCAGCACCATCTACAATGCTTGATGCCCTGTTTTGCACACCAGCTCCATTTTTGGACTTGCAACAGCAGCACCACCCCCACTATTGAAGCTAGACCCATCTACCATGTTTGATGCCACGCGACGTGACGTGACGTGACGTGACGGGACGGGACGGGACGTACGTGACGGGACGGGACGGGACGTACGTGACGGGACGGGACGGAGCGGGACGTACGTGACGGGACGGGACGGGACGTACGTGACGGGACGGGACGGACGTGACGGGACGGGACGGGACGGGACGTACGCGACGGGACGGGACGGGACGTACGTGACGTGACGAACGGGGGGGACCCTGACTACGTGGACGGACGGGGCGGGACGTACGTGACGGACGGGACGGACGTAACGTGACAGGACGGGACGGCACGGACGGGACCGCGGACCTACGTGACGGGAGGGACGGAACGGACCCGTACGTGACGAACGGGACGAACCGGGACGGGACGAACGTGACGGACCGGACGCAACGTGACGGGACGGACTACGGGACGTACGTGACGGGACGTACGGACGGGACTACTATGACGGGACGGGACGCGGCACGGGACGGGACGTACGTGACGGGACGGGACGGGACGGGACGTACGTGACGGGACGGGACGTACGTGACGGGACGGGACGAGACGGGACGGGACGGGACGTACGTGACGGGACGGGACGGGACGGGACGTACGTGACGTGACGGGACGTGACGTACGTGACGGGACGGGACGGGGCGGGACGTACGTGACGGGACGGGACGGGACGTACGTGACGGGACGGGACGCGGCACGGCACGGGACGGGACGTACGTGACGGGACGGGACGGGACGGGACGGGACGTGACGTGACGGGACGGGACGGGACGTACGTGACGGGACGCGGCACGGGACGGAACGTACGTGACGGGACGGGACGGGACGGGACGCACGTGACGGGACGGGACGGGACGGGACGTACGTGACGGGACGGGACGGGACGTACGGGACGGGACGTACGTGACGGGACGGGACGTACGTGACGGGACGGGACGGGACGTACGTGACGTGACGGGACGGGACGTACGTGACGGGACGGGACGGGACGGGACGGGCCGGAACGGGACGTACGTGACGTGACGGGACGGGACGTGACGTACGTGACGGGACGGGACGGGGCGGGACGTACGTGACGGGACGGGACGGGACGTACGTGACGGGACGGGACGCGGCACGGGACGGGACGGGACGTACGTGACGGGACGGGACGGGACGGGACGTACGGGACGGGACGGGACGGGACGGGACGTACGTGACGGGACGGGACGTGACGTACGTGACGGGACGGGACGGGACGTACGTGACGGGACGGGACGGGACAAGACGTACGTGACGGGACGGGACGTACGTGACGTGACGGGACGGGACGTGACGTGCGTGACGGGACGGGACGGGGCGGGACGTACGTGACGGGACGGGACGGGACGTACGTGACGGGACGGGACGCGGCACGGGACGGGACGGGACGCGGCACGGGACGGGACGTACGTGACGGGACGGGACGGGACGGGACGTACGGGACGGGACGGGACGGGACGTACGTGACGGGACGGGACGGGACAAGACGTACGTGACGGGACGTGACGTACGTGACGGGACGTGACGTACGTGACGGGACGGGACGGGACGTACGTGACGGGACGGGACGTGACGGGACGGGACGTACGTGACGGGACGGGACGGGGCGGGACGCACGTGACGGGACGGGACGGGACGCACGTGACGGGACGGGACGGGACGGACGGGACGGGACGTACGTGACGGGACGGGACGGGACAAGACGTACGTGACGGGACGGGACGTACGTGACGGGACGGGACGGGACGTACGTGACGGGACGGGACGGGACGGGACGTGAACACCTGCGACAGAACCCCCCAAATACCGAAGCCAGCACCCTGCAGTTATGGAAGCCAGCAGCCCCCATTAATCTACCGTATCTGATGCCCTGCTTTTTTGCACACCAGCTCCTTTTTTACCTGCAACAGCAGCACCCCACCATTGCTGGCAGCCAGCACCCCCCAAGTAATCCAGTAATCCGTCCTGCTTCTGCATACCAGCTCCTTCTCTACTTGCAACAGCAGCACCCACTGCTGAAGCCAACACCCCCCTGTTTATCTACCCTGCTGCGTTGTTCGACTGCCTCAGCAGCACCCAGCGCCTCTTTTTTTTGCAGCTGGCAGCTCAGCTCAGTGCAAGTGAGACGGGGTGAGACAGTGAGACCTTCCTGGCCTACCCAGCCTACCTCACGCTTTGCTCTTCGGTCCTGGCGGGACGGGCTGGTTTCGTTTGTTTTGTTGGTTAAGGCTGCGTGCCTGCCTCCTCACTTTCCTTTCCTTCCTCCTTTCTTTCCTCCTTTCTTTCCTTCTTTCTTTCCTTCTTTCTTTTCTCTTATCTTTGCTTTTCGTTGGCAAGAGACTTAAATTTCTAAGCCACCTTCAGTGGTCTAATTAGTTATAGTTAGCTCCCTGCTTAAAAAAAAAGATACTATTTACACAGCTGCGCCCCCAAAATTTAAGTCTCTTGCTCACATCCTCTAGCCTCTCCTTTCCTTCATTGCCAGGTGCCCTCACTCCTTCCACCAGGTGCAGGCCCCCTTCCTCCCCAGGCGCTCCCCCGTCCATCTAGCCTGCTTCCTTTCATCCGTCAGGCATGACCAAGCCTCGCCTTGTGCTCTCCTTCTTGAGCCAGTAGCGGATGCACTTGTTGACATCGCACCTCAAGCACCCGCTCCTATACCTGCAAGATCCGCAGATCTTGAAGTCAGCCTCCCTCACATGGGCAATGTTTCTCCTTGCCTCTTCAGGCAGGTCTTCCACCCTGAGAGGCCTGTTCTCGTTGACAAGCTCGTGGGCCTCTTTCTGCAGCTCTGTCAGGGCCTCCCCCTTCTCAAGCCTCTGCAGGGCCTGTGCTGCAAGCTTTTCCCTAGCCAGCTTTGCCTTCTCCCCGTCCTTCTCAAGCTTCTTCCAGTGCTTGTCCTCCTCGTCCAGCCTCTTCTTCTTCTCCTCTTGGAGCTGCTTGCTGAGTAAGGCCAGCTTCTCCTGCCAGTTCTGTCTCAGCCTCATCGGCCACGCTGCGCCTCCCAGACCATGGCCTAAGATCTGCTCCACGACCTCCTTCTCCATGTAGGCCAAGACAAACATGGCGCAACTCCATTCTCCTTCTGGCTGCCTCACAACACTATTCTCCCGCTCCAGGCTCATCTCCTCCCCAACCCACCACCTCAAAAAGCTCTCCGCCACCTCCTTGCACGCTTGATGGAGCTGTACAAGGGTATCGTAGTACCTCACCTCCTGCTTCTCACAGCTTCTCCTGTCCACCACAAGCAGGGTGTAGTGGGAGCCTTTGCAGATTGGGAGTAAGAAGAGTTTCCTCCCTTCAAGCTCTGCGTCCAGCCTTCGTAGCAACTCCTTCTCCTGGGGGTCCTGCTGGTGCAGGTAGTGCAGGTGCCACGCCTCCACTAGCAAGGGGCTGACCATGTGAACATCCGCCAACTCCACCAGCTCTGCGTCCCCTGCCAGCCACCTCAACAAGAGCCATCCCATTCCCAGAACCTGGTCCAAGAACCCTCCTGCTGGGATTGCCTTCTTGTCCACCACCTCAATGTCCTCCTGGGCGTGCATAAAAAGCCTCTCCTCAGACAGCATGCCCAGCTGCACCAGTATGGAGTGCTTGATTTGTCTGCTCAAAGACATTTGCCTCCACCTCCACATCCCCTTCCTCTCTTCTTCTGGCGCTAGCTTGATGAGGTGCTCCATCTTCACGTGGACCGCTCCCTTTGCAGTCTTCATTTTTACTTCCTCTCCCTGCACTTCGATCTTGCCCTGGCAGCCATACATAGCAACTCCTGCCTTCTCCTTGCACACCCTCCACGTGCCTGGTGGTGCGGGCGGTAGACTCGGCCCAAACGCTGGCTGTTCCTCCTCGTCCTCCGCTGGTGGCGGTGTGCTTGGGGGCGGCAGCGGTGGCAGCTCCTTCTGGCCTGGCTTGCTTGAAGGCTGGCCACTTTTCTTGGCCTTGGAGGCGACTGCCTTCTGAAGCGCCTTCTTCAAGACCTGCTTCTTCACTTTCTTGGCCAGTGACAGTGTCTTGCCCTTCTTCTTACTTTGGGCTGCCTTCTTGCCTGCCGCTGGAACAAGCCTTCTCATCATCTCATCCCTGCTTGTCTTCTGCAGCTTCGACTTGACTTCCTCCTTCTCTTCTGCTGTCAAGGCTGTCTTCTTCCTCACTTCTGCTCTCTTCTTCCTCTTCTCCCGTCTCCTCTTGGCCAAATCCTTTTGCTCCGCAGACTCCTTCCTGCCTCTCAGCCAGGCCAGCCTCCTCAGCTCTGGGCTCAGCTGGAGGCTTGCTGCCTGAGCCCAGTCAGGGTCATCTAGGCAATCAAGCACAGGCTCCTCCTCCTCCTCCTCCCCCTGTTCATTTGAGCCTTCCAAGTATGACCACTCCGCCAAGTCGGCAACCTCTGTAGCACCTGCAGCCTTTTCCCACCTCGGCACTTCTATGACTCCATCCTCCCTCAGCCAGGACGCCCTCTGCTTCAGCCATCCGTGAGGGATCCTGCTCGAGCCAAGCGGCATCCCTTCTGCCCACTCTTCCTCCACCCACTCCATTCTGCTTGTCTCCAGGTTTGGCCTCACCGCCAGCCAGCCATTCCTTCTCAAACCTTTCAGCACCCACCACCTCTCCTCATTCCGCTTCATCATCTCCTCCATGCAGTGGTGCAAAGCCAGACAAATGTCCTCCACCTGAGCTTTATAGATGTCTCCACTTCCCCCACGCCTCAGCTTCTCCTGCCCCTTCCAGACAAGGTCGCCCATCTCCTTCCTCATCAATGCCTTGAAGGCTGCACTGAAATCAGTGTCCGTCAGTTGCAGCTGGGCGGTCATCTTGGCTGCGATGATGGACTGAACCTGGTGGCCTAGCCTCAGCTGCCTCACAACGTCCGGTGAGAATGCAGCCGCCAAGCTGTCTCGTTGCCACAACGTGAGCGGGAAGCTCTTGGCCTGCTCCCTTACTGACCAGGCCATGATCACAGCGTCCACATTGCTGGACGGCTGTGACATCACCTCAAAGTGGGTGAACAGCTCTGGCCTTCACCTCCCTCCAAGACTCAAGGGCTCGCCCTGCCTTCTGGCCCTTGACGTGTGTCCTCACCTGGCCTCGATACTCAAACGACTCTGTCTCCTTCCACTCTCCTTTTTCTGAGATGTTGTCCAGCCGCGCATGCTGGCCTGGAACGATGAGTAGACCCTTCCACACCTTCCCTTCAGGCTCTGCCCCTGGCTTGAACCAGTTCAAAACCAGCTGCCTGGCCTCAAATGTAATCCTCATCTTGTCTGCCTGAGCGTCGGCCTTCCTTGTAGGGTGCCTCAAACCTCCTGCGCCACCTTCCCCAACAACATCCTCCATGCTGAGGCTCAGCTTTCCTTCCTCCTGCACTTCTGGCTCGTCTTCTGCCCTCTTGACGACCTGACCACCTCGACCCTGTCGCCCCCTCTTCTTCATGCCCACCTGCTCCTTCAAAAGGCTCCGGGTCTTCTCTCTCACCTCTTTCTGCGGCGCTGTAGCCACCTCATGCTCGGCATAGACCTCCTTCACTGGCACCTTCTTGGCCCACAATGGGATCTGATCAGAGAACCCCAAGACTGCCTTTTCCCTCATCTTCAGCGCTTCGTCTGGCTTGGCCACAAGGTCCTCAAGCATGTCCTGCCCCCCAAAGGCAACCCTCCACTGATCATAGTCATGCTGCTGCCAGCTCAGTAGAGCCCTCACCTGCTGCTCAACGTGGCTGAGGTGGGTGGTGAGGTTGGGCCTCAGCTCCTTGGCTCCCAGCGCCTTCACCAAGCCATCGCACCTCTTCTGCATGGCCTTCTCGTCCTTCATGTGCCTTCTCAGCATAGCCTCTCCCTCCTCCACCTTTGTCTTCAAGACCACTCTTGCGCCCACTTCAGACTCTCCAAGCCTGTCCATCTCCTTCTTCTTCTCACTCACCTCTGCCTGCAGCTCTATCAGCCACCTCCACCCAAGGTGCTTTTTCAGGACCTGGTGGCCGTGCGTCTTCTCATCCCTGAGCCAGTTCTGCAGCTTTGGCAAGATGTTGGGGAACTTTTGCTTTGCTCCTGCGCCTGTCTTCCTCACCCTCTGCTGCAGTCCAGACGCCTTCACACCTATCTGCTTGCCGCTCCTGTGCGTTCTGCTCTCCATGGTCTGGCTTTGTTGGTGTCTCTTGACCTCCTCCTCCAAACTTTCCCTGTCTGCTAGCCAAGTTCTCAAGGCCCTGACCGGTAGTCCTGTCCTCTTCGACCAGGCTGTCACGAGCTCGTCTTCGCTGGCATAAGCACCCCGGCTCCTGTACATATCCTGAGCCACTCTCGACCTCACAGAGATGGGCGTGTCCACTCTCCTTGGCCTCTGGTGCTTGAGCCGCACGTTCGAGGCTGCACCGCTTGCCACGCCTCTCTTTTCCTCCAATGGAAGTGCAGGCCTTCCCCCAAGCTTGCCAAGCTTGCCCATCTCGTGGGAAAGGGCGCTTGCCTCAGCTGTGCCCATCCTAACAGCACCACGACCTTGCTCCAGCACCAGCTTGCCTTCTTTTGCTAGGCTAGCTATGAGCTCCTGCATGCCCTGCTTGCTTTTAGGGCTGCTCCTCCTCAGGTCTGCATTTTGGAGCACTGGCGCCTCGTCTTTGTGGTCAGGGCTGAAAAACTTCTTCAAGCTGTACTGCACCTTCCTGCCACTTCCCTGGCTGTCTGCAGTACTGGCAGCACTGGCTGGGCTGGCAACGCTTCCTGGACTCATCTCCTTGTGTCTCGGACTTCCCCTCCTCCTTTTAGCTGGAGGCGTAGCCTCATCTTCGTGACACTGCTCCCTCAGCTTTTGTGGTGTTCTAGTTCTGAGAAGTGGAGCTTGGGTGTCTGTGTTTGTTGTTGTTGAAGGTAGGGGTCTCTTGTTTTTGTTGTTGTTTTTGTGTTTGTGTTTGTGTTTGTTTTTGTTTTTGTTTTTGTTTTTGTTGTTGTTGTTGTTGTTGTTGTTGTTGTTGTTGTTGTTGTTGTTGTTGTTGTTGTTGTTGTTGTTGTTGTTGTTGTTGTTGTTGTTGTTGTTGTTGTTGTTGTTGTTGTTGTGGTTCTGGTTCTGGTTCTGGTTGTGGTTGTTGTTGGTGGTGATCTTGTTGGTCTTGTTGCCCCTACTCCTCACCGACCTCAGGCCTTGAGGGGCTCAGGGTGTCCAGGATCCAAAGTGGGGCCCTTGCCTTGTTTAAAAGTTTCCTTGTGTCCTCTCCCCTTGTCCTCCTCCTGAACGCAAGTGTGATGGCCTCGATCCTCAGGTGCTGTCCTTGGCTGGCAAGGCTTCATGACCCCCCCCCCTTTTATTGGTCCCTTTTTTTTGACAAGGTGCCTACATCCTGCCTCATCTCCTCCAAAAAAGCGATGTTGGTGTCCAGGAGGGGGTGCCTTAGTTAGAAGGGTTTCAAGTTTTCCCTACAAGTTTCCCCCTTCAGTTAAACTAGTTTACAAACACCTGCAAGTGGACAACCTTTGAAACCAAAAGGGAACTAAAAGTTTACCCTACCAGATTTTAGCTAAGCCACCTTTCAAACACCTGCAAGTTGTCAACCTTAGCCAAGAAGACCTCCTCGGGCAGCCTCCCTTCCTCAGTCCTTGGCAAAGTGACTCTTCCCTTTTCTTCCCTTTCCCTGACTGCCAGGTGTCCCTTTGTTTCCCCTCTTCCTAACCATTTTCCATTTTCTTCCCTTTTCTGACTGGTTTCCATAGTTTCCCTGTTTCTGACCAAAGCTCTGCCCCTCCACCCTCTCTGCCACCGCCTCTGCCCAAAGCTCGAGCATGGCCATGGTGCCTGGGCAGAGGCAAACCTTACCTTTCCTCTTTCCTAAACCTAAACTAGCCAAAGGTGCACAGGTGAGACCACCTTCTCACCTGGCTGCACTGGCCTCGCTCCTTCACTGTGGCAGCATAGATGAGCTCCCTGGCCTCCCTCACTCCTTGGCAAAAGCTCTGAATCCCGCCCTGCAACCTCTCCACTTTGCTCCAGCCAAGACACCAACTGACCAGGACCTCACCTCCCTGGGCACTTTCTTCAAGAAGTTCAGCTGCTCTTCCCAACCTCATGCAAACACTTGTTTTTTCTCTCCTTTTCCTGCTAAAAATTCTCTGTCAAGCTGCTGCCAGATGCCCTGGCCAACCTCACCTCTATCTCCTGCAGCTTCTGGTAGATGGCCTTCAACCTCAACTTGCAAAGCCTACCTCTACCAAGGCCAGCTTGCATGCCTTCTTCAGTCAAGGCTCAAGACTTGCTCTCCCTGATGCGTTGTCCCCTCCACCTTCTCTTTCTTGCCCACCTTCTCCACAGCCTGACCCAGCCTCAGATCATGCAGTTTGAGAACAAACCTCCCTTCACCTTTCAGTCCAAGCCTCAAGTACCCAACCACCAGTGCCAAGCACATTGGCACTACCTTCTCCATGACCTCAGCTCTCCTCCAATCTTACACTTCAAACTCGATCCCTCAGCAAATGCTGGCAAAACGATCTCCCTTGCTGTCAAGCCGCTTGACCTTGCCTTAAACTGTGCGCCCTCTGCTAAACAGCTGCGGCTGTCTCAAACCTCACCTCTTCCCTCAACTCCTGTCTCTTCCCTTCAGGCCACCCCCCCTTGCCTGGGGAACTTGATCCCATAGAAGGAAGTGTGGCCCTGGATCTATTTCAGTAGGATCCTTTGATGTACACCGAGTGGATGTGCTGATCAAAGGATGTCCCTGGTAAATAGTCTTGCAAATAGCATACCACAGAAAGATGTACACCGATGGATGTACTGATCACAGGATGTTTCTGGTGGATTGGCTTGTGCGTAATATGACAGGTGCAGTGGATCTATTTCAGCAGGATCCTTTGAAGTACACCGAATGGATGTACTGATCACAGGATGTTTCTGGTGGATTGGCTTGTGCATAATATGACAGGTGCAGTGGATCTATTTCAGCAGGATCCTTTGATGTACACCGAATGGATGTACTGATCACAGGATGTTTCTGGTGGATTGGCTTGTGCAGAATATGACAGGTGCAGTGGAACAAGCTGGGCTACTAAACCAAAGATTTCTTGGCATATCTTTGTTTCAACAAACAAGTTATGAAGTTCACAAAAAGTACCCACCTTCAAGCCCCCTCTCCCAGCTAATAACCACAGCCCCCCCCTGGTTAATCAAGTGGGTTGCCTGCCCCCCTTGCCCAAACACTTTCTTTTGAAAGCCCCCCCCCTTGACTCAAAGCCCTGAAAGAACACCCAACTAAGCAAACCACAAGTTTCAACCCCCCCACTAAATGCCACCCCTCCACCAAAAGTCCTCAATCCCAACCAGAAGTTTCAACCCTCTTGCAAAAAATCTTCATAAATCCTACACAAGAAAAGAAACCCAAAAGTTTCAACCCCACCAAAAGGGAACCCACCCCATGCCAAACTACCCTTCAAACCTCAAATCCTACATGTCTCATCTGCCCCACCTACACAAATCCTAAAGCAACGTTTCCTGACCCTCCCCTTTTCAGGCAACATACACCCAGAAACAAAAAAACCCAAGCCCTCAACCCTCAAATCCTGAAAGCCTCTTGGACCCCTAAAGCCTCAACCTCTCCTACCCTCAACCCTCAAACATCTACCACTGAAAGCCTCACCTCCTCCTACCCTCAGCCCTCAAACCTCTACTCCTACAAGCCTCAACCCCTCCTACCCTCAAACCTCATGAAAGCCTCAGCCCCTCCTACCCTCAACCCTGGAAGCCTCAACCCTCAACCCTCAAATCCTGAAAGCCTCTTGGGCCCCTAAAGCCTCAACCTCTCCTACCCTCAACCCTCAAACATCTACCACTGAAAGCCTCACCTCCTCCTACCCTCAGCCCTCAAACCTCTACTCCTAAAAGCCTCAACCCCTCCTACCCTCAAACCTCTGCCCATGAAAGCCTCAACTCCTCCTACCCTCAACCCTGAAAGCCTCAACCCTCAACCCTCAAATCCTGAAAGCCTCTTGGGCCCCTAAAGCCTCAACCCCTCCTACCCTCAACCCTCAAAAATCCTGAAAGCCACAACTCCTCCTACCCTTGACTCATGAAAGGCCTCAACCTCATCCTACCCTCTGGCTCAACCCTCATACCTCTACCCCTGGAGAGCCTCATAAGGCCTACATCAACCTGAAGCCTCAACCCTCAACCCTCAAATCCTGAAAGCCCCTTGGGCCCCTAAAGCCTCAACCCCTCCTGCCCTCAACCCTCAAAAATCCTGAAAGCCTCAACTCCTCCTACCTGTACTCATGAAAGCCTCAACTCCTCCTACCCCTCCTGGCCTCAACCCTCAAACCTCTACCCCTGAGAGCCTCAACCCCTCCTACCCTCAACCCTGAAAGCCTCAACCCCTCCTACCCTCAACCCTCAAACATCCTAAAAGCATCAACTCCTCCTAAACCTCAACTCCATGAAAGCCTCAAGCCCTCCTATACCAAAAGGCCTCAGTCCTACATAAGCAAACCACCCCCAAACGTTTCAACCCCCAACCCCAAGCAACCGCCCTCCTCAGCCTTTTTTTCCACTCACTGAAGAGGTAAAATGTATTTGGGCAGTGCCCGGCCCCTGACCAAAACCCAGGATGGACTTACCTGTCCTGCAATTAGCCAACCTACCCTGTTTCAAGCTGAAGGGGTACCTTCTTTGCACCTTCCTGGGCTTTGGCTGGCCTCACCTCCCCTCACCTACAAGAGGCTGCGCAGGGCCTCAGCCATGAGCTTTGCCCCTGGCTGCTCAGCCAGCAGCTTCATGGCCTGTACACTCTGCCCAAGCTGCATGCTCAGACCTGGGCTGGACACCACCCCTTGTTAATCAACTGCCCCTCAAACCTCAAATCCAAAAGGCCTCAACTGCCCCACCTTGAAAATCTAAAGGTTTCCTGACCCTCCCCTTTTTAAGGCAGACACTCAGAAATACAAGAAAACCCCATTGGTCAACTAATCCCTCCAACTCTTCAAAGCCTCAACCCCTCCTATCCCCAACCCTCAAACTTCCTGAAAGCCTCGACCCCTCCTACCCTCAACTCTCAAACCTCTACCCCTGAAAGCCTCAACTCCTCCTACCCTCAGCCCTCAAACCTCAAATCCTAAAAGCCTCAACCCCTCCTACCCTCAAACCTCTACCCCTGAAACCCCTCCTACCCTCAACTCCCAAACCTCTACCCCTGAAAGCCTCAACTCCTCCTACCTTCAACCCTCAAACCTCTACTCCTGAAACCTCAACTCCTCCTACCCTCAACCCTCAAACATCAACTCCTCAAAGCCTCAACCCTCAAAACTCTTAAAAGCCTCAGCCCAACCCTCAAGCCTCCTAAAAGCCTCAACCCCTTCTACCCTGAAACCTCTACCCCTGAAAGCCTCAACTCCTCCTACTCTCTTTTTTTAAGACTCTTGAAAGCCTCAACCCCTCCTACCCTCAACCTCAAAACTCTTGAAAGCCTCAACTCCTCCTACCCTCAACCCTCAAACCTCTACTCCTGAAAGCCTCAACCCCTCCTACCCTCAACCCTCAAACCTCCTGAAAGCCTCAACCCCTCCTACCCTCAAACCTCTACTCATGAAAGTCTCAACTCCTCCTACCCTCAACCCTCAACCCTCAACTCCTGAAAGCCTCAACCCCTCCTACCCTCAACCCTCAAAACTTTTCAAAGCCTCAACCCCTCCTACCCTCAACTCTCAACCCTCAACCCTCAAACTTCAACCCCTGAAAGCCTCAACCCCTCCTACCCTCAACCCTCCAACTCCTGAAAGCCTCAACTCCTCCTACCCTCAACCCTCAAACCTCTACTCCTGAAAGCCTCAACTCCTCCTACCCTCAACCCTTAAACCTCTACTCCTGAAAGCCTCAACTCCTCCTACCCTCAACCTTCAAACCTTCAAGCCATCAAATGTGTTGTTCCCCCTTTCCCTTGCCTTTCCTGTTGTGGCAGCCCCTGAACCTTAATTGCCCTTTCCCTGAATCCTCACCCTCACCCTTACCCTCAGTCTGCCAAGCTTCGGGGGTGGCTCATCACCTCGCTCACCTTCTCCTGCACCAGGTTGCTTGCAACCAGAGGATGCCTGAGCTGCCATCACACAGGGAACCCTCAACCAGCCTGAAAGCCTCAAAACCCTCAAACCTGCATCTGAAAGCCTCAAACAATTCTTCCTACCTTCCTCAACTCCTGAAGCCTCTTAATTAAAGCCTTCTTACCTGACCTCCTCCTACAAGCCAAGCTGCTTTTGCCACACCTCTGTGATGTAGAGGAGCTTCTGGTCCTGGGGCCTCAGACAGACAGGAAACATCTCGAATTGACCTTTCTATCCTCAACCCCTGCAAGCTTCAAACCTCAATTCCTCCTACTCTCAAACCTCAACTCCTGCAAGCCTCAAACCTCAATTCCTCCTACTCTCAAACCTCAACTCCTGCAAGCTTCAAACCTCAACCCCTCCTAGTCTCAAACCTCAACTCCTCCTACTCTCAAACCTCAACCCCTGCAAGCCTCAAACCTCAACCCCTCCTAGTCTCAAACCTCAACTCCTGCAAGCTTCAAACCTCAATTCCTCCTACTCTCAAACCTCAACTCCTGCAAGCTTCAAACCTCAATTCCTCCTACTCTCGAACCTCAACTCCTGCAAGCTTCAAACCTCAACCCCTCCTACCCTCAACCAGCCTGAAAGCCTCAAAACCCTCAAACCTGCATCTGAAAGCCTCAAACAATTCTTCCTACCTTCCCCAACTGCTACCCCTCAGGCCTCAACTGAAGCCTCTTAATTAAAGCCTTCTTTCCACCAAGCCTCAAACCCCAACCCTTCACTTCTGCCAAGTAGCTGCCTCAAGCTGCTCTGCAAGAAGTCCCTCCAGAGCTCCAAGCCGGCCAGCACACCTCAGCTGCACTCTCCTCAAACGCCAGCTTCTCCCAAATCTACTCCCTACTCCCTCCAACCACCTCAACTCCTCAACTCTGACATCTCAAACCTCAAACCTCAACCTAAATGAAACCCTCAGCCAAGGCTCAAAGAGCACCCCAAGAGTGCACCTTGCCCACCGCACAGACCTCAAAGATCTCGTGCTCCCTGCTCACCTCCTCAAAGGTCGAGGCCTGGGTCATGTGCCTGACCCAGTCGTTGAAGCCTCAACTCAAGTCTCTCCATGAAAGACTCAACTGCCCCTGCCCTCAACCCTCAAGCCTCAAACTCAACTCCTCCTATCCTCAACTCTGCCTCAACTCCTAATACCTCACATCAGTTGAAATCCAATGTGCCAACATGACCCCTCAAACCTTAAATCCTCAAAGCCTCAAGCCCCTTAACCTAAATTCCTAAAGGTCTCAATTGCCACACCTTCAACATCCTAGAGCAACCCTCCCCCTCCAAACCCTCAACCCTTCACAGCTCCAACCCTCAACTCTTACAACCCTAAATCCTTTGATCGGCTTACACAAATTAACTTGTTCACATTGGTGCCATCAATGTTTCCTGACCCTCCCCCTCTTAGGGCAACACCCCAGTAATAAAAGGGACACCCCCCCTATTAGTCAACTACCACTCAAACCTCAACTCCTCAAAGCCTCAAGCCCCTTAACCTAAATTCCTAAAGGTCTCAACTGCCCCCTCAAACTCTGAACCCTCTAATCCTGAAAGCCTCTTGAAACCCTAAAACCTCACCCCCCAGCCCTCAGCCAAGCAGCCCCCCCAGCTGGAGTCCATGCGCAGCTCAATGTGGCTCAAGCGCAGGCTGATGTGGGTGAGCCTGGGCAACCAAGGAACCAACCCTCATCAACTCCCAACAGCCTTAACTCTTAGAACCCCAAACCCAACCTCAACTCCTAAGACCCTCAAACCTTGGAACCCTCAAACCTCAACTCCTGCCACCCCCTCAACTCTTACAACCCTCAAACCTAAATCCCTCCTACCTCCAAACCTGACACCTCACCACTCCTAAAACCCTCAACTCCTAGAACCCTCAAACCTCAGCCTCGAGTCCTGAATGCCAAATCTCTTAGAAATCAAACCTCAAGTCATCCTATCCTCAATGCAAACCCTCAAGCCTCAACTCCTGACCCTACCCCCACTTGTTCTGCCAAGGCTCCACTCAACTATCTCCTTCCCATGCCTCAGCAAGGAGTTGGTCCAAAAAAGAAACCTAATCAAGCCCACTAACATAAAAAGAAAACTGCCAGCTCCAAAGGCAAGCTGCCTTTTGCTCACCTCTCCTTCCTCCTTCTCCTCCTCCTTCTTCTCCACTTTCACCACCTTCCTGTGAAGGTGCCCGATCCTTGGCTGCCACTGCAACTCCTGCACCTCAACCCTACCTCAATTCCAAACCTTTCTTTTGTTTACTGTTACTCCAACTTGTTGAAATTATTAAGTTCAACAATGTGTTCTGACCTTTTCCCTTCATATCCTAGCCCCCCATAACTCCCCCATACATTAAACAGAAACAACCCCCCCCCCCAACTTTTGATGGGAGCAGCTCCCTGTTAATCAACTGACCTTGGCAATTCCAAAAGCCTCAACTCTCTCAGCCCTCAATCTTTACTTACACATCTTCACCCCTACCCTCTCAACCCCCAACCAGGCAAACCCTCCCCCCAATTGCCAGCCAAAGCTGCAGCACCCCCACAGCCAGCACGCCCAGGAGCACGGCCTTGTTCCATTCCTGCCTCAGGCACTCCCTCCCTTTCACTTAGTAAACCCCCCCCCTCAAATTGGCATCCCTCTCTCCCCCTCAACCTTGCACCACTCTCTCCCCTCAACCTTGCAACCCCCACTCTCTCCCCTCAACCTTGCAACCCCCACTCTCTCCCCTCAACCTTGCAACCAAGGCACATCATGATGCCTGACCTCACCTTACAAACCTCACCTGGCCTCTGCTGGCTTGGTCCGGCTGAAACGGTCAGCGGTGTCCACTTCCTCAAGATCCCTCTCCTTTTACCTTTCAACAAGCTCCCTATTATTGATCAACCATGTGTTTGTTGGTCCCAGTTTCCATCACACCAAAAAGCCCCCCTACCTGTTCAACAAGTTAATTCCCTTTTCCACTCACACCTTTGAGCAAGGCCCCCCATTAATCAACCCTGTGCTCATGGGTCCTGGCTCCTGCCCCTACACCTCAACCAGCTTCCCTCCTAAAAGTAAAGGCCCTTCTTTCATTGTATTGATCAACCCTGTTTAAAATGACCCTATGTTTCAACTAATTGACCAGAACCTTTCAGAAGGACTGACCTTTTCAATCCCTGCTCTCCTTCCCTGCCTTTTTCCTTCTCACTTAAGAGGTCAAACGGTTTCTGGGCTTTGCCCTGGTCAAACCTGGGCTTTCCTCACCTCATCCTCTCCTGAAGTTCACTGGCCTCACCTACTGCCCAGGTTTGATCCTGCCCTCACCTCAGACCGCCTGAATGAGGGCCTGCAGCCCTGGAGCCATGAGCTCTGCCCCTGGCTGCTGCATGAAGGGCCTAACCTCCCTCACCAGCTGCTCCACCTCCAGCCAAATGCCTCGGCCCACAATCTGAAAGCCTCAACTTCTCACCCCCAATGAAAGCCTCTTTAAAATCTCAAACCTTAACTCCTACACCTGAACCCTCAAACCCTGAGAGCCTCTTAGAACCCTCAAACCTCAACTCCTCCTACAGCAAGCCTCACACCCTCACCTCCTCCTACACCCAACCCTCAAACCTCAACTCCCTCAACCCTAAGCTCCCCCTAGGCCCTGAAACCTCAACTCCTGAACGCCTCAGCTACCCTCAACCTTCAAACCTCAACTCCTGAAAGCCGCAACTCCTCCTACCCTCAACCCTCAAACCTCTAATTACTCCTGAAAGCCTGAACTCCTCCTACCCCCAACCTTCAAACCTCAACTCCTGAAAGCCTCAGCTACCCTCAACCTTCAAACCTCAACTCCTGAACGCCTCAGCTACCCTCAACCCTCAAACCTCTACTCCTGAAAGCCTGAACTCCTCCTACCCTCAACCCTCAAACCTCTACTCCTGAAAGCCTCAACTCCTCCTACCCTCAACCTTCAAACCTCTACTCCTGAAAGCCTCAACTCCTCCTACCCTCAACCTTCAAACCTTCAACCTTCAAATGTTTGTTCCCCCCTTTTTCTTGCCTTTCCTGTTGTGGCAGCCCCTGAAAACCTTAAGGTTTCATGTTTGCCCTTTCCCTTAATCCTCACCCTCAACCCTTACCCTCAGTCTGCCAAGCTTCGGGGGTGTGCCCTCACCTCCTCCACCTTCTCCTGCAGGATCGCCCCTGCAACCAGAGGGTGCCTGAGCAGTGGATGGCCCAGAAAAAGTCAAAACTTTATATTTACCACTAAATCTTCCCAAAAAGTCTAAAGTTCATAAACTCAGGAAGTGAGTGTTAACCTGATGGCTGGGCCTCCCCTTAAATATTACTAATTAGCAAGCCAAGCTGCACCTGCCACACCTGGACGATGTACCCCAGCTTCTCCTCCTGTGGCCTCAAGAGGCAACATCTCGAATTGACCTTCCTAACCTCATCTCCTGAAAGCCTCAAACCTCAATTCGTCCTACCCTCATCAACTCCTGCAAGCTTCAAACCTCAACCCCTCCTACCCTCAACCAGCCTGAAAGCCTCCAAACACTAAAAACCACAACTTCAATCCCTTCCTACCCTCACACCTCCTTTCCCTGAAAACCCTCAAACCCCAACCCCTGGAAGCCTCAAACCTCAATCCTTCCTACCTTAAACCTCAACTCCCTGCCCCCAAGCCTCAACTCCTGAAAGCCTCAAACCTCAATTCTTCCTCCCCCCAAACCCCCAACCCCCAACCCTTCACTTCTGACAAGTGGCTTCCTCACCCTCTCCTGAAGGTAGTCCTTCCAGAGGTGAAGCCCGGCCACAAGGCCTCAGCTGAACCCTCAACCTGAGTCCTGAAAACTCACAAACTTGTATGAAGCCTCAAGCCTCAACTCCTAATGGCCTCAACTCTAACAAACCTCAAACCTTTCTTGAAAGCCTCAAGCCTCAACTCCTAGAGGCCTCAACTCTAAGAACCCTCAAACCTCAACTCCTCAAGCCCTTAAACCTCTCCTGAAAGCCCCAAACCTCAACTCCAAGAGGCCTCGACTACCTCAACTTCTGAAACCTGAACTTCTAAAGGCCTCAACCTAAGAACCCTCCTCAAACCTTTTTCTGAATGCTTCAGGCCCCAGACCCAACTTCTGAAAACCCCTTTCCTCAACTCCTCCATCAGACTCACCTCCTCAGCCAAGGAGCAAAGGGTGGACCAGTTCACCACCTTGGCCACCACGCTGCCCTCCCAAACCTCATTCTCAAAGCTCACCTCCTCGAAGGATGAGGCCTGGGTCATGTGCCTGACCCGGTCACTGAAGCCTCAGTTTTTGCATGAAAAGACTCAACTGCCCCTGCCCTCAACCCTCAACCCTCAAGCCTCAAACTCAACTCCTCCTATCCTCAACTCTTGCCTCAACTCCTAATACCTCAAATATTAAGAACACCAATCTATCTAATCACATGGGGGCTTCTAGAGTTTTCTTTGGTGCCCAAACCTCAAATCCTCAAAGCCTCAAGCCTCTTAACCTGAATTCCTAAAGGTCTCAACTGCCCCACCTTCAACATCCTGAACAACCCTTCCCCTCCAAACCCTCAACTCTTACAACCCTAAATCCTTTGATCTGCTTGCAGTAAAAGGGGCACCCCTTCCTCAACTGCCTCCTCAAACTTCAACCCCTCAAACTCTCAACCCTCTAATCCTGAAAGCCTCTTGGAACCTCAAGCCCTTAACCCCTCCTACCCCCCAACCTTCAAACCTCAACTCCTCCAAGCCTCATGTCTCCTAATTAATGCCCTCAACCCTCAGCCCTCAGCCAAGCAGCCACCCCAGTTGGCACCCATGCGCAGCTCGATGTGGCTCATGCGAAGGCTGATGTGGGTGAGCCTGGGCAACCAAGGAACCAACCCTCAACTCCTAACACCTCAGACCTCAACTCCTGGAAGCCTCAACTCTTTGAAACTTCAACTCCTCCTAATTATTTTCCCCAAACCTCAACCCCCAAAAGCTTCAACTCTTAGAACCCTCAAGCCTCATCTAACCCTCAAACCTCAACTCTTGGCCTAATCTCAACAGCTCAAACCCCAACTCCCAAAAACATCAACTCTTAGAACCCTCAAACCTCAACTCCTCTCAATCGAGCCCTCAAACCTCAACTCCTGGAAGCCTCAACTCTTAGAACCCTCAAGCCTTCCTCTCAATCTAACCCTCAAACCTCAACTCCTAGAAGCCTCAACTCTGAGAATCCTCAAACCTCAACCCCTCCTAATCTCAACACCTCACACCTCAACCCCTCTCAAACCTCAACTCCTGGAAGCCTCAAATCTTTGAAACTTCAACTCCTCCTAATCATTTTCCCCAAGCCTCCACTCCTAAAAGCCTCAACTCTTAGAACCCTCAAACCTCAACCCCCAAAAGCTTCAACTCTTAGAACCCTTAAACCTCATCTAACCCTCAAACCTCAACTCTTGGCCTAATCTCAACAGCTCAAACCCCAACTCCCAAAAACATCAACTCTTAGAACCCTCAAACCTCAACTCCTCTCAATCGAGCCCTCAAACCTCAACTCCTGGAAGCCTCAACTCTTAGAACCCTCAAGCCTTCCTCTCAATCTAACCCTCAAACCTCAACTCCTAGAAGCCTCAACTCTGAGAATCCTCAAACCTCAACCCCTCCTAATCTCAACACCTCACACCTCAACCCCTCTCAAACCTCAACTCCTGGAAGCCTCAACTCTTTGAAACTTCAACTCCTCCTAATCATTTTCCCCAAACCTCCACTCCTAAAAGCCTCAACTCTTAGAACCCTCAAACCTCAACTCCTAAAAGCCTCAGCTCTTAAGACCCTCAAACCTCAACTCTTGGAACCCCCAAACCTCAACTCCTCCTACCCCCAGCCTCCAAGCATGAACTCCCAACAACCCTCAGCCTTCAAACCTGAACTCAAAGCATCTCCTTTGCCAAGGCTCCAATCCACCGTGCTCTTGAGGTTGATCGTGTCCTCCTCTGCCCTCTCCTCCACCTTCTTCTTCTTACTCTCCTCCACCATCTTGCCATGCAGGTGGCCGATCCTTGGCTGCCACAGCAAACCCTGCACCTCAACCCTTACAACCCTTAGCACCCTCAAGCCTCACTGACCCTCTCCTTTCAGGGCAAAAAAACAGCCTATAAGTCACTGCCCCGCCCTTCAAATAACAAACCCTAACTACCCTCCCCTACCCCAATTGCAAGCCAAAGCTGCAGCACCCCCACCGCCAGCGTGCCCATCACCAGCACCACCTTGTTCCAATCCTGCCACAGGCACTCCCTCCCTGTCACTTGAAAACCCACCCCTTCAAACCCCCACTCTCTCTCTCTCTCTCTCTCTCTCTCTCTCTGCCATTCACCCTGCAACCAAGGCACATCATGGTGCCTGACCTCTCCTCACCTTGCCTGATCACCTCACCTCACCTCACCTGCTTGAGTGGCTGAAATGGCCAGCGGTGTTGGGACCTGACTTTTTCCCCCAAATTCTTTGATTTGGAAACCCCCTATTAATCAACCATAAGAAAGGCCCCCCGTGGTTGCTTTAAATCCTGACCTTCCCACAAGGTTACCTGACATGACTTTCCCACAAGCTACCTTCAAGCCCCTGATGAACAATTCTTAGATTTGGCACCCTCTGTTAATCAACCATAGCCTTCAATATAATTCTCTGATTTGCTATAAATCCTGGCCTTCCCAGAAGGCTTTCCTGGCCTGACTTTTTCACAAGCTACCTTCAAGCCCCCAAATTCTTAGATTTGGCACCCCCTATTAATCAACCATAGAAAGGCCCCCCTGGTTGCTTTAAATGCTGACCTTCCCACAAGGATACCTGACATGACTTTCTCACAAGCTACCTTCAAGCCCCCTAATTATTGATCAACAGTTCTTAGATTTGACACCCCTATTAATCAACCATAGCCTTCAAAAGAATTCTCTGATTGCTTTAAAGCCTGACCTTCCCACAAGGTTCCCTGACCTGACTTTTTCACAAGCTGCATTCAAGCCCCCTAATAGCTGATCAACAGTTCTGTGATTTGGCACCCCTATTAATCAACCATGGAATGGCTCCCCTGGTTGCTTTAAATCCTGACCTTCCCACAAGTTACCTCTTTCTCACAAGCTACCTTCAAGCCCCCTAATTATTGATCAACATTTCTTAGATTTGGCACCCCCTATTAATCAACCATAGGTTTCACAAGCTACCTTCAAGCCCCCAAATTCTTTGATTTGGCCCCCCCCTATTAATCAACCATAGAAAGGCCCCTCTGATTGCGTTTCATCCTGACCTTCCCACAAGGTTCTCTAACCTGACCTTTCCACAAAGTTCCCTGACCTGACTTTTTCACAAGCTGCCTTCAAGCCCCCTAATTACTGATCAACAATTCTTAGATTTGGCACCCCTGTGTCAAAGGACTTGTACGTTTGCTTTCGTCACGACCTTCCCACAAGATTCCTCTTTCTCCCCAAGCTACCTTCAAGCCCCCTGGTGACAGATCCAACAGTTCTTCGTTTGCCCCTATTAATCAACCATGGCCTTAGGATTGTACGGTTGCTTTAAAGCTGACCTTTCCTAAGGATTCCCTAGCAAACCTTCTTTACAAACCACGGGATCCTGGCCACAGCCTTCCCACAAGGTTCCTGACCTGACTTTTCACAAGCTACGGCTCAGACACCGTTGCTGGATTGCTTTCTGATCAGCCAAGGATACAACACGATTTGGCACAGATGCTGACCTTCCCACAAGGTTCCCTCACCTGAACTTCCCACAAGGTTCCCACAAGGTTCCCTGGTCTGACCTTCCTACAAGGTTCCCTGACCTGACTTTTTCACAAGCTACCTTCAAGCTCCCTACTTATTCATCAACAATTCTTAGATTTGGCACCCCCTGTTAATCAACCATGTTCTCCAACAGCCTCCAAAAACCCCTCTGGCCTCAAAAGTCATGACCTTCCCACTCACCTGACCTTCAAGCCCCCCAAATTCTTCTGGCACCCCCTATTAATCAACCAGAGAACTACAACTCTGCTTGCTTTACATGCTGACCTTCCCACAAGTTTCCCTCACCTGACCTTCCCACAAGGTTCCCACAACCACAAGGTTCCCTGACCTGACCTTCCTGCAAGGTTCCCTGACCTGACTTAAGCTGCAGCTGGCTCCCTCAATTTGCTCATCAACAATTCTTAGATTTGGCACCCCCTGTTAATCAACAATGTTCTCCAACAGCCTCCAAAACCCCTCTGGCCTCACAAGTCATGACCTTCCCACTCACCTGACCTTCAAGCCCCCCAAATTCTTCTGGCACCCCCTATTAATCAACCAGAGAACTACAACTCTGCTTGCTTTACATGCTGACCTTCCCACAAGTTTCCCTCACCTGACCTTCCCACAAGGTTCCCACAAGGTTCCCTGACCTGACCTTCCTACAAGGTTCCCTGACCTGACTTTTTCACAAGCTACCTTCAAGCTCCCTAATTACTCATCAAAATTCTTATAGATTTGGCACCCCCTATTAATCAACCATGTTCTCCAAAAGCCTTCAAAAGACCCTCCCACAAGGTTCCCTCACTTGACCTTCCCACAAGGTTCCCTCACCTGACCTTCCCACAAGGTTCCCTCATCTTCCCACAAGGTTCCCCCACTTGACCTTCCCACAAGGTCCTGACCTTCCAACAAGGTTCCCTCACCTGACCTTCCCACAAGGTCCTGACCTTCCCACAAGGTTCCCTCACCTGACCTTCCCACAAGGTTCCCTCACCTGACCTTCCCACAAGGTCCTGACCTTCCCACAAGGTTCCCCCACCTGACCTTCCCACAAGGTTCCCTCACCTGACCTTCCCACAAGGTTCCCTCACCTCACCTTGGTCCTGACCTTCCCACAAGGTTCCCTCACCAAATTTTTTGACAAGGTCCTGACCTTCCCACAAGGTTCCCCCACCTAACCTTCCCACAAGGTCCTGACCTTCCCACAAGGTTCCCCCACCTGACCTTCCCAGACCTTCCCACAAGGTTCCCTCACCTGACCTTCCCACAAGATCTGACCTTCCCACAAAGGTTCCCTGCACTGACCTTCCCACAAAGGTTCCCCCACCTGACCTTCCCACAAGGTCATGACCTTCCCACAGAGTTCCCCCTGACAGCACCCACAGTTCCCACAACCACAAGGTTCCCTGACCTGACCTTTGCCACGAGTTCCACAGCCTGACTTTCACAAGCTTACCTTTCCAAGACCACCGTTCTTTAAGTTTGTACCCCCAAATTAATCAACCAAGGATACAACTCTTAGCTGGCACACAGATGCTTTTACCCGTGATGGTTCCTCACCTGACCTTCCCACAAGGTTCCCACAAGGTTCCCTGTTCTGACCTTCCTGCAAGGTTCCCTGACCTGACTTTTTCACAAGCTACCTTCAAGCTCCCTAATTACTCATCAAAATTCTTAAAATTTGGCACCCCCTATTAATCAACCATGTTCTCCAACAGCCTCCAAAAACCCCTCTGGCCTCAAAAGTCATGACCTTCCCACTCACCTGACCTTCAAGCCCCCCAAATTCTTCTGGCACCCCCTATTAATCAACCAGAGAACTACAACTCTGCTTGCTTTACATGCTGACCTTCCCACAAGTTTCCCTCACCTGACCTTCCCACAAGGTTCCCACAACCACAAGGTGACCTGACTTTTTCACAAGCTACCTTCAAGCTCCCTAATTACTCATCAAAATTCTTAAAATTTGGCACCCCCTATTAATCAACCATGTTCTCCAAAAGCCTTCAAAAGACCCCTCTGATTGCTTTAAATCCATTCTATAGGTTCCCTGGCCTCACAAGTCATGACCTTCCCACAAGGTTTCCTCACTTGACCTTCCCACAAGGTTCCCTCACCTGACCTTCCCACAAGGTGCCCTCACCTGACCTTCCCACAAGGTTCCCTCACCTGACCTTCCCTCAAGGTTCCCCACAAGGTCCTGACCTTCCCACAAGGTCCTGACAGCACCTCACAAGGTTTCCCCACCTGACCTTCCCACAAGGTTCCCACTCCTGACCTTCCCACCAAGGTTCCCTCACACTCACCTTGGTCTGACACTCCCACAAGGTTCCCTCCACCAAATTGCACGACAAGGTCCTGACCTTCCCACAAAGGTTCCCCCACCTAACCTTCCCACAAGGTCCTGACAGCACCCACAAGGTTCCCCACTGACCTTCCCAGACCTTCCCACAAGGTTCCCTCACCTGACCTTCCCACAAGGTTCCCTCACTTGACCTTCCCACAAGGTCCTGACCTTCCCACAAGGTTCCCCACAAGGGACATTCCACAAGGTCACTGACCTTCCCACAAAGGTTCCCCCACACTGACCTTCCCCACAAGGTCCTGACCTTCCCACAAGGTTCCCTCACCTGACCTTCCCACAAGGTCCTGACCTTCCCACAAGGTTCCCTCACCTGACCTTCCCACAAGGTTTTTCCACCTGACCTTGTCCTGACCTTCCCACAAGGTTCCCCCACCTGACCTTCCCACAAGGTCCTGACCTTCCCACAAGGTCCTGACCTTCCACAAGGTTCCCTCACCTGACCTTCCCACAAGGTCCTGACCTTCCCACAAGGTTCCCTCACCTGACCTTCCCACAAGGTTCCCTCACCTGACCTTCCCACAAGGTTCCCCCACCTGACCTTCCCACAAGGTCCTGACCTTCCCACAAGGTTCCCTCACCTGACCTTCCCACAAGGTCCTGACCTTCCCACAAGGTTCCCTCACCTGACCTTCCCACAAGGTTCCCTGACCTAACCTTCCCACAAGGTTCCCCTTCCCACTATTGGGGGGGCGCCCTCAAAAAAATGACAGACCTGACCTTGTGACCTTGAGGGGGGGGGGGGGGAGGGGGGGCCGGTTTATTAATCCGGGGTCTGCATTATGAGTTTTTGCCGACGAACTTACCTTTGCGCGCCATCAGCAAAGCGCGTCAAATCGCAAAATGGCAACCCTTTTACCCCTCCCCCTTTGAAGAATCGGGCTGGACTTTGTGGATACCTCTTAGGCAGGTGCTTAACCTGGTTGACGTTGTTGGAAGGGGAGCTACAATTTAAAATTTAGCAGTTCGGATTTCAACCACTCAACCACAAGAAGCAAACAAACAGAAAACACAAAAAAAAAAACTTTCCCAAGAACAACCATGAAATTAGTCGGGTTCTGGGCTGCTCGCTCGCCTCACCGACTTAGGGGTCCGAGGTCCATCTCGAAAAACTCCTCCGCGGGAGCGGATCCGAACAATTCCAGGGGTTGATTCCTTTTCCATTCTTTTCAAACCCAGTTTATGAATATAGGGGGTGTTGTTTTTCTTCACAATTAAGTGATGATTTTCCAGTAAACCCAGGGACACCCCCCTATAGTAATAAACCGCGGTTGATTAATACCTAGATAGCCAAGCGATCGCTTTGTTCAGTCACTGTGGCGATCGGTTTTGGGGGTAAAGTGCATGGACAAAAACGATCGCAACTGGCGATCCAGGATCGTGCTTGTCAAAAACCGGATCCGTTTTCCCCGGGTCTCCGGAGGTTTTCTAGAAAGATTCGGATCCCTGGAAAGAATGGGGAAGGTATCCCTAGAACAAAGGATGGCTCGATTTGTTTGAAATACCAAATCGTGGTGGTCCTTTTTGCTTCCCTTTAGAGCCCACCAAACAAGAATTTCCCCCGAGAAAAAACAATAACAACAAACAAATAGATGTCCAATCCTGTCCTGTTGTTGTTGGTGTCTCTTCCCATTTACCCAGCGGAAACAAGAAAACCAAGCCAAGCGAAACCAAGCGAAACCAAGGGAAACCAAAGGAAACCAAGGGACATCGCCCCAAGAAAAAGGTCCCCAAAGCGAAAGGGAGCAATGTCCACGTCCGACAGGTCCTGTTGTTGGTATCTCTTCCCATGTACCGAGTGGAAAGAAGGGAAGCCAAGGGGCACCAAGGAAAACCAAGGAAAACCAAAAAAAAACCGGAAAACCAAGGGAAACCAAGGAAAACCAAGGAACACCAATAAAAAAAAACAAGAAGATCGCCCCAACAAACAGGTTCCCCAAAGTGGCAACGGGACAAACGTCCACGGTCCCGTCCCAAACCGGTCCGGTTGTTGGTGTCTTTCAGGAGCTTCACCCCCTCGATCTTGCACCCCACCAAGGTGGAGTTGTCCACGAAGCACCAGCTCTGGCCCTCGGCTTGAGGAAAAAGAACGTCTGCTAAAAACCGCGGATGGGAGGGTGTCCCCGCAAACAAACAACGTAAAAAACGCCCGCAAGTCAGACAAAGCCACAGTTTCCCATGAAAACTCCCGCGATCAGGCAAAGTCGATTCTTCTTGTAATGATCAAGGCATCCCATGGTGCTTCACTGGCACATTGGCAAGTGCTGCGATGTTCTTTGGTTGCGATCACTCGTTTTTATGTTGGTATTTTGAGGGTCCAGGCACTGCTCGGATTAACATGGAACCCAACCATCATTTGAGGAACCTCCCTTTTCCCAAAAACGGATGAAAGGTCACCTAGCTGGGGGACCTGGACAAAAAGACATCGCGACATTTAATCATGAAGCCGCCAGCCCGAGCAGTGGACCTTTGAATCCCAACCCAAAGCTCTCACGAGGATTGGCCAAACGAGGTCTTACCAATATGTGCGGCTTCCCTTTAGTCTCCCCTTTCCACAAATCTGGGTGAATTATAATTAAGATAATGTTTCACCAGCCTGAAATTCGGTGGTTGGGGGGCCATTCCCCACATACACCACCATTTGGGGTGAGGTCGTGTGAGGCCGGTATAATTCACCCAGACAAATTAGAGGTACCTGGATCCGCAAGAACTACTTCAACTTAGGCAAGGGACTTCACCCATAGTTTTGGGCTGTATCCCATGTTCAAGAGTATGCTTTGAGGGTCCAAAAGAGACAACCTGGACCGAGCCTCAAAATACCAACTAAGAAATGAGTGAGTTGCGACAAAACATCGCGATGGGTTAATTCCCTGAAGGGAAGTTTGAGGGGCCTGGTACACTGTCGTTGTTCCAACAAGCAGGAATTGCACAAACTCACGGGGTGAGAAAGGTCTAGCTGCAGCCTCCCCCTTCTCTTCAAGGATGCTTCTCCTCCAAACTAAGAACATATTTCCAGTACAAACAGATGCCAAGAGGGGAACATAATATATCTTCATCTGAGCAACTAGGTCCTCTAGTAGAGAGGTTAGAATAAGGATACCATTTTTTCTGTAGTCTGTTTTAGTTGAGAACCCTTCCTTAGATAGGTGTAAAAGGCCACTACTGGGGGACCTAGTAGTAGATTACACCTCGCTGACCACCAACTTGGCGAATCGAGATCATCCAAGGTCGGATTCATCCGAACCCCACTCAGGGCCCAGTAAAACAATGGGTTTTGATTGTGGCTCATCTCAGCACATGAAAGGAATGGCTCCAATGCAGAGAAATGGCCATGCCTCACGGTGCCGGACCGCATCTCAGGCGCGCACCGCCTCGCTCCGGCGGCAGCTGTCTTCGTCAGCACAGCGACACACGTCCTGAGGCCGCGGTTTGGGTCCTTGACCCTGAAAACTCACTCAAATCGGTGAGTGCAACCCAAAATCCTGGGGGTGAGATCCCTTTTTAAAGGGTAGTTTGAGGGTGGCCTCCTCAAAATGGGTGGGGTGAAGAAAAAGACTCTGCCAAGGCTTCCTGGACCCTGAAAATACCAACATGAGCTTGGGATACAGCCCAACACCACCGTATGCTTGGTGAATTTCCTTGTTCGACTCTAGCTGTTTGTAAGGCCGGGAAAATATCCCTATGCTCTTGTAAACAAATACGGGCTGAACTCGGTTCTTTTTTTAAAGGGTAGTTTGAGGGTCCAGGTTCCTGTTAACCTCACTTTAACCAGCTAGGAACTGAGACTAGATTTCTTCCAAAACTAACTTCTCATTGAGGGGATTGCCAAACAAAGGCAACCACACTTCTTATGTACGGCCAAAATGGTCCAAACTCAAAACGTGACCCACTCGTCCGAAACGGAACTCGATCGGGATTGAGTTTCATGAGTGTAGCTACGGGCGTGGAAGCGGTTTCAAGTTTCCTTGTGGTCTGATCCTCAGCCGAGAACCCCCCGAAACAGAACTCAATTGGAACCAACTTGGCGAATCGAACATTCAAGTGAAGAACGGGACTGGATCATTTTGGGGCTTGAGGGTCCAGGAAACCAAAAAGGGGAAGCCAAAAGGCCATTTCAGGTCGATTCGCTTTGGTCGGAAGGACAATCTCCAGCCTGATGGAACTCCTTGAGCAAAAGCATGCCTGGCACGGTATGATCGTTCTAGAGCGCTCCTGAAACCCTTCTCACCCATCCGTCATGCCAGGAAGGCTGCCTTGCTTGCTGGTGCCCAAACAAAGTATAGTTCTGAATTCCGCAAAGGAACGACCTCAGAAGTGGAATGTCAAAGTCAGAGGGGCCAGGTTGAAACCTGCGGATCAGGCAGACCGCCAAACGTGGTGTTCGTTTTTTTGATTTTCCAACCCCAAAAGGGTACAGGGACGCGAAATAAATACAACTTTACGCAAAGGGAGAAAAACAAACATCATGTTGGGGTAACGTTTTGTTCTTTTCTATTACCAGCATCACCAGCATCACTTGGACCCGGGGTTGCCAATTGGCTCTGATTGGGTGGCAGTTGGGAGTTGCTGGGGGCTGGTTTAAGTTAGGGGGGCTTTTGGCTGGCTTAGATCTTTATGAGGGTGGGTCTTGGGGTGGTTTGGGGTTTTAAGGGGAGTTTGAGGGTGCAGGAAGATTCACTGTGTTGAGTAACACCCCCACCCTTCCAATGGTATTTTGGGCTTCGTTTACCCCATTATCATCCCCTTTAATTGCAGTAGATGACAGAAAATATATCCTATGGACCTTTCGGGCATCACGACAAGGACGCCCACACTCTCAATGAGCAAAAAAGGGTGAGTCATCATCAAAACCCAGCATTCAAACAATCTACCCTGAACCATTCTAGGCCCTCCAGTAGAGAGGTTAGAATAAGGGTACCCTTTTTTCTGTAGTTCATTTTAGTAGGGGAAACCCTCGGGTAAAAGGGCACTACCGGGGGACCTAGCCATGTAAGACATTAGAACAGCGGATATCCGCACCCATTGGCAAGGGGGTGTGTCCCTTACTAACCTTCTTCTACCCACGATTTGAGGGAAGTGGATCAGGACCTGCAACCCATTGGAAAGAGGGGGTTACTCAACACGACAAATATTCCCGGACCTTCAAAAATTAACAGAAAAAAAGGGGTTCTCGCCCCAAATGTGTGGTTGGTGAACTCTATTTTTTGAGGGTAGTTTGAGGGTCTAGGTTGATTGTGGGTTCTACATGTATGGAAAATTGCAAAGAGGGAGCCTAGGGGACTAGGGCGCCTACGAGGTTCCGCCCCCAGTTGAGTTCGGCCGAAAGTTTTTTTGACCCAAGCCCACAAGAGCGGCGTTCAAATATCCGACACCTGCGGCTCGACGGTTTGAAAGGTTCAGATAGCAGGACCCTGAAACTACAAACCTAGACCGCCAGTTGCGATCGCTTTTTTTCCATCCACTTTACACCAAAACCAGCAACAGTGGCTGAAAAAAACGATCGCAACCTGGCCATCCAGGAACTTTGAACAGGTTTTTTGTTGCTTCCAGAATGTTGAGGTTGACATACAATTCTCCGTTTGAAGTTGGCATTTTGAGGCTCTTGGCGGGCCTTGCAGAACTCGTGAATCGTACACTCCCATCGCATGGCGGCTCCCTCCAAAGGGGTGGAGCTTCCATGTTCGCCTGGGGCAGGGCAGGGGCCTTTTGGTGTAAATGGAGCTTCTCCCATTTGGCTGTGGGTCAAAAATAGGTACCCAAAATGGCTTGCCCTGGTAAATGGAAACATGGACTAAAACCTGCGGGCCCGTGAATATTTGATTTTCACCCATACCCATTCTTCTAGTTGGGAGCTTCCGTAAAGGAACCTTTCGAACGAGTCCCTTTCGAAGCGAGGCCTTGCGACACAGGCATTTGCTCCAGCTGCTCTTGCAGTGCTCCGTAGTTGGTTTGCCGCTGCTGGGCCGCCCTCAGCTTCCGAGCAGAAAAGCGGGGAAACTGGCCCTCGCTTTTGGCCAACGGACCCCGTGTTCGGAGCGAGAAAAGCGACAAACTTTCGGTGGGTTGGACGGAAACCGCCACTAAAACAAAGAAAAGAAAAAACTCAAGATACCCCGAAAGCTTCAAATACCCCTTGCCGTGTCTTACTTGGTATTTTTTTTCGGACAGCCATCGGTTTTCTAGGGTAAATACTTCCAGTTTTAGTAAAGTGTCGAAAAGGTTGGCATTGTGCGCGGGTAAACAATGGTCTAGTTTTGAGGCTCCGCTCAACGCACTCTATTTCTCAGCTCCGATCGAGTTGATTTGCCAAAGAAAGTCACCGAACTTTTTGCTAGGTCAGTAGAGAGGATAGAATAAGGGCACCCGATTTTTTTTTCTGTAGGCTATTTTAGTAGATAGGGGAACCCTCCCCAGAAAAGGGGGCAAAAGGGCACCTAGCTGGGGGACCGAACTTTTTGCTTGCCACTGTGGTCCCACCTCTTTCGACCCAAGTCCGGCTGCCAGAACTTAGGCAGAACATGCTGAGAAAGGTTTGCCTGGACCCTCAAATACCCGTGAAAAACTGGTGATTGCAACTCAAAATTGTGGTTGATGAATTCCACAGTTTGAAGAGTAGTTCTCCTCTCACCTCCAGAGCAAACAAAACATGTTTCCAGTGACAGATCCCCTTTAAAGCCAACAGGGGGAGGTAAAACATACCTGGATAGCCAAGTTGCTGTTCTTGTTGAGTCAGTGTCAGTGTTTCATTTTTTTGTTGTTCTTAATGTTTTTTCCCGGGTAAAGTGGATGGAACAAAAAGATCGCAACTGGCGATCCATGCTTGAAACCATAGCGTTTGTTGGGTAGTTGCGTTGGGGAATCGAATTTCTGAAGGGGGTTCTGAAAGGTGGCGCGAACAATTCGGTGGAAAAATGGAAGTTGTGGGCGGACAATTCGCTGGAGCTCCAGTAGAGAGGTTAGAATAAGGCTACCAACTTTTTTCTGTATAGTCGATTTTAGTAGGGGAACCCTCCTGTCCCTTACTAACCTTCTACCCGCTGGATCAGGACCAACGCACTGGAAAAAGAGGGGGACCCAGGAAATCACCTTCTGGCGTGGGCGCTCTTCCTGACCCGCGGCTGCGCCAGTGGCCGTCCTGGTGTGGCCTGGCGGTCGCAGGTCGCCGCGAGCGAGTCGCTCGCAAGAAACGCAGGGGGGAGCTGAATGACCAGGACTCTACTTGGAGGAAACAGGCTGGCAAAAGTACTTTTTTTGCGCTTGTCTTGCTGTTTGCTAGGCTTTGATGCGTTCGAGTTGCAGTTGTGAGCAGGGCTGGGGAGGAGGGGGGGGCAAGGGGGTGGGGCATGTTACCGTCGTTATGAACGGCTTGCACGCGCACGAACGCAGGTTGATGCATGGACAATGTAGGTTGCAAATGCTGGCAAAAAGCGTCTGGAGAGCCACCATGTGCATCCCAGCAAACATGAAGTTGCCAAAGAGTCACTGTGACGAGGGGAGCACGCAAACGACCCGCTTGCTTCATAGTCGGGACTCAATGTATAGACAAATGGCATCATTGCAAGACGATATACCAGCTCAGCTGCACTCTAATGTGTTTTGCTACATGTGTTGCATTTTTTTTTAGTATCGGCTTCGAGAAGGATTTCTGCCATGCGTTGGCTGCAGTTTGTTGATTCAGATTTTCGAGCAATTGAACTGCAACTATGCAAAAAAAGTCATCGGGTTTTGCATAAAACCAATGCTGTTCTAATTCTCCCGTTCACTGCCAAGCATGAGCCAGAGATGACAAATTGCAGAAAAGCCAGGGGAAAACACGTGTGACACAGCTTTCGCCTCCAGGTTTGTTAACCGCCTGTGACCTATTTGGAGCGGCTGAGCAATCATACTGTGGAGGGACGGAATCCTGCACCAATTTGAAACCATGGGAAGCCATTGCTTGTTGGTATTTACAGGGGAATCATCATTCCAGGGTTTCTTAGGTGGTGCAGGATCTCGTCCATCCACAGCATGTTCATGCTGGGCGTTTCTTACACTGGATTTGTGTTGGCAGTAGCGGTGGCAATTAGGATCAGGGAACTGACGAATCTGCGACACAACAAAAAGGGCCTCAACACACAGACTAGCCCCCCTTAAAAAGGGCCCGATTTCCTTGGATCACATGAAGTGCGGATAAACCCCTTCATCCCACTGATCAAAATACCAACTGAAAGATCGGCTATTCCCCTAAGGGGGTGAGATCCCATGTTTTAGGGTAGTTTGAGGTTCCAAAAACATGAGAGATTGCAACCCAACAAATGTTACTTGGTAAGCAGATCACGACCTAAGGCTGCAACTGCAGTAACTGGGGTTTGCTGGCGTAGAGCTATGGGTACAACCTGAAGCGCCTTTTGGGTTGTGCGTTGGAGGGTCATGATAACTCTAGGGTGTGTTGTTCACAGTTTGGCGGAGATGCATCTCTGCCTGTGGAGATGCATCGCCGGCTCTCCACTGAAGGCATGAGGTCCAACAGCACAACCAATGGTCCCACTGTAATCCCCTTCAATTGATGGTCCGAATCCATTAAGGGCGGTGGCGAAGTTTCACGGTTGGGGGGGGGGGGGAAAATTGTGAAACAAGGAGGGCGGAATCCAGTGGTTGCACCAGTTATCTGGGTGTGTCTCAAAATAGTACCCCTCAGATGGGTTGGTGGCTACCCATCCTCCAAACCTCCACCCTCAAAGTACCTGGAGTCTCCTTCTGACCCCCAGAAAAAGGGGGCATGACCCCTTAATTTTGGGTAATGACCCCTTTTTTACAGGGTGAGGGATTTTAAAGGGTCATGGAGACTCTGGGTACTACTCAGCGAATATTGGTTCTCAAGATAGGGGACCCCTTTTTTGCGTGGTTCCGAAAGGCCCCTGTTGGATGATTCCAAAGGAAGCAGCTTACCTGCAAGGTGCCCAATTTTGCGAAACAGCCATATCGAAGCACCACATCATTAACCTAATCAGAATTGGGACCCTTTCTTGAAGGGACCTCGTTTGACTTTGGCAAAATAGGACCTCATTCAACGGACGCCTTCAACGGAGGGTCCATTGTACCATGATCAAAGTCGGCCCCAAATGTGGCAGGTTAAAGCGAAACGACCCCATGTCTGGCTGTTATAATCCCCGCAATCAAAATAGTGACCCCAGTTTGATGCTTGGGTCTCACTGGATGCGTCCATTTGCTTAAAGCCCCAGGAAAAAAGGAGAAAACCTTTCCAGTGAGAATTTCCCCTTAAAACCAAAAGGGGGAAATGATTAAAACAAATATTCATGTCAGTTATTGAAAGTAGGCAACCAGCCATGAATCACTGGCCAACTGCGCCGGCCGCGCCTTCTTCGCCATACTGCGCCGCCTCACCCCGGCGCATCAGCGCGCCCGCGCTGAGCCTGCAGGTTTCTTGACTCGTAAATTGGTTGGAGTAGGGTACCACCATGGTTCCATTTGCTTACTTCGAACTTGCTACATCCCCCTGAAGACAAGAACAAACATATTTCCAGTAGTGATAGATTCCTTTTAAAACCAACAGGAAAAATGAACCATCTTCTTCAGCAATGAAGCTGAAGTCTCGTGAAACTCTATAGCCCCTCTAGTTTCAAAACCGGCAAGGGAAGTTGATCAAAAGAAACGAAGGCTTCAATCTTTGTCGCCGGTTTCCGCCACCAGGACTCCGTGGCTATTTTTTGGCCCGAAAGGGGGGGGGGGTCTTGGGGTCCAAATTGGTCCCAAAATGTGCATGGGGGGGTCATGACTCATGACCATAGGTGTCCTTTTAGGTTGGAAATATAGATGGATATCCCTGGTAGATGAGCTTTTAAACCACCAGGTAAACCGATCGGAATCGAAACCCATCTATTCTTTCTCACCAAAACCACCAAAAAGGACACCTATGCTCATGACCCTTGCGAGTCCTTTGAGGCCCGTGGATCCTTGACGCCCTCCGCCCGACTCCCGACGCACGACCGCCTCAGCATGATGCCCTTCCCATTGGCCGGCTCCTGAGCGCATCTCTTTCCGACGAGTGTGGCAAAAAGGCGCCAGGGAAGAGCCTTGGCACCCCCATTCGACTTTTAGTTTTGTTTTTTTTGTGTGTGTGCTTAGTCGGGGGTTTCCATTCAACCCACTAAAAGTGAAGCTTTTAGCGGGGGATCTGAGGACAGCCCAGTCTTGGGATGGCGAGTTTGGGGAGTCGAGCTGCCGTGGTTTTAGGGTGTCTCGGGTTTCAGGGTTTGGGGGTTGGGGGTTTGGGGGGTTGGGAGAGTACAGGTTTTAGGGCCCTCAAACTACTTGGATGCTTCACCAATTGAGTAAGTAGGTTGTAACCAAGGTTATGACTGGGGGTGGTTGGCTTCTTGCCGCGGGGTTAGTTGGTTTACATAGCGACCGAAAAGGGGGCCGATATCCATTTGGAGAACCTATACGGTGTGTCTCACAATAAAAATCGGACCCCTGTTGGAATGGCTTTGACGGAAAAAAAAAGACTCGACATTTGCTTCGCACTTTCCTAAAACGTTCAAGGGGAGGGGGAGGAGGATGAGGAGGAAGGAGGAGGAGGAGGATGAGGAGGCGGAGGAGGAGGAGGAGGAGGATGAGGAGGAGGAGGTGGAGGATGTGGAGGAGGAAGTGGAGAAGGAAGTGGAGGAGGTGGAGGTGCAGAAGGAGAAGGAGAAAAGGAAACCAACCAGATGGAAAGATCGGTCCCACCCCTCATGATTGTTTTAACCCTGGCTGTTGTATGCTCAACCTATTTGGCCATCAGCATATAACCAAGCCCGGTGCTTCTGGTTACCTACTGTATTGGCAACTGGCCGGAAGTTTCCACAACAAGGGCAACACAGGTCTAGTGCTACCTTCCATGTCCATTCTTTCCAGGGATCCGAATCTTTCTAGAAAACCTCCGGAAACCCCTGGAGAACGGCTCCGGGTTTCCAAAAAAGAAGGATGGTTGGAAAGAATGGACAAGGAATCAACCCCTAGAACAGTAGAGGGCTTGCACAGGTTACCAGGCGCTGGGAGTTCGTTGGCTTGTACCCAGGGTTACAACCTGCTCACCCCCGGGAAGAAAAGGGGAGTTGTTTGCCATGGAAGACCGGCTTCTCGTAAAATATACCACTGAACAAAATGGAAGTTTTTGGGAGGTTGGGGATACCCTGGGAAAAAAAGAAAAGAACTCACCCCAGAATGGTTGGTTGCAATCACCGCTCATGTGTGTTGTTTGTGTTTGTGGCTCGGTACCCTTTGATAATGGCGGGAAAAAGGGCAACCAATCAGAAAGAAAGGACTTGTACCCACAAAGAATCCGGAGAAGCACCGGGTGTTCATTGCGGCTCAATGTGGGAAGGTGATTTGTTTTTGCGGGTACGCTTCTTGGATGGTCCGAGAATTGTTGAGGGTCCCCTAAGTAAAGCACACCCGGTTTGGGTATGAATTTGAATGGGAACCCATCCGTTTTTGGCAGAGGGTTAACATCATACCCTAAACAAAGTGGGTTGTAGGGAGAACTTTCAAGAGTTAGAAACCCCTCAAAAGTGGCTGGTGGACATAACACCCAACCTGAATGATGTCCTTGCATTCTACCCTGGAAAGCCCGCCCTAAAGGAAAAGGACGGGTACTTGGAGCGGTTTAAGGGGGGGTAGCCAGTTGCGTCATCAAAACCGATCGGTATAAAAATGGTCCCAGAACCATGCTTGAAGAACTAAGGCAGATCTTCGCACCCTTTTCTGGCGGCTTGGGATTCTCTCTTAACCATAGGCGTCCTTTTAGGGGAAATAGATGGATATCCCTGGTAGATGAGAAACAACCACCAGGACAACCAGGAAGCGCCATCTATTTTCTAGCAACACAACCAAAAAGGACACCTATGCTCTTAACCGGGCCCCATCTGCCCCAAATTTATCGGGTTTTGAGCACCCGGCTCAGAACCTGAAACCAAGCCACGTTCTCAACACCAAAAAAAAGAGTTCCTGCTTTCACCAACTGGTTAGTGCCACCCAAACGTGTGGTTGGTGAAACATATTCCCATGTTTACGGGCAGTTTGACAAAAAGCTGGCCCAAGTGTTTTTTCCCCGGGTAATTACCCAAGCAGAGTTTCCGAAAAATGTAATTTTTCCGAGCAGATTTTTTGCGGGAAAAAAACATGTGTCCAAGCTCTGAGACTCTAAGACATTTGTTGGCGATCTGATGCAGAGCTGGGCGCGTCGAGCTTGTGGCTCAGGCTGTAGACACACAAGATCGCCTTGAACTCCGGCTGCTCCAGCAGGTTCTTCACCTGAGTCACTGGCTCAAAACCGGTGGGGACATGGCGTGGTTCTAGCCCCCCCAAATCTATGATTGGCGAATTCCCCCCAATTTTTGGAGTAGCTTGAAGGTCCAGGTGAGTCATAATCAAAACCCGGTACAATAAGGGGTCGACCCGGAACCATGCTTCAAGAACTAAGAAGGCGGATATCCGCAGCGATTTATGGCTGGGATCGTCCCTTGCTAACCTTCACTTACCCAGGTTTTGATTGTGGCTTACCCGGGTTTGATTGAAGGTTCTTCACCTGAGTAACTCAGATCGGAGGCTGGTCGGGTCTGTGGGTCTACCTGGACCCGAAGAAAAAAAACAACAACACCAAAACCCCGGGATGCTGGACCTTTTTGGGTTTACCTGTACCCGACAACAACAACAAAAAACTGAGAAACTCAGATCAAGCTGTGGGTGAAAAACATAAGTACCCAAAATCAACCCGGGGAAACAAGGACTGAAGCCAGCTGTCAAATTCCTGGTGGTTTTATTTTGATCCATACCCATATCAAGCCGGTTCTTCTTTGGGTCGAAATAAACAATTCGATTCCAGAATGCTTGGGGCAATAACCAAGTGTTACGGGTAGTCTGAGCGGTCCAGGTACCCTTAAAAAGTTGGAATTACCTAAAAGTCCAGGTACCCAGAACCATGTAAAGGAGTAAAGAGGTGTAAATCCGTACCCAAGTACCCCTTGAGGCTAAGCCACACATCAGTAATTAAGGTAAAGTAGGGGTAAATAAGCTCGAAAACATGGCATAACTTTCTTTGTGGAGCTCTATGGGAAGTCCAAGTTGGTCATCCAAAACCATGAAACTACCTACAAAGATGTGTTATTGCCATAAACAAGTAGGGCTCCCTTTTTTCGGGTACCTGGACCCTCAAAAATAGGCGTTTGCCGGTGAATTCCCTTTTTAAGGGTGGTTTGAGGTTCCTTTGGGTCCAGGTACCCTTTTCTCCTTTGATTTAGAGGGGGCTTCCCCCTCCAAAGGAAGGAACCCAAGTGAACCGAATCGAGAAGCTGGGTGTGTTTTCACCTCAAGGGGTTTTGCGAACTGCCGTGAAAGAACTCATGGTGGTTCCGATCTCCCAATCTAAGTTGGACACTTGACGGTCCAGGGAAATGAAACTGGGACATCAAAACCAAGTATCTGGAGAATCCACACCCGTAAAAATGGGCTATCGCAAACTTATGCTCCCTGCTCATGGGGTAGTTTGAGGGTCTTGGCACGTACAAACCCCAGAGATCTTAGCGCTTGGTCTCGGAGCGCCAACAAAATGCCGTTGGAAGCACGTCTCGAACCACGTCCGCCCATGCAACTTTCTTCACCGGGAAGCTTAAGGTTGTAGTTTAGGGGAACCCTCCCAACCAAAAAAGTTGGTAAAAGGGCACCTGGCTGGGGGACCTAGAACGAAACTTGAGCCCCCGTGCTCTTTCGCGGCGAGAGTATCGGTCAAGAATCAACACGTGAGAAAGCCAAGGACTTGGCCTGTGGCTAGATTCAGGATTCATACAAGCCTGGATCGCCAGTGGCGATCGCTTTTCTCCCCAAAAACCGATCGAACGAGTGACTGAAAAAAACAGCAACTTGGCTATCCAGCAGTGCCGATTGATGGTCACACACACACAGTATTCCCACCATGCCATTCATAGACATCAAGTACAGGACATCGAAGATCCCATTGCTAGTAAGCTGGCCACAGCCCTTGTTCCGGTTTCCAGTGTTTTTGTCCAGCCTGTTGTAACCAAGGCTCGAAAAAAAACACAAAACATACGCCCTTCAACCATATCAGATTCCTGCCCCTCGTGCCCTAAGCATCGTTCTCGTGCCCTCAACAAGGCCTCTTTTAGAGGCCACATCTGATGCAAAAGGGCACCAGAAAAAAAGGCGTCCTGGACCCCTTCTCAAAATCTCCCTTCCATAGCGGGTTGGCGAAAAAAAGGCCTGAACTGTTATTAGTTGCCACTAAAATGGGCCAGACCCACAAAGTTTTTCTAAAGTCCATGAACTCAGGAAGTGAGAAAAAATTACCAGGCGCCCTCCTGAACCCTCAAAATTCCCTTACCTAGAGTCTCCATGAACCTTGAAAAATGGGGTCATTGCCCAAAATTAAGGGGTTATGACCCCATTTTTAAGGGGTCATGGAGACTCTAGGTACAATTCGGCTGTAGCCCAGTTATATGGGATTAAACAAACTTTGCGGGTTCTGGACCCCCTCTCGACATAGACCAATCCTGACATAGGCGCTGTTTCCACAATGGTGAAGTGAATCTTCTTGTCCATCTCCTGACAGCCACTTGGGGTGTGAGAAATTTGCCAAGCTAGTAAGTTGTTGGTAACCTAGGTTCTATCCCCAACGCCACCTGGTTCAGAAAACCTACCTGGACCCTAAAAGTACCAACATAAAAATGGGCAGGTACGCATAACATCCACTTAAGGAGGCTTGTAAGTGCCACTTAACTTGGCGAGTCTGGTGGGTCAAGTGGGTGCTCACTTCCAATCCACTGGATTGGCCGAAACAAGTCTTAAACCCTCAAAATTCCAACTGAAAAATGGAGTATTGCCCCAACATTACAGGGTGAATTCCCATTTTGGTAGGGTAGTTTGAAGGTCCGGGCAGACATTTTGTTTGCCACTACACTGGTCCAAACCCAAACCAGTGACTAAAGCACCAGGGATCTTGCCAACCACTATGGTCATCCGTCCCTTTGTTAAATTCCCTTGGCACACGCTCGCTCCGAGCTGCTGCTTGTGCACAGAGAAACTGAAAGGGTCCCGACTTTTTGTCTGAGGGCTTCTGAGGTCCTCTGATTGAAGGCAACCAACACTTGTTGCTTGGTATTTTCTGGACCACCTGGATTTCCAGGGCGAGGTCCTCCAGTAGAGAGGTTGGAATAAGGGTACCAACTAATTTCTGTAATTAGTCTTTTTTAGTAGGGGAACCCTCCCCCAAAAAAGAACGGTAAAAGGGCACCTAGCTGGGGGACCTACAGGGTACAAACAAGGAGTAACATCAGCTCTATCGTAAGCTGAAAACCGCGATTGGTTAAACAGCGCCTCGGGGCTTCTCTCGCGACATGGGGCGCCACAAGTTGCGACGCCAGTCAGGTGGTACCATGCCACGCCTTTACAAACAAAGGGTTCGTTATTTACCCTGAAAACCAATTTGCTCAAACATACCCTCAAAAATCGGGTATTTGGAGTAGGGGGTTGGTCGCCCTTAGCACTTGTGGATTGGTGAATTCCGGTCATTTGCTTTAGTCCCGTGGAAAGAACATTGAACCATATTTCCAGCAGTAGTAGATGCCCCTTAACATCAACAGGAAAAAGTTAAACAGCACATACTCTGAAGCACATATGCCATGGTCGCAGCTCCGTACATGGCCTGTGATCATGGCTCCCGTATTGGGAATCATTAGAATGGTTCCTATGGATGATCATAACTGCTACTGTAACCCCACGAAAAGGTGTTCTTTGCAGTTTAAAATTGAGGGCTGGCCAATCCTAATCCATAATCCCTATAGGGAAGCCAGTACAAAGGGGGACAAATCCTTGCGCAACCCAAGGCAAGGACCTTTGAACAGCCCAGTTCGTTCAAGTCTTGGCACCTCTTTTAGGTCCTCCAGTAGAGAGGTTAGAATAAGGGTACCAACTTTTTTCTGTAGTCTATTTTGGTAGGGGAAGCCTCCCAACCAAAAAAGGGGTGAGGCCAACAGGGGAAATATGTTTAACAACAAATCTTCAGCAAATGGAACTCACTTGCTCAGTGACCCTGGAAAAAAAGGAACCCTTTTTGGGAAAGACAATTTTTAGTGGGGCAGCCACCAAAAAAAAGGAAAACTCATTGGTGCCACTGAAATAACTGAGGGAAGTATTGCGGGACCTACTCTTTTGGGCCATCTCAATCTGACGGCCCCTGAAATTTCAGAGAACCCGTCGGCCGGGCAAATCGGCCGGTCGGCCGGGCCTTGGTGAGGCTTTGCTGCAGCATCATGCGTGCCAGCTGCCTCGGCCATACTGGTTGGTCAGTGACCAGGGGGTGCAACAAGACTCCTCCTTAATTTCCGACTGCCTGGACCCAAAATTCCACCCCTAAGAATTGGTCGTCGCCCCACGCCCCAAAAAATATGGGGCGCATGACCTTCTTTGTATGGGCAGTTTGAGGCTCCAACTACTCATTTTTCTGGGCTGCCCTCAGATCCCCCGCTAAAAGTTGAACTTTTAGTGGGTTAAATGGAAACTACCATTTTACTTTAAATCCAAAAGGCTAAGGGGATGGCTGGGAGCAACCAAGTGTTGGGGGTGTTGGTACTTCAACCGCTGAACGCTTTGGTGTCTCTGCCTAATTCAGCTCCAGGGTGGTTCGGAGCGGCTCTGGGTCAGGGGTCCGGAAAACTTCCGGGGGTTGCTCTTGGGGATATCACCTGGGTGTTTGTTTACTTTTTTAAGTTAATATATATATATATATATATTTGTATTTCCTCCTGCCCGGAAAAAAAGTGGGTATTGTGCGTGGGGAGGAATTCAGTGAAATCATGCCCCTCCTTTTTTTGGTTATTTTTCCGGAGACAAAAGGGAAGCAACCCACAGCTAGAGCACTTGGAGTACCGGGGACTTTCCTGGTTGCCTTAAAACCCCCATCAAGACCTGCAAGACGAGCGCAATTCTTTCGCACCCATCCAACCAAAAGCCCAAGATCCCGTACTCAGGCACGGTTCTCTGCAAATGATCTTCGTTCCTCTGACAAGGGTCCTCTGGATTCATCCGAAGCTAACATTAAAAAAGAAAACATGGAAACATACGACTCAAAATTCTGTTGGGATGGGCCTTAGAAGGGTTCCCAACAGGAAACCGACCACCCGAAGGAATCGGTCCCCAATCTCGAGAACATTTCGAGAACCCATACTTCCCCTTAGAGGAATTGAATTGCTTGCTCAACCTAAGTTGGTCTTCCTCCGGTAGAGAGGTTCGAATAAGGGTACCATTTTTCTTGAGGAAGTCTATTTTAGTAGGGGAACCCTCTCCAAAAAAAAGGTAAACTGGCACTACTGGGGGGACCTAGTGGTTCCAAGTGGCGGCAACTGGAGCTAGTTGGCAAAAAAGCCATGATCACCCATCTGACGTAGGCAACGGTGAAGAAAGGACTGGTGATGGGTACCCATGTCCCAAGCCGAATGAACAGACCAGTTCTATGGGGTTCCCTTCCTTTTCCCACCCTGCAAATACCCTCCTTTCTGATTCGGCCCAAGATGCCAACCCCTGACTATGCACCCTGGCAAAACCGATCGGTTTTCCAAGACTCAAGCAGGTGGTACTTTTGGAGCAGGGGAACGTACGCCATCATGTAAAACCGGGCAAAATCATCTGGTTACCTGCTAAAGTCCTCCATTTGCTTTGGGCCTCTAGTAGGCCCTGGAAAAACTTGTTTCTAGAAGTGAAGTGATGATAGATTCCCCCAAACATCACCAGCAAAAAACACAAACACAACATCATCTGGGAATCAGGGTACCCCTTTTTTAATGTAGTTTCTTCTAGTAGGGGAACCCTCCCAACCAAAAAGACACCGTAAAAGTTGGCACTTGCTGGGGGACCTAGTCATTTCAGCAAACGGAAGCAGCGGCCTGGAAGCCCTGAGATACCGAACAACGGCCCGCGCGTGACAGTGTTAGGAGGGACTGGTGATGGGTACCCATCCTCCAAATGAACAGTCCATAGTAGTCCTCCGCTATGGGACTTCTACCTGAGGAATATGCAACCTCTTTACGTTGTTTAGGGGCGAATTTGACCCAGGATTAATAGACCTGTCCCCCCTAATGATGGGTGTTCCCTCCAAAAGTGGCCACTAAAAGGAATTGGACACCCCCCAATAAAAATCAACCAGGGGTTCTGCTTAATCCGGGGTTAACATTAGCCCCTAAACAAGCTGGCATGTTCTTCAGGGGGAAGTCCCATAGCAACGGACTACTATGAACTACTGGACTGTTCACTAGAGACCCGAGGCGCGTGTTGTTCACGGACATCTGGCGCCCGCCCTCGCCGTCCGCGCCGTCCGCCACTGACCGCCCCAGCTCCATCAAGGCGCGCCCCACCGCCGCGGCTGGCGTAGCGATGCGTAGCGCGAGATCGGAAAGGGGCCTTTTTGGGGCGTAAAGACCTGGGTTGCTGCAACGAAGTCCCCTGCAAAAAGTGTGTTTGTTTCTCCACTTTTGGGGGGGGGGATTAGTGGAAAGCCCAACTTGATTTCAACAAAAAAGCTAAAGTCTAAAGATCCAACCCAATAGCAGTCAAAATTCCCTCCGGGAACCCACGCAAGACCCACGTCTTTTTCAGAACCATGAGGTCAACCCTTCACTAGAAAAAGGGTGACCAGTTTACCCGCTTTGTTCAGTTGGTATGTTGTTGGAAAGCCACGCTTCCAGACCCCAGACTCTCATCTGTAGCGAGCTACCTGGAGTTCTCAGGGCCGACTTATGAAACGCGAAGATGTGCCGCCAAACACCTACCCGAGTAGTATGTAAAGCAAGTGGGGAATGAGGGAATGAACGACCTGCCCAAGGGTTGCCCTACGTGCAAACGCCTACCTTCCGGGTGAATTCCGCTTTTTTATGGGTAGTTTGAGGGTCCTCCAGTAGTCTTGTTTAGTAGGGTTCGGAACCCTCCCCCAAAAAAGAAACGGTAAAAGTTGGCACCTAGCTGGGGGACCTAGTGTGCCGCCAAGTGGGTGTTTGAGAATCAGTTGGAGCCCCAAATTCGGGTGGCTTTCCTGTTGCCAATCCTTACCCGAAAAAGAAAAAAGAAACAGAGGCAAGAAACCCCAACGGCTACCTACTATAGCGGCGAAACGCCGGGAAGCACTGGGCTCGGTTCTCCTCGAGACCAAAAGGGGGGTTCCCGTAGGGAGGTTTGTCAAACAAGCCCAGGTATTCCCAGCCCCGGAAGCCCCTCCTATCCAAAGCTGCCGAAAAGCCACCCGATTGCATCGAACCGAACTATCGATCGACCAAATCCAAAACGCCTTTCTAACTTGCTGAGTGGATGGCCCCAAAAAAGGTGCAAGCTTCATATCTACCACTAACATGGTCCCACAAAGTTTTTCAAGTTCATGCACTCAGGAACTGAGCTTCTGCTGGGGCCCCTCATGGTCTTCCCAAAACTTAAGGACACCTCCACCTTTGGAGCCAGACGTGCGCTGAAACACAAAGCGAAACAAAGGCCCCTGCGCATCCCCTGCGAGCCTCGGCTTGCCTTTCTCAGGGATCCGGATGCAATAGAAACACCGATCGAACATTGCAACTTGTAAATTGTGAGTTCCCTGTATTTTGCTGAAAAAAACATGTTTCAAATGGGCAAAATGTATCTTTGGTTGAAAAAAACCAACATGTCTCAAATGGTTGCAACCTTGAGATCTTTTAAGGAGCCCTGCTTTAGCAGACTGGCTTTTCCCCCAAATCGGCTTTTCGGAGTTGGAGCTTTCCCTCAAAACCATCCCAAAAATACCTGGGCTCTCAAACCTTTTTATTTTCCGAGGGGAGTTCGCCAAGCATCAAGTGGGGTCTGCGAGAACGGAAATGGAAACCCGAGACTAAACCCCAAAGGCCAAAGAGAAGGAACCGGATGGGCTTGCCAAGTTAAAGGTATTCGGCTCCAGGTACTCAAGAGGTGTTCGGACCTCGCGTCCTGCGGCTCCACAATAGGCAGCCTATTATAAAAGGTCACATGATCAAAACTAATACTTGTTGCATCTAGGTACAATAAACTCTAAATATCTAAGATAATGCATATATCTATCTATATATATATAGTCAACCAAATCCTACTATATATTTCACAAAAAGTCGACTAATTCAATCCTAGATTTCTCCAAAATCTTGCGAGGCCTACCGGACCTCTCCCAAGCGACCCCCAGAAAGAACTCGGTCCTTTGCCCTGGTAGGTCTTCTGCGTGCAGTTCTCCGCCGCGGCCGTGCCCCGGCGCTCCATCATGTTCCTCGAGACATGAATGAATGACCCATCTGGGACCTGGAAAGGAGGGATGGGCAGCCAGCTACCATGTTCCAACAACTTAAGCAACTGAACAACGCAGAATGTGGTTCTATTGTCATGTTGTTGGTATGTTGGTATGTTGTTGTTTGCCATTCCTTTTTTAAACGAGGTTTTGGGAATGGCAACCGGCTCGGAAAGTTTGCAGCTACAATGTTCCATGATTAGAGCTAGGCAACCAGTTCTCGCGTGCTTTCTGCGAGGCAAAAAGTTGAAGTCCCAACATCCAAGCAAAATGCACCAAAGAGTTGATTGAACCACCAGGTGAACCAGGAATCGCCCTCTTTTTGTTTGTTTCGACCAAATCAACTAAAACGGACACCTTATGATTAGAGTTAGGCCCAGTTATAGGATGTATATTTTATTTTTTGCCTCACTTTGAGTCACTGGTCAAATGTAACATGTATCCTAAGTCTACCCCAGGTTCCCGGCTCGGAATTTCTTTCTCGCCGCTCCGATTTTTTTTTAAACGAGCCATTTGGGAATGGCAACCAACGCCTTGGAAAGGAAGGGGCAACCAACGCCAGACGCAACTTTGAGAATCTTTATCTCAGATGCCCAGTGGATTTCCATGGGAAGAAAGGGATCGGCATCCTTTCTTGGTTGGTGGACTTCAAAGGGACACCCTTATCCCGAAAAAACAAAAAATGGGCGACTGGGCTACCCTCAGAATTCCAACTTAAGCATGCGATATTGCCCCACACATATTAGTAAAGGAGGGAAGTAGCCATCATTGAACAGAGTTCATGTCCCTTCCCTAGCGGGTAATCTCTGAGATTCAACGGGGGAGCGAAGGAATGGATTATGAGTGAACGGGCCCTCAAAATACCCACGTTAGAATGGGTCTTTGCAACCCAACACTATGGTCACTTGCCAAGTATCCACTCCCTTCAAGCACAAATGAACAGATCAAGATGAGCCCTCGAAAAATTGACATAGTTGTTTGTAAACCGATTGAGTCTTCTCCCATGTCTTAAATCCACCCCAATAATACATAATGCTCCAAAAAACAATGCAAACTCGCTCCGAGTTCTGTTCATTGCACCAACACTAATTAAACCAATACTATACACTCCTAACTGCATTAGAAAGAACATCAAGCATTTCCCTTCTTTCCATTGTTCATATGTAACACGTATTCTGTTTTGTCCCCCTACTTAAAGTGAATTGGAGAATCCAATCCAGCAAAGGTCCCTTGAGCAACTCCATTTAAACTCCTTCGGCAGACTGTGATCTTGAAGGGCTTTTGCGCCAAATGACAGGAGGACCGCATTTGGACGAGAACAAAATGTGGAACCCCCCCTTGAGCACCTTGGTACCCCATTAATTTAGTCTAGCTCCTCCAGTAGAGAGGTTATAACAAGGGTACCAACTTTTTTTTGTAGTGTATTTTAATAGGGGAACCCTCCCAACCAAAAAAGGGTGAGAAAGGGCACCAATTGCTGGGGGAACCTACGGTAAAATGACTAGGGGCTGAATCCGAGAGAGCGCTGACAGTGCGACTGAGGCCGCAGGAAAGCCAACCTGGAGTCTCCGAGTCTGACCCGAAGGAAACATAGGTCCATGACCCGAATCATTCGGGCAGTCTGACCACCCATTTTTGATCCGGGTCAGAAGGAGACGTCCGCCAACCATTTTAAGTTGCAACGCCCCATGTTTCGCAATTTTGAGGGTCCAGGCACAATGGTCTCGCGCTGCTGCCCGGCGACTGATTCCCTACCTTCCTTGCAGCCCCCAAGACGTCGGACTTGAACTTCGCCAGCAACGTCCTGCGGGGCGTCCAAGATAGTTCGAACCTTTGTTGCAGCTAGAATGGTCCAAACCCGAAAAACATTAAGTCCAGCAACTCAGGAAGCAAGATTATTTTACATGTTACCCTATAGACTGAAACCCAACATTGGCCCCTCAATGTCCGACCTCAAGTCGCAATCGTTTTTGTGAAACCCGGTAAGAACCCAACCAACTAGCCTAGCCACTAAGTCCAGGTGGTAGTGGTATTTCCAGCAACCGGGTCTGTTGCACTAAAAAAACAGTGTCAGTGTGTTTGCCGCCGTTTCAAAACCGAGAAATCTGGGACCCCTTGCAGCTTTCAGCGGATGAAAATACACATATTGGATATAGCCCCAACATTCTGGTTGCCTGGATCGCCAGTCGCTGTTTTGTTTCCATCCATTTTACCCGGGAAACAAAAAACAAAACAAAAAAAAACAGTGACTGCAAAAACAGCAACTTGGCTATCTAGGCACTTGTATTCAAGGTATCCCTAAGGCTCCTTGCCCCCATTAACAGAATGGTAAAGACCCAATTCCGATAATGACAATCATTAGGCAAACAATGGTGGCGAAATATGAACCCCGCTCGTGTTAATGGTGGTTTGAGCCGGAATACGATGGAATACGATTTGTCAAGGCTTTACTATCAAGGGATCGCCGTGTAAATCCTTTTCTCAAAACCCTCTACCTTTTAAACACAAAAGCCCATCCGGACCCGTATTTGGAGCTGGACGGACAACTTTTCCGGGTCCAAGTTTTTCGACGCCTCTTGTCTCTCGTCTTTGGCGAGGACTCCGATTCACTGCAGAGACCCACCGACCGACTCCCAAATAGCTTCAGGGGCGCGCGAGCGCCGACTTTCTCCGACACGGGATGCGAGTCGATTCATATCCCCAGGACCTGGGACCAAAGTCAGAAACGACCAACGGAAAAAGTTGGGAACTCCTGGATCGCCAGGTGCGGTTTCGCTTTTCTTTTTCTCCCATGCACTCAACACCCCCAAAACCGAGATCGCAACGGTGACTGAAGAAAACGATCGCAACTTGGCTCTTGCAACCCGAAAAACAGGGCGGTGGGAAATGGAATCCACTGTGATACAACCAAAAGGGCCTGCCTTTTTTGACTAACCTCTCATATAAAGAGGGGATTCCCTTGTATCACAGAAGTGGGTATAAACCCCTTGACTAAAGGGTATTTGATTAAAGGGTATTTGGAGGGTCCAGCTTGATTTTTGATTGGGGGGTGTGCCCTTTTAGTGGAAATCCACCTCACTCCAAATACCCGTCCTTTGTTGAATTTGTATTTCTCGGCAAACCCTGCTTTTTTCCCAAGGCAAAAGCCGATCCCTTTTTTGGTAAAGGGTTCACATCATACCAACTGAACACAGGTGGGGTATTTTGTGCAGGGGGAACAATTGGGTCCCCCAAAAATTGGACACCTTGATTCAAACTCTCACATTGGCCAAGATCATAAAATACCAGTGGATAATCCCAGTTGCCGCCCGCGGTACCAACTCACCCCACGTTAAACCTCAATTCAGTAGGGATGGATTTCCTTGAAAACCCACAGGGGTTTCCGCTAGAAAAAACAACTGTAGGGATGGATTATTTTAGGAATAAACCTATGCCTAAGGTAGTTTAAGGGTCCAAGGGACAGTACAACATATGCTTAACTTGTCCTTAAACATTCCCTTGGGATTGAAAACATACGCTTGGGAATAGACCAAGCAACTGGACCCGTTACGGGTAAGGCTCCAGGCGTAAGGAATCCCTGGTCTCCTTCTGGCCTCCCTCTGCTCCTGAGACGCCGCTCTGGGAGGCAAGTTGCTGGACTTCCATTGGGATTTCACGGAGAGAAAAAGCAAACCAGATCTTAAGACTGTAGCGAAAAGGGTTCGCTTTTTTTCTAGTCTGGTTCGCTTTTGTCTTTTTTCTTGACGGAATTTAAGTCTTCAAATCTAGATAGGGATGTTCCCCATGTTCGGAACACGGTCTTGATCTGTTTGAAGAAGTCAACCATTTTTAGAAGTTCCCAACATGTTCCCATGTTCCCATGGTTTCTTGTCTTCAGACTGCCCGGGGTCTTTTTTTGTGACCCCTAGAAGGGCTAGAAGAAGGGGTCATGACCCTTTAATTTGGGGTCATGACCCCCATTTTTTAAAGGGTCATAATAAAGGGTCATGGAGACTCTAGGTGTAGAGAAAACGCAGAAGAGGGTCTTCTGGCCCGACTGGCGGAAGAATTCACGAACCAGTGCTTCCATTTCCTGGTAGATATGGTGGATGCTTTTGCCATGTCGTACGTAACCCCACCAACCACAAAACACTTGGTACATCACGGCAAATTAGAGGGTCTCCTTGCTCCCTTACAACCGGGGTCAATGGACCCCTCCAAAAAGGAGGACTGGTGAAAAGCCTGCAACCAAGCCTCATGAGGATTCCCATTTGGGTTTTGGCAGCGCGAACGAAGATCTCAAACCAGAAATGAGGAATCAGCATCTGGATCCCAACCACTGAATACCAGGCGAAATTCGGATACAAAGCGCCCAACAACCGTTTTTTTGTTGCGCCGTACCAGTGGGAGTCTGGGCATGTGAGAAAGCACCCAACCACTGCTTTTTGGATTTTGGACATGGTACAAGTTCTTGGGACCCGGGTGCTGGCAAGTAATCCCGCCTTTTTTTCCTTGGCGAGCTCGTTCCGTCTAAGTTGTTGATTTGGGGAGAAAACACATTGCATGGGCGATAGGCGCCAGTTGATGTTTCGGGGATTCATCTTATCCCAACTGGTGCGAAGTGGATGTTGTCCATCCACAGTATGCTCCAAAACACCGCGACCCTCAAACTACTCATGCAAAAAGGAATTCAGCCCCATCAGCCCCGTGATTCTGGGCAAGAACACAAACTCTTACGGACATTCAGCCCGGTCCAGGCAATTGAATCAGCTCCAATTGGTGGTTTGGAAGGGCCAAAGGCCCGGGCCAAAGGCTTGCCTGATTTTCAGTTGGTGTGATGTCAGCCTCCCCACACTTTGTTCGCATCAACTCAGCAGCTCTGTTGCTAGCTCCAGAAATCAACAAAATCAGAACTGCCAAGAGAGAAGTCTCCTATCAACACCCGGTTTCTTGAGACAACCAAAAACATGCCAGGACCAACCAAGCAAGTATCACATTGTCTTTTAAACACACACACACACACACACACGCACAAGTTTGCAACCCCGCAACCAAAAACAAAACATACAAACTAGGTCCTCCAGGAGAGAGGTTAGAATAAGGGTACCCTTGTTTTGTGTTGTCTCTTGGGACCCCTCCCCCCAAAAAAGGGTAAAAGGGCACTACTGGGGGACCTAGACAACAGTTTTCTTAAGCCGGAAGTTCACAAGGCTGCCAGGACCAACCCACGGACACAAACACACGCAAACACAAAACACACCAGTGTCCGATGGTCTCTGTAGTAACAAAACAAAGACAAGTTTGCCAGGACCAACCAACAAATGCAACAGTTTCTTCTAAGATTCCCGAGTTGGCCAGGACCCACCGAAAAATATACTTGGACCCGAAACTGCTAGGTAAAATATGTTTTTTTAACCAGGAACCAATACTCCCCTGCGAATTAACGTTAAACCCAAAAAGGAGGTCCCCCCGCAAAGGAGGAGGAGGAGGTAGTCATTTTCTCACTTCCTGAGTGAACTCGCCAAGAACCATCTCAGGGAGCTAATGGGGGTCTTATCCTCAAACAAGCACCTGGACCCTCAAAATCCCTTTTATATTTGTGTTTATCCCAGAATTGTCGGCTAATATCCAATGTTAAAGATTAGCTTTCGAGGGTCTATGTATGTGCTCATGCTTCCTGAGCCCTCCGAACTAATCTTAGAAACCGGTTATTGCAACCCAAACTTATGGAATTGCCGAATTCCATTTTTCTATTGGTAGTTTGAGGGTCCCGAGTAAGCTTCTTGAGTTATGGTTCCCCATATCCCCTATTGGACACCCCTATTGAATGGTTGGTTCACGGGGTCAACATTCAAACGTTCGAGGCACCCAACACCAACCTTTGGCTCAAGAGCACTGCAGGCAATGGAAAACGTTTTCTAGGTCTTCCAGTAGAGAGGTCAGAATAAGGTACCTTTTTATGTAGTCTACTTTAGTAGGGGAACCCTCCCAACCAAAAAAGAAAGGGTAAAAGGGCACCTAGCTAACCTAGTTTTGGAGGGTGGATTTAATCAACAATGCGGCTCCACAGGTGCAATCTCAGACGCCAATCCAAACTCGATAAGGCTTACCTCAAACGATTCGAAACCACGAACGCGAAAACCAGAAAGAAAAAAACAAAGAGAACAAACACACCAAAAACACAACAAAAAATGACGAGTCTCCGGGGACGTCGTGGTGTTGCCCGCTTGCACCGTCGCCGCAGGCGCCGCGGTGGAAGTCGCGGCCGTCGCCGCGGGAGCCGCCGTCGTCGCCGGAGCCGGCGGCTCGGGTTCTCGGGCCTCGGAACTTCCGGAGCCACACGGGCGACCGGTGACCGACCGGCCGCAAAAACCAGCCTGAATCGCCAGTTGCGGTTTTTCCCCCAAAAACCGATCGCAACAGTGACTGCAAAAAGCGATCGCAACTGGGCTATCTAGGACAAGGAACATTTGTCATACGCAAGGAAAACACGGTGCTTTTTGAGGGAAGCCCCAGGATGATTGTAGGCAAACTTGTCATAATTTAAGGGTCCGATTCGATTGTGTTTGGGCCCCCATGGGTTGCTTTCTTTCGGGCCCCTCAAAAATTGGTCGCTTTGGGTTCTCCATTGGAGGGTCTGGAAATCTGCGTGGGAGGGGTGATGACCTGAGGGTACCCAAGAAAAACACACAGTGCTTTCTCGGGGAAACACCATGTTTTCAGAATAACTACCCGAGGCAAAGCACGGTGTTTTTTTGCAAAAGTACTACCAATGTACCGGTTTTTGAAGCGCTAGGTAGGGTACCTTGCCTCCATTCAAACAATGGTTGACCCAATTCTGATGACAATCCATCGGGTGTGCTTATCATGCGTCAACAAGCGTGCAGCTCTGCCGTGATGTGCGTGAGAGGGTGTGCTTATCATGTGCCAGCATGCGTGCAGCTCAAGTGTCAACGAGCGTGCCGCTCTGACGTGATGCGCGTGACAGGGTAGTGCACGTATCCTGTGCCAGCGTGCGCGCAGCTCTGACATGACGCGCGTGAGCGGGTGTGCATATCATGCGCTTGCGTGCGTGCAGCTGTCACGTGATGCGCGTGAGCGAGCGGGTGTGCGGGTGCGGGGTGGAAGGCACTCGGACATGCGGGTGGGTAAATACCCGGTACCTTTTAGTAGGGGAACCCTCCCGCAAAAAAGAAACGGTATGAAACGGTCAAAGGGCACTACTGAAACCCTAGTCTTTTTCTAACATCAAAATTTTAGTCAAGGGCAAAACTGAAAGAGGTACCAACGTTCGCTTCAGCGTCGTGCACCAGCCACTCGTCGTGCTCCAGTAGCGAGGGCGAGGCCTTTGGAGTCAGCCAGAAGGACACAGCACCTGGCGAAACGGCGCCCCAAATTCCACAAAAAACGTGGCGTTATTGCCCCACACTTATGAGCAAATGCCTTGTTTTTGTTTTGGGGGGGGGGGGTAGTTTGAGGGTGTGGGTTGGAAAAACTGAAGAAAACAAAACGTGTACTGTGATAGATTCCAACTTTAACTCCAGAAAATATAGACATGTACATATATATATATATATATTTAAATATATCCTGAAGTGCAAGTGGAAGTCATGGGTCTCCATTTTTTTACACACGCACACAGCCCAAATGATTGAAGCCCGGCATCAGAGTTTTTTCGTAAAGAAATTTATTTGCCGTTTACTAGCAGTGCCGCGGTCCGTAGACAGCGGTCGACACCTCCATCAGCAGTGATTCAGTGAGGACAATGCTTTCCGGAAGGCTAGACGGTTGTCACCTGCAAGTGTAAACAATTAAGCAGCCGGGACAGGAGCTTGACTTCTTTCTTTTCTTTTGCGAAGAGGACGGAAAGAGCAAGAAGACTCGGGACAAAAGAGCCAAGGAGAATGCAACAACAGTCACCCCTGAGCAGACCTATACAAACACGTACAACATACATATATATATATATATATATGTAATATTATATGCGCTGCTCATTCGACGGTTGTGGAGGATAGCCCTTCAAAATACCAACCTAAACAAGGGGTGAGCTGCAACCCAACGACAATATAGTGGGTGAAATCCGTTTTAGTAAGCATTGTTCGAGGGTGCGGGTATAAAATGGGATTTCACCCCACCATAAGATTGGGGCAGGCGACGTCGCCAACTATTTTTCGGCGGGAATCGGGAGGGTGCAGGTACCTGGACCCTCAATTTCCCATCTTTAAGAAACGGGCTGTCGCAACCCATCAATTTGGGAAATGTTGACCCCATAGGGGTGTGTGCCTGGGTTTAGTCGGGAATCAGACCGTTCTTGGAGGGAAACAAATCCCCGTAATAACAAACTGGGCTTGATTGATATGGGGTCAACATAACCAGGTACCTACCAACTACCATGGAACCCGACAGGCGTCCTGGCAGACCAGTTGCCTTTTAAAGGGACTCCCTGTCAGGCTCCATGTTAAGTGGTGGGAGGGTATTTGATGGGATAGCCTTGGAACCGACGAAAAAAAAGAGATTGGGTTGCCCTTTCAAAGCTGAAGGGTGTGTCCCTGGAAAAGACCAAACAAAAACATGACCCTACCGTGGATGGACGGAATCCTGCACCGGCTGGTCAACAAAACCAGGGATACCAACAAGTTCTAGGGGTTGATTCCCCATTTTCGACCATCGTTCTTTGATGGTTTCCTGAAAAGAAGGATTGTGGGAAAGAATGGACATGGAAGGTACCCCTAGACAAGTCCCTTGCGTCGGCTTCCAGGCCCCTGCAAGCAGAGCATAGCTTCGGAACCACTCAACCCTTGCCCCGCCCTCAGCATCGCCGCTTCCGCTCTCGCTTCTGTCGGTTTCAGCGCGTCCGGCGTTGTCGCGGTCCTGCGGGGGATGAGCCAAAAATCAACCAATACTCCCCTGCAAATGAACATGGAACCCAACAAGGTGGTCCCATAAAGGATCCCTACCCCCAAAACGTTTTGATTTCAGGGATTTTTGTGGGAAGACTGGTTTTTCAGGGTCAATACCTTCTTTTCCTGTTTAAGTCAGCGATTAACATCAGATCCTATCATATTCTGAGAGGAAGTGGGTATCGGGTGTAGAAGGGGAGTAACTCTCACTTTCTGAGTGCACTCTCCAAACAACCATCTCAGTGGGAGTTGTTTGGACCAAGCCTGGCCCAAACCCCCAAAATGAGCATGGGAGCCTGGAGCTCTGGAGCCTTCAAACGACCCATCAGAAAGGGAACTGATCCCAGAATTGGGTGCTATAACCCATATGTATACATATAAAGTCGTTTTGGGGGTCCAGGATGGCGGTTGATCCCCTTAAACAACTCAAAGTTGCTTCCCCAGAAAATTTATTTTATGCCCTCACACCCGTTTGCAAAAACATCGCATGAACCATTGCATCAACGCTTAACTTAAAAGGGCTGATATTTAGTGGTTACCCAACCCTGGCTGAAAAACTTATTTAGGAGACTTACCGACATAGTAAGTTTATGGTTGCAACTTGCGTGCCAGCGGATCCCAGACAAGCCAGGCAAGCAGATAACGAGACATGTTCCTTATTTGGGTTTTCGAAGGGTGGGAGGCCCCTTGTTTACCTGGATGGGTTTCTCTTGAGACTACCCTTTGTGGGCTTGTTTTGAAGGGAAACCAAAAGGGCCCTCCAACCCCCCCACCCCCGCCGCGGGAATTGCGGGGTACCCTTTTTTGAGACACACCAACCTGTAGCTGGAGCCTCAAGCCACAATGACTTTGGGTCGCAATATTCCATTCTTGAGTTGGCAGCTTGAGGCTGCAGGTACCCAAACAAGAAAGGTAGGTGGCAACACGCCCAGGTACCTTTCGTGCATGTCCATTCTATTGTCCAACAAGGCACAAATGGGCTCCGCAATCAGATGCTACACACACGCACCCTGCACACAATACCGACTGTTGTCAGAGTATGATGTCAACCCTTTACTAATAAAGGAGTTATCTACCCTGGAAAACCGGAAACATAGAACAAAACGGGTATTGTGTGCAGGGGGCAACCTACTGCGAGGGATTACACCGGCTTGGTATCCTCCTACCAAAACGAATGATTTTATTTTCCACCCTGGAAGAAAACCCAGACGCGCTCCCCCAAAACCAACAAAGCCAGAACACAAACAGGAGGAATTTGGGGAGCTTACAGATGGGTTCCACCGCCCTCGACAAATGGAGACGTCCTCCCAATCCAAATTCTGCGTGCCCAAGAGCCGCTTCGGCAAATGTGGGTGCACCTGAGACGAGACGAAACGTTTTAACCTCACGCGGTCAAATTGAAACCTCGATCGGACCCAAAAGCGCGATCAACTTGAAACAAACCTGGAACTCACCAATCAACATGTTGGGTGGCTGGTACTTTTTCACTTTTGTGTTAAACACAAGTTGGAATATTGATTTTCCCTTGGTAAGCTTCAAGGGTTGGAGTTCTCCGTTCTTGGGGTAGCTTCAACAAACAGGCCCTCAAGAAGTGGCCTCTCTTTTTGTTGGTATGTTAAGCATCATTCACGCGGCCTCAAAAGGTTCCGAAGGTCCAACACCTTCCGGCCCCGGTTCGAAACCTTACTTGTTTTTTTGGTTTTTTTGTGTTTACAAGGTCATAGGGTTCCCAAAGCCATGACAAGAATGGCAACCAAGCGGACCCAACTTAGATGACAATCTTTGGGTGAACGTTCTGTTGATTGTATGAACCCAAGCTTTACTTGGTGGTAACTTTGTCTGCCAGGTATCCAGGGAAACCGCCCCAAGGAAACGCCACAAGGAAACATGGTCGGTCGCCTGCGATAGGGGTAACTGGGATCGTAGATGAACCCGCAGGAAGCCCTGCTGGAAGCCTGTGGTCCTTAATGGTACTATAGCTAATTAGCCCGGTTGTACTCATCCCCTGAAAGTCGGACACCCAACCACAAAACCAACCAACACACAAACAAGCTAAGAAACGGTACCACAAACCACCAAGAATCAATACAAACGGGAAGTAACCAACCAACCACCACACTTTTGAGCCAGCATCTCTTTTCATGGCCTTGCGTCCAAGAAACGCTCGCGGACCTCACGCTCTCCTGGCTCTCCTGGCCGATCGGATCCTAAACAAATTCGGCCTGGATCGATCCAGGCGCGGTTTCTTTCTTCCATGCACTCAAAACCCCAACAAACGATGGCCACCGCGACTGAACAAAAACAGCAGCTTGGCTAGCTAGGGAGTCTGTCTGGATCGCCTGAAAAATCATTTTTGTTCCAGTACAATAAACCCCCAAAACACAGTGACGGCAAAAACCGATACCTAGGTGTCTTTTTTTGAGGCACGCCTTTCTTGGTGGCTTCAATTGGACACCAAAAGGAACACCGCGTTTTAGTGCCTGGACCCTCAACATACCAACTTGACAATGGGTGGTTGCCAAAATGACCGGGTTTGCCTGGTAGTTGGACCGTCCGGGTGTCCTTTTGACACCCCCGAGTTCGAGCAGCAGCTAGTTGGGTTCATGCCAAGTCTCGATCAGACCCAAAAAGGGCGTGGCACAAGCCACAAGAAGTGCCATGGCCCAACATTTTCCCGGTCAAAGCACTTTCTTCAGATACCTGGACCCTCAAACTGCCCTTCACAAAATGGGATTCCGCCCACCTGGTTCTTTGGATTCTGGGATTTGAACCCCTTCTACACCGAGCTCCAAACCGGGCTCCAAACCAAGCAAAGGAAAGCTGACTCCCTTAGAAGGTACTCTCTGCAAAAAAAAGGGAAGACCATCACTCCAATACTGGCTCAACATATTTTCATAAATCGCTACTTGGATCCTCAAGCTACCCTTTAAAACAAAGGGATTGCACCCCATGGTTCAGCTTCCCTCTAATTGGTGGTTTGGATTGGTGGTTGTCCGGGGTGGTTTCCCAGTTATCCTTTAAAAGAAGCAGCCCACTTATTCAAACCACCAACTGAGAGCTACCTGAATAATGCTGGGACTCATGTTCCAGGGTAGTTTAGGCCCAGGTAGAGGAAACACGTTGCCACTCTTCTCAACGACTGGAGGCTGAAGTTGTATTCTCATACATCTTATACAGCCCCTAGCAAACATCTCATCTGGGCAGAGACCTAGTAACTTTGCCCAGTCGAGCAGTTATCCTAGGTCCTCCAGTAGAGAGGTTAGAATACGGGTACTCGGTTGCTTTCTGCTCCCCTGCTAAAAGTATAACTTTTAGTGGTTTAACGGAAACCCATTACTTGGCAAAAAGTCACCAAGCAAAATGCAACAAAGGGTACCGACTTTATTTCTGTAGTCTATTTTAGTAGCGGAACCCTCCCCTCAAAAAAGGGGTGTGAAAGGGCACTACTGGAGTAACAACTCATCAGTTAGCATATCCATCCAAGCGTCACAGCTACAGATTGGAAATTTGTCATGAGATAGGTGGGCAATACTTGGGGCTTCTGCTAATTCGCTTGCCCAAAAAAAAGGAATTGGGACACACAACCTTAACCTTTTGGAATTGACAAAATATGAATCAATATGGGAAACCAACAGGTCCAAAAGTCAGCTTTGGGCAAGTAAGTTGTTGCTCGCTATGTTGGGTCTCATATTCAAGGGTACCCATTTTCTTTCCGGCTTTAACGGGAAACCAAAAGGACAAACACAAGTTCGTCTCACTTCCTGAGTGGGTTGGCTAACAAAAGTCTGAACTTGTTATTGACCACTGAAATGGTCCAGCCCCAAAACGTTGAAAGTCCATGAACTCAGGAAGTTGTGGGATCCCATAAAACCAAACAAACTTCATTGAGCTCCCAGCCACAACCAATTCTTCAGAGACTCACCCGGAGCATGCGGCCAGCCGGCAACAGCAACGCTGGCAGCATGCAGGTTTCGCGGCATCTCGACAAAGCTCTCCTGACACGTGGTAGGGGACTTAGTGTCAACTTGGATCCTCAAATTATTAAACAAATCGGTGATAGTTTTAAAATCATGGGGTGTGTTCCCTTTTTGTTAACAGGTATTATGTATTGCATGTTTCTTCCACCAGGCACAAAAGGAACCAAAAGGCAGCCATGTCGTAAGCCTGAAAGGCGCTTGAAAGGGGGTTCATCAAGGTCCAACACGGGATGAGCATTGGTCCACAGGGTTGCAAAATAAACCCACGAACCAGATTTGATCTTTCAACCACATGGTTGAAAAGTTGTGGTCCAAACTGGAGGCCAAAGAAAACAAGTTCCATCCATGATTACAAACTACGCCAGGACCCTGAGGTTTGCCCGCCCCCCAACGTCCAGTTTCACGAATGTTGTTCCATGTATTTGTCGGCATCTGAATCACGACGTGTTCGCCGTGTCGTCCTGCACATTGGTCAGCCATGCGTGCTGATCAAAGTCAAAAGCATTCCTAGGAGATACCGTAAAAGTACCATCCATACAAGCAATGCAAAAACATTTAAAACTCTCGAGCACGCGGTGCAAACCGCATGCCCTGAGCATGGCGGCGGAAGACTGCGCCACAACAGCCTTGTGCTTGAGGCTCATGTTCTGCACGCTGCGCAGGGAGCACAGACGTCGGGCTTGGTGCTTCAGCTGCGAGACTAGGCCCTCAGCAACGTTGTCACCACCGGAGGCAACAAACTTCTTCTTGTAGGACTTGGCGGCTTTGACCTTCTTGCTGGACTACACTGACGCACCCTGACCGGAGCGTTGCCAAAGAGCTCTGCCTGAGGCTCCTCTACGGCGGGAGCATTGAGGGCTATGTGCGGGAGTTCCAGAGGACAGTGAGAGCTCTAGTCGCTGAGGACTGCGCTAGTCGCTGAGGACTGCGCTCAGAACCGCAAGCTGCTGAACAAGCTGCGGGACGAGTCACCCCGCCCGCGCGGGCTGCTGTGCTACATCCTGGACACTGCGAAGGAGAGAGAGCTCATCGATCTGGTGGTGGCAGAGGTCCTGAGATTGGACGGGAACATCCTTGCCTACGAGCACGGCGGGCTCTTCCGGGTGATTTGCGCGTGCTGCACAGTGCGATTGAGGTGGCGCTTGGCGGCTTCGCTTTCACGCCGAAGCCACAGCGCAACTGGCGATCCAGGTATGGGCTCAACAAGTTAGGTGCCCTAACCATCATTGGGCCCGATCCCATTGAAGGGGTCGAACCGGGTCTCCATTGGAAGGTTTTGGACCTCCAAAAGGGCCGTTTTGAGATGGCCCGTTTGATGCTTAGGGTGCTCTTTGACTCGAGCAAAATTTGTTTCAATCCCATCGGCGCGAGTCCTCCAGTTCCAGGAAGCTCTCCGTCTTCCGCCTACCTCTGCTGCCTCAGCTCACGGGTTCCGTGAGGCGAAGTTCAGTGCCAGTGCCGAGCCAGCCAGTGGCGATGTCTTTTTTGTTTTTCTCCATGCACTCAAAACACCAAACAAAAAAGAGAGGCAAAAGCGGCTGAAAAGAGCGATCGCACCGTGGCGATCCAGGTGCTCGGAATGTGAGGAAATGTTCAAGTCCGCCCAGGTCCGCGACAATCGGACTCAATCCCATGAGGGTCCATCCCAGTGGTCTTGGTTCTTGGTGCTCACACCTGTCCCAAGCAGAACCAAGTCTCTTGAGTTCATACCAACTTGCTACATCCAAGTTGCTTCTGATTTCTCTCAAACCCGGTGGAACACAAAGCAGCACGGTACCATTGATGCTTGGTCCTGGGTATAAATGTATACATTCAATGCTGTCTCTTTTTTGGGGAGACCCGAATCCTGAATGGCAACGGTGTCTTCTTGGGGTTTTAAGGGGGTCCAGGTAGAAATAAAGGGTTCGCCTTTTGGGAACTCCAAAAGGTTAAAGGGTGGGTTTGGAACACACTCATATTAGCCTTCAGGCTGCCTTTTGCAATCTTCTGTGGGCAACTTCGGCACAGATCCGAATACACGAAATGAGGGTATAACCGCACAACTTTCGAGGTACGCACGGTGGATGCCCCAAACGTTGCAAATAGGAAACCAGGGAAACCCTGCAAATTCAACCGCGGTGTGTGGTTGGTTTACATTGCAGTCAATGGGTCAAGCTGCCATTTTTGTATGGTTCTCCTAAGGGGGGTGGGCACTATCGGAAGGTGGGTAGTTGAGAGCAGGAAGGTTCCTTCCGTGTTGTGTTGCGCTGTTTTCTGGACGAACCAAACCCGAGCATGAACCAAGCAAACCGAAGTTAGGCCGGTCCCTCTGCCCGAAGTCCAAACTTGACACGAGTTCAGCTGACAAGAAAACAAAATCGGCCTGGACTCGAACTACCCGGATCGCCAGGTGCGATCGCTCAAAACCCGAAAGAATGATACAAAGAAACACTGCAGTGACTGAACAAAGCGATCGTAGCTTGGCTATCTAGGTACCCTTAACCATGGAATTTCAACCCATGACTTTGGTTAACTATCGATTTGTCTTTGAGGCTTGGTGTATCTGGACCGACTCTCACACATCCAACTGAGCCATGAGTTTTTGCAACCCCAAATGATGGACCTAGATAGCCAAGTTGCGATCGCTTTTTCCAGTCACGGTAATGTTGGTGTTTGGGGTTTTGAGTGCGTGGGAAAGAACGATTGCAACTGGCGATCCAGGGAGTTGGTGAATTCCATTTTAGGGTAGAGGGTCCAGGTACCCCCGTAACCTTCTTTCAGAAACAAATAAACCACTTTACTAGAGAAGGGATCGGTCACCACGGAAGACCCACACTTGTCCCCCCACACATACGAAACAAAGTGGATACTTGGAGTCATTTGGGGAACTCGTATTCTAGGTCCTACAGTAGAGAGGCTAGAACAAAGGTACCCTTTTCTCGGTATAGTCTATTTTAGTAGGGGAACCCTCCCAACCAAAAAAGAAACGGTCCTTAGAACTTGCCAAGCTCTTGCGACAATCTAAACTCGCTTTGGATACACCCATTTAGGCCCCAATTCGATTCATTTAGGGCCCAGCCAGTTGAGACCCACCTAGCGGGGTGCAGGCCTCTCAGGCTTCAGAGAACAAAAAGCAAAGCGTCATATGGGTCAGTCGGTTCATCTTGCTCTGGGAATGACCCAAGGTGTTGGAAGAAGCTAGGGATTCCTTTAAAGGAAGCCATAGGGAATGGATTCTCGCTGGCTTTCTGCGAAGCCCTGCTAAAAGTTTAACCTTTTAGTGGTTTAATGAAAACTACACACATTAGTTGGCAAACAGTTGAAGTCCTAACATCCAAGCAAAATGCACCAAAAGGTTATAGGGGTCATTCCAACGTATTCCTTACTGAGAACCAGCAAGTTATAGCAACCTCGATTTTCATGCGGGGGTGTGCCAAACGGGTCTAGTGACGGAATCACACACCCCGGGGGCGTTACCTCACCTGGGGCCCCAAAACACTGCTATGTTTAGTCAAAAGTCTTTGCCCCAAAGAAGTGGTCATACGGAAAAATGCGTGTTCCTTCGCTTTTTTTCAATATCTTATCGACAAAATACGGACTTATATGGCCACATACGGGCAACTAAGGCAATTCACCGAGGAAAAAAAAACAACCTGGCGGGCGGGTCAACACGGGCCAAATATGCCTTTTGACTGAAAGAAAAGTGGCGTTTCGGGGCTCCAGGCAGCCCAAGGACCGGGAAATAAACAGGGCGTGCCTTTTGAAACCTGCCTGGATCGCCAGTTGCGATCGCTTTTCTCCATCCGCTTTACCCCAAAAACCGATCGCAACAGTGACTGAAAAAAACAGCTTGGCTATCCAGGTACTTCCATTTGGTTAAGACCCCTGGACAAAAATAGCTCCAGTGATAATTTCCTTTTAAAACCAACAAGGGGAAACAAAACAAAACAAAAAACATATGTTTAAGAAAATGGAAGCCTACCTGGACAGCCAAGTTGCGGTCGTCTTTTTCTCAGTCGCGCTTGCGATCGGTTTTTGGAGTTTTGCGTGCATGGAACAAAGCAGCAACTGGCGATCCAGGTAGACTAGATATGGACCAAAACTGTGCATACCCACGCTTTCTTCGGCCATGATGTCGACTTACTCAACAAATGAGGTATCTACCCTGAGAAAAACCAGAGGGCTTTCCAACACAAACAAAGAATGGTACTTGGAGCTTAGGTGGCAGAGCTCCCGCTGGATCAACAAATAAAAATCGGCGCGGCCGGTTCGATGCGTTCATGCCGGGTCGCCCAGGGGCGGTTTTGGGGGCGCCTCACGTGGCGAATCCGCCGCTTGGTCCCAAAGGGGTGAGGTGCACCCCCGAACGGGGTGAACCCCCCGTTTCTTTTAAATAACAACACAAAAGAGGTACCTGGACCCGAATTGAAACAACCCCAAAAAAAAGAATTCAGCAACCATGATCTTTGCCCATAACACATTTTGAAGGGTGAGGGTCCAGGCATCACTTGGGAAAGCAATCCGACTCGCCCAAACAGTCTAGGTCCTCAGTGCTCAGTAGGGAATGAGAACCGGAATGACCCGTATAAACCATCCAACTGGTGGTTTCCTTTCTTCGGGATCCCAAGAATGCACCAGCCTTGCTCCTTTCGAGGACGTGTTCGAAAGCTATTGGGAGGTATCTTGGAAGCTTGAGCAGGCCACCTTTTCGAAAACTCCTTCCCTGCGAGCTGCTTTTGAACACCCCAAAGACTCGAGTGGGTTACAAAATATATGGAGCAGGTATCCCCATACTCCAAATACCTGCCTGCCTGTTTGCGGGTACTTTTTGGGAAACCCTGATTTTCCAACTCATTGCCACCAAGGACCATACCCCACCAAGCCCTGAAGAAAGTGGGAGTTTGCAGTAGGAGGTAGTGTGTGAACATTCGCCTTGTGTCACTCGCACCAATCTGAGCTGTGTGAACGAGTTGGCTTGGGCTGGAGCCCCCTCCCCCTCCTCCCTCAGGAAGGAGGGCTATCAATGGCAGGGCTCCACTTTTTGATTACCTGGAGTCTCCATGACCCTTTAAAAATAGGTCCATGACCCGATTATTTAGGGCACTGACCCCTTTTTTAACGGGTCATGGAGACTCTAGGTACCCCCAAATAGACTTAAACCCAGGGCTTCCCCTTAGGGGGTTCATTACCATCCCGTCTAAGTCCGCCCTAGATAGAAAGTGGAACCCTGTGCAAAGGAGCAAAGGATCCTTTCAGCTCCTCTTCCCCAAGGGTTTATGTTCAAGGGCCCCTGACAAATTGGTCCGGGTTCTTCCTTGGAGGGCCCGAAAGCCTGCATAGGGGTCACGAGCCTTAGGGTTGATGGTGCGAAACGCAGGGAATGAGTTAAAATCAACCGGTTTTTGGCGGCCCTCTGAACGACCAATTCTGTCTGGTGGTTCAAAAAACCTTCTCCCGTCAAACACATCTTTTATTATTATCAAATCGAATCTGGTTGTTTGGGCAACCACGAAAAACTGTCTTGGTGGGATTGATGTTAGTAAAACATTCAAAGGATTTTCGACGTGAGGAGGGGATGATGCCTCTCTTTGAGTCCTGAACAGGTTTGGGTGGAAAGCTGCTCAAGCGAAGGAACAAAGCTGTGGTGACCGCCTGCCGTAAACCTTTTTTGAGAATTCCCGCTAAGAGTTTAACCCACCAGTGGGTCACTAAACACTAAAAAGCTCAAAGGCTAAGGGGATGGCTGGGAGACACCAAGCTTTGAGGTGGTCGGGAAATGCTAAAAGGGGTAACCCGTGCGAAACGATCAGTCTTCAGACTGGAATGCCATTTGACAGCTCTTCGTGTGACTCCTTCAAGTGGAGTCCTCACACCGGTTTCCCAAAGTGGTCGTGTAAAAGCGTCGAACAGTTGTTTTGCGTAGCGGGGCAGGGGGGGTCGATCTTTCTCAGCTCCAATAGGCCTTGGGTGGCAATTTGCACGACGAAAAGAAAGTGCGCCGCGGCAGTTCTCACTGGCTGAGTGGATGGCCCAACGAAAAGTCCAAACTTTATAATTGCCGCTAAAATGATCTTCCCAACAAGTTTAAAGTCCATGAACTCCGGCAGTGAGACGTTGGTTTTCGCATTTTGGCGAACGGCACACGCCCCAAACTGGGCGCGCATGGACCACAACCAAGCGTGACATGCCCAACACTTTGCGAACTGCTAGGCTCCTCCAAGGTTGCCAAGTAGACCAAGCAAAGCTTGGGACACACACCAAGGAAAGGTGGTCAATGTGGTTTGTCCTGATTCAAGTTGAACCCATATTAATCAACCCCAGTTTATTCATAGAGGTATTTCCTCCAACAGTGATGATTCCCCAAAAAAAAAGTAGCGACACCCCCTATTAATAAACTAGGGTTGACTAAGATGCGGTCAATTAAGCTGCTTCCTAGTCATCTCGCGCAGATTTGTGCTGGCAGCCAGTATGCGCACCCGCAGCTTGCACTCAGCAAGGCATTACGCGAGTCTTTGATGAAGTCTAGTAGAGAGTTTAGAATACGTGTACCCTTTTTGCTGTAGTCTATTTTAGTAGGGGGACCCTCCCCCAAAAAGAGTAAACGGGCACTACTGGGGGACCTAGATTTGCAAGTACGGCCCCTGGCAAAAATGAGAAAACACGTCCATGGTGGATTCCTATGAAAACCAACAGAGAAAATAATATAACATACCCTTGTACAAACTAACTTGGAACCCCAAAACCCATCATTCTTAGAGGAAGGGCGATTTCCCCAATCACCAATCAGTTGGGTTTAAGTTTGATTTGGGGTAGTCAAACAATGGACCCTGAATAGAACATTGACACATGCTAAAAAGCTGGAATCCAGCCGGAAGTTTGGGTTGCAACGTTGCCCCACTTTTACCCGTATTCCTTAGTAATTCTCGGCATTCACCGTGTTTTGGGCGCTCAACGGCCGCAAATGACTGCGAACGCCTTGAAAAAGGAAACGCCCACAAAACATGCCGCAAACAAGGGGGCACACACCCGCACAAAAAAAGAAAGAAGCGAAAACGCCTTGAGAACCAGAACGCCCAGGAATTCTTCAGCATTGGAATCTCCATGCAGATCACTGTTCTACAGGGTCAGACATCCAATTCCGAGGCTTGACATCATGTCCTACCATACCAACTAAACCAAGGGTGGGTACTGGATGGTGATACGCAACCGTCCGCTCCAAATGGCCTCTCTGTTCTTGTCTATGTTTTTAAAACCTCGTTTTTCAGGGCAAATGTCATCTTTTTCAGTAAAGGGTTGATATCATACCCTGCAACAAAAACTTGGTATTTGTGGGGGTGGGTGATGTGCAAGTGGAAGAGGACCAAAATCGACGTCCCGCTCGATGGGATTTTACCAATTCTTCCATTTGCCTCCCCTGAACATATGTCCAGTCGTGGATTCCCTTTAAACCCAACAAGGGCGAAAACAACCTGGACCCTCAAATTATCAACTTAAACGTGGGCTTTCACCAACTCCACATTTTTGGGCTGCTATAACCCATTCTTAAGTTGGAAATTTGGAGGGTCATATTCTCAGTAGTGGTTCCTTTCCTTCAAAACCAACTAAGGGAAAACCACCTAGGGCGAATCAGAAACCACCATGTGGGGTGAATTCGGTCGTGCGAGGTCCTTACCTGGAGTCTCCATCTGACAAATGGGGTCATTTCCCAAAAGAATGGGGTCATTGACCCATTTTTAAAGGGTCAGAACCCAGACCAATCCATTTCAGCCAACCTCCATTTACTTCAGTGCCCTGGAACAAATAAACATATTTGCAGTAGTGATAGATTCCCTTTGAAATCAACCGGGGAAAATCAACCATATTCACTTGGTTGACGTTGAGTGGTTGGATTTCAACCACTAAACCACAATAAGCAACAATGGAAAACAACAAAAAACAAAAAAACAGTTTCCCAACAACAAAAATCAACAGGGCGGAAACAAAAACATATTCATTTCAGCACATGGAAGCCCATCCATTTCAAACCACATCCATGTTCATTTCAGCACATAAACCCACCAGATCCAACCAACAAATCCGTTCCGAAAACCGGAATCCGTCTTCTCCGCCTCGAGGCCGGTACGCATCTGCTCCAGCATCTGCCGGAACTGCTCGGTTTTCTCGTAGTCTTGGTCCGGCATCTCCTCTTCCTCGGAAAAGTTTTTTTGTTTTCGTCTCGGCAGGTTGAGTCCTCTGGATGCAGCCACATGCAGTGAGTTCACACCTGCCAGAGCCGGGACTGAAAGTCAGGGCCCACTTCCGAAATCGCCCGAAATCGCGTTTCAGCGTCCCTCCCAAACAAAAGTCGGGGAAGAGATGTTTTGTACCCTTAGTTCAGTGACCCTGGCAAAAAGGGAAAACCCTTTTTGGCCACGGTGCATTTGGTTCTTGGTGTTCGCAACGGTTTTTGGTTGCGTCGGTTTGTTCGGATTCTTCGGGAGGTGCATTTGGTTCTTAGTGTTCGCCGGTTCTTGGTTGCGTTGGTTTTTTGCGGCGGTTTCGGGTTTCGGTTTGCTTTTTGGCTAGGTACCCCAGCTAGGTGCCCTTTTACCGTTTCTTTTTTAGGGGAGGGTTTCCCGAGAATAGACTACCCCGGATCTTCCAAATCATGGAAATTTCACGTAAAATCCGGAGACTACCAGTTTTGTGAGGGTCTCAGTGAAAAAACACAGAGTTTTCAAACTCCTGGTTTTTGAGGTAAAACTCCTAGAAATTGATTGTCGCTTCTGGAAATGGTTTGCACACCTGAAACCCCTAGAAATCGCAATTATTCGGTTGACGGAAGAAACTCTCCAATTCAGACATATTCTGAATCAGAATCATTCACCTGAATCAGAATCGTTCGCCTGAAATTATTTATTCAGAATTCGGAATTATTCTGAATTCGGAATTATTGCCTTTGGGCGACAAATTGGCAAAACCGGAAAGCACCACACCTGAAACTCAGCGCAAAACACCCGCAAAAAGCCCGCAAAAACCCGCAAACTCCCGCAAATCAAAAAAAGACGGAGTTTCCGGAGTGTGCGCAGTAAAATCAGTGGAATACCCACTCCAGTGCAGAGTTGCATAATTGCTGGGATAGTGTACAGAGTTGCACAATTGCGCGCCCAAACAACGAAAAAATACAACAACACTTGAATCCAATTGTTTCCCCCAAGAACCACTCCTAGTTTTTGATGTTCACTCCTGCCTTTTGCAAGCCACTCCTGCTTTTTGATTCCTGCATTTGAAACACCTGAAACTCCTAGTTTTCAGATAGCCTCCTGGAAATATTCCGGAGAACGGAAAAACAGAGAAATAACCCGGAGACGGAGGACCCAGGACAGAAAAAAGGGTACCTTCATTCTAACCTCTCTACTGGAGGACCTAGTCATACTCGGGTTTGGTTCGTCCGTAAAACACACAACAACAACAAAAAACACGGAAGGAACCTTCCTGCTCTCAACTACCCACCCACCCGATGGTACCTGCCCCCCTTAGGGGAACCGATAAACATGTCAGTTTTGTCCAAGGACGCTTAAGCAAATCTCAGTTGTTCAGTGGCACCAATTATTTTCCCCCTTTTTTTGGTGGCTGCCCCACTAAAAATGGTCCAAGACCCCAAAAAGGATCCTTTTTTTTCCAGACTGAGGGTAAAAATTGTCCCCCCGTCACTGAACAACCGAGAAATGGCAGTGGGCCGAAAAAAAGCCGAACAAAACCGACGAAACCAAACGCTCACTGGCTGAGTGGATGGCCCAAAAAAATCCAAACTGTATATTTACCACTAAAATGGTCCAGCCCCAAAACGTTTAAAGTCCATGAACTCAGGAAGTGAGAACGAGCGAAAACCGGTGCGACGAACCAAACCCGCCGAACAAATTCCTACGCAACCAACCACCGGCGAAAGAAACCGTCGCGACCATACCCTCCGAAACCCGCCGGAGAAAAAACAAAAAAACACGGCGCGACCCCAACGTTTGCGAACACCGACGCCGTTCTTCGAGCGGCGATGATGTCTTTGTTCTGCTGGCCCGCCAGCTTCACGCGCCTGAGTGCGAGGCAGCGAAGCGGATCGCTCAGGCGGTCTGCCTCGGTAGCTCCTTGCTCCGCCTCTGGGACCAAAGCCCGAAATGGGACTTTGGGTGTTCCTACCTGGAGTCTCCATGACGCTTTAAAAATAGGTCCATGACCCCATTATTTAGGGCAATGACCCCATTTTTTAAGGGTCATGGAGACTCTAGGTAGTAGGGAGCGTTCCTTATTTTGAACCAACCTCTGAGTTGCCGGGATTGTGGGTGTTCCTGTACCGGCAAGCCGGTAAGAAAAAAACAGAGCTATTTACCCTGGAAACCAGGTTCTCCAACAGAAAGGGTGCCGGGATCGATCTTGTTGTAGGGTCTGGGTTCCCTTTAGTCCTTGACATCCAGACACATTGGACGCGTGTAGTTTTCCTGGCACAAGGTACCCTTTTTGGGGTTGGTTTAAAGGGAACCTCCTATCAGGCATTCCCTGTCACACATACCCATATCCCCTAGAGGGAAAAAGCAAACGGCCAAGTGAACAGGGCTTTTCGGACACCAGCTACACACATTTCCGACTTTTGTTCAGGGTACGATGTCCAGCCTGTACTAAAAACAAAGGTATTTACCCTGGATACCAGGTTCTCCAACAGAAATGCCACCTAACAAACGGCGCGTATTGAGAGTAGGGGAGCGTTCCTTATGTTGAACCAGGAACCTCTGAAGGTTGTGTGGTGGAGGATGGTCGGTTGACTTGCACTATTGACAACATCCAGCGTCCAGGAAGTTTGATTAAGGGTCCTGCAAAAATCACCATGTTCAAGTCCACCAAACTACTTGCTGGTGCTTAGCAGGGAATGAGAGATGCAATGACCCCTACAAACCATCCAACTCCACCAACCGCTATTGAGGGAGTATCAAACTTCAAAACGATGCCTTTTCTAGCCTTCCGCGAAAGTACGTGTCTCGACACGGGGTCAGCAATGCACTCACCCAAGCCGCGCAAGAAGGGGTGGGAACATGGGTTGCTAGTACCAAGATGGGGGCTGTAAACTAGAATGGGATTGTGGAGTAGTACCAAGATGGGGGCTGTAAACTAGAATGGGATTGTGGAGAGCGTTGAAACCATAGAGCATTGTCTTGGATGACGTTGGGAGGGAAGCAAAAAATCAGTTGTAGGCAGTTAAGTGGGGATGTCAATCACCAAACCACAATAAACCAAAATGTAAAATGCTTCCCAACAACAACCATATAGGAGAAAACCGTGGGTCATATTGGTGACTCTGTTGCCAGTGCGGTGAGGAAAAAAACAACCTGCGGCTTTTTGTTTTTTTCCCGGCATTTCAGCGCCCATTGAAAGGGCAAACATATTTCCAGCCTTCAAAAGGGGAACATAAGACACATGCAAATGGAAGCTTCAGAAAAAGGGACAAAACCTAGAGTCTCCTTCCGAGCCTTTAAAAATAGGTCCATAACCCGAATCATTATTTAGGGCAATGACCAACCATTTTTAAAGGGTCATGGAGACTCCAGGAACGAATCACACTAGGTCCTCCAGTAGAGAGGGTAGAATCAGGGTACCCTTTTTTTCTGTCGTCTTTTTAGTAGGGGAACCCTCCCCAAAAAAAGGGTAAAAGGGCAGTACTGGGGGACCTAGCACATGTCCCTTAGCCCTCAAAGAAATAATTCTGGAGCTACCCATCTTTGAGCTGGATGTTCTGAGGGTCCAGGTCCATTCGAAAGCGAGGCTCCACCACTCTGGCTTGATGTGGAAGTTGAGGTGCAAACCTCGCACAAGGCGCCGAACACTTCGGTGGCCAGAGCGAGGCGGGTCAGAAGCCTCAAAGCCTAACCCGATTAGTCACCACACGCTATCCTCCAGGTTGTACATGGCTTCCCTAGGTTGACATGGCAACTGGACGCTCTGGCTCAGTTGTAACCTACTTTCAGGGAGCCCTTAGATGGTGGTTTGGATCGTTTGGATTTGGAATTGAGGCCTTGGCTCTTGTAGGGGCTACATGGGAAACTTCTCCGGAAAATCCCCAAACCACCAATCCAAACCATCCACACCACCCTCTTAGAGGGAGGCTGACTAACAAGTACCTGGACCCTCAAAATTACAACTTCAATCTGGGTTCTTGTCCCTAAAATTCTGGCCTAGATCGCCAGTTGCTGCTTTTTTCCATTCACTCAAAACCCCAAAAACCGATCGCAACAGTGACTGAAAAAAGAACGATCGCAACTTGGCTATCTATTTCAGTTGGTCGTTTCAGGGTCCCAGGTCCTCAAACCTTGAAATGAGGTCCAACACTTGCCAGGGCCTCTTGCTACCCAGGGACCCCATTTTTCTAGGGCCAGCCTTTAAAACCAAGAGGACAATTGCGGTGACCTGTAGCTGGATCTGTAGGTCTTACCGTGGATGGCTTCCCCTGGAAACACAGTGCGGTGACTAAAGCGCTGGATTGGATGCACTGCCGGAAGTAGGCTGGTAGAGAAAGGGTTGTTGGATTGACCATTGCTCGTTCAACCAAGGAAGACATAAGTAGCCCTGTTTTGGGTTAACCCGTTGAGTACGCAACCAAACGACACCAAAGAAAACAAAGGTTTCAGGGGCTCGCCGGTTTTCCCTGGGCAAGCCAAGAGTGCCTTATAAGTCCTCGGTTGGTTTCTGCGAAGTCCTAAATGTAACTAACTTTTAGTGGTTTCATACGGAAAACCCAAATTCGTTGGCAAAAAGTGAAAGTCCTAACATCCCTTGGCAACATGCGCCAAAGTAAGGGTACCCGATTCTTCTGTTTTTTTTTTTATCTGTCTATATTTTCGGGGAAGCCTCCCCCAAAAAAGTTGGCGCCTAGCTTAAAAGACCTGAGTTTCCCTTTTGAAGCATGACCCACATGCACGGAACCCAAAGCGACCAAGTCCGATGTGGGCTCAAAAAAGAAGAAGAATCGGAACCCCCAACACAATCGAGGCGGAGCCAAAAATGGCTCCGGAAGCCAAGAAGACGAACCCCAGCCCACCCACCTCACCCACCCCACCCACCCCACCCAACCTGCATTTTTGTCGACAAGATCGAGTTCCTTACCCCCGGAGTTGTTCATCACTTTTCGGGGAACCCCAAGCAAGCAAACGGAGAACCCAGCTGAGGCAATGGGACATTCATTAGGTCTAGCACAAAAAGAGCTAGCTTGAAGCTTGAGGGTGGGCCTTTTTTTTAGGGTTCCCCCAAAAATGGTGGATGTCTTACTGGTGTCCCTTTAAAACCGCCCACAAAGGCCAGGTACAAAAGAAACCAAAGCAGGCAGACCCTCAGCCCGGGCCCTGGTGCTTCGGAATGACCCCAGACTTCTGAAAAGGGGGCAGGTACCTCTAGGCCCCCTGAAAGGGCTTGGTTGAAGAAATCATATTTGCGGCTCCGGAAAAGACGAAAGCTGCAGAGAGTGTGCATTGGACGAATTGTGCCTGTGAACTCACTTGTCCAAATTGACCTTCTGACCTTTTATTGTTCCAGGTGCCTAGAAAAAGTTGCTGTTTTTTCAGACACTGTTGCGATCGCATGGAAAAAAGCGATCGCAACTGGCGATCCAGGTGGGCTTTATCACGATATCCTTTACTTGGAGTTTAGGTATCGTACCTGGCCCATACTGAAAGGGTCCACCTAAATCTCAAACAACCCATACAACAATTCACCAACCATAGTTTTGGGGGGATAACCAAGTTTTAAGGAAATTGTGCGGGTCCAGGCATATTTCAAAGCCCTTGTCCAACTACAGGGGCCAAACAACAATCAGCAAAATGTTGTGCGCCACCAACAAAACAAACGTTATGACCATCTCACTTGCCCAAAGGACCTGAAGAAAAAGAAAAAAAAAAAAAAAAACAGGCTTCACCTTCCGTCACCTTTCCCAAAAGTGCAGCAAACCAACACCAACAGGTTTTTCCAAAAACAGACTTGAGCCCGCCCCCTCTTTCCATGCCAAGCGGACTTGGTCAAATTTTGACAGACTACTGCCCTCAAGAGATCTCCTCCACTATGAGTGTGGCAAAACAGGAGGAAACCCAAAACCTGTCCGTGTCAAGGGGCAACTCCTCTTCAACAAAACTGGATCCGTTTTTTTTTTTCCTCCGGCTGAGTCTGATTTGGTGGGCGATCTTGGTGGCTTGTCACGGCAAAAGAAAGACAAACAGACTACCCGGAACCTCACACTACACTAACAAAAGGGATTTCACCAACCATCTTTTTGGGGCTACGAGAGCACATTTTCAGGGTAGATTGAGGGTCTAGGTACATAAAGTGTTTTAAAGGGCAAGCAATCAATGCGAGTATGGAGGCACCAAGAGTTTACCCACAGGACCGAGCCTCAATATTCCAACAAAGAAACATCCAATGAGTTGCCTGCCCCAAAATGATGGGATGGGTGAATTGCAACCTCATTTTTGGGGTAGATCTTATCCAAGTCAACCTCTCAAAACAAGAATAAGCAACACGACCTTCTGGGGGACTTCACCGTATACCCCCTACTCCAAATATATTTGCAGTGTGTGTTTACAATCTGGTTTTTCAGGGTAAATACCTCCTTTTCTCTTAAGCCTGGACCCTCAAACTACCCTGATCACAGGGGAACTCGCCCCATAATTTTGGACAATCACTTATCTTTGTAAGGAATTTTGAGGATCCAGGTGGATCATACCCTACAAAACAGGTGGGTATTGTACGGCTACGGGACACGTTCCGCTCCCCATTCGCTCCCCATTCGCTAGATGGAACGGAGGTGCCGTTCATCTCGTACCAGAAGTCCTGAGGCCAAAGACATGGGAAACGCCGAGGCACCAATCCCCCGTGCTCTAAACCTGGATCGCCAGGTGCGATCGTTTTTTCCATCCACTGTACCCCAAAAACTGATCGCAACAGTGACTCAAAAAAGCGATCGCAACTTGGCTATCTAGGCACTTGTTGCAGGCTATGGATAGGGTACCTGGATCGCCAAGTTGCGAGAGCTGTTTTCATTCACTGCCTTCTTTTTGAGTGCATGGAAACAAAACGGCAGTAACTGACGATGATGTTATTCCTTGACGATAAAAAAGGGATCGGCATTTGCTTTGGGAAAGCCGATCGGCTCAGAAATGCCCTTTAACACGCGGGTACAAGCAGGGGCTCCCAGTTGCAAGGCTATGAACATACCTGGGTGGCCTCTCTGGACCATGGGAGAGCTACGGTGAGATAACTCCCTAAATGGGCTTGTCCTGTTTTGGGAGTTGGTGCCTGCACCCGAAAGAACTACCAACTCCCCTCAGGGGTGACTGGATCGCCAGCAGCGATTGGAATTTTCCATCCACTTGACCCCAAAAACCGATCGCGACAGGAGGGTCATCGCCAAAAATGGCGGCTGAAATCCGTTCTCTTTGTTGGGGGGGTTGTTCTTTCGGGTCCAGAGGGAAACCCAAAGGGACAAAAAATCCGTCGCGCCTTTTCGGAGGCCCCCGAAATGCGACACACGCCACTGGAGTCGAAGATCAGTGAAGCAAAAATGATGGGTCAGCCTACCTGGAGTCTCCTTCTGAACCCTAGAAAAAGGGGTCATGACCCCTTCATTTTGCTTAATGACCAACCATTTTTAAAGGGTCAGAAGGAGACTCCAGGTACCCCCAAAAAAAAGGTTCGGCTCATGTCAACCTTTTTGTTGATTGAGGTCAGCAGGAGACTACAGCAATTAACCACCCATTTAGATTTCCAAGGGTGGAAATGGAATTCTGGTTCAAACCGGGCTTCCAAAGCCCAGTCATTCTTGGTTCCGGCCACGAAATAAACATTTGAAAGTTCGAACGAGTGGTTTCGGACAAGTCACTCATCTGGGCAGGATAAATCCAGAAAGCACCACAAGGATTTGGATCCCCAACATCAGCAGGCCCTATTCCAAACACCTGTTTGTTAAAAGGTATGTTGTCAACCCTGACCGAAAAGGGAGGTGGTTTGCCACGAAAGACCGGTTTCTTTCATAATTTGCCCTAAACAAATGCGGTTTCTTGGAATTGTTTCCTAAACCGAGCGGGTTTTTTGGAGTAGGGGGGGATCGATTTTTTACGCACGAACCAAATTCGGCATCCGAACACCTCGCGTTCCAGTCGTCGAAACCGTCAATGTTCGGCGTTCGGAGCTCCATAGTTTACTAAACCTTCGCCACTCATTTGGGTGATCGGGCCAACATCTGATAGCCATACACAAGAAAGGGAACTCGCCCATCTCATCATTTTGGGGTGCAATAGCCAATTGTTACGTTGGAACCCTCAAAGCTACTCCAAACACCCTCTTGTTTTTGGGTTTGGTAAAGAGATGGAATTATGCCGCGAACAAAGTGCCAATTGAAACCCCATGTTCAGAGGACTGACTTCCTGAATTAATTAGCCAACAACAGCAACCCAGCTCTTTTGCCACTAAATGATCCAAACCCAAAAAGATATCTAAAGGGCACCCCCCAAGACATGGTGGGCTTTCTCGTTAGTCCGCCTACTAAAAACCCAACAACTGCTGCGCAATCTATGGAATCCCTAACAAGGGTAGGTAGGGGCGGTAGCTGGGAGATCTAGGGCTCCTTCTCCTTAGGGTTCCTTAAGGCTCCTTCTTGGTTGACGTTGGGTTTGGGGCGCAACAATTCTCAAATTTTAGCAGGTAAGTGGTGAGATTCAACCACTAAACCACAAGAAGCAAGAATGATTCAAATGTTTCCCAACAACAACCAAGCCTGAGTTCCTTCGAAATCCTTCGGGTTCTTTAGAAATCCTTCGGGTTTTTGAGGGTTGCTTTGGGATTTTGAGGGTTCCTTCCAGGTCCTTCGGGCTTAGGGTCTTTGTTTAGGGAGCCTCAGGGATCCGGATGCAATAGAAACACCGATCGAACGTTGCAGCTTGTAAATGGTGGTGTCCAACTTTATTTTGGTGAAAAAGAAACAGGTAACTCAAATGGTTGCAACATGGAGATCTTTTAAGGAGCCCTGTTCAGGGACCCCCCCAAAAGGACCACCCCGCCGAAAGGAGGATTAAATGGCGATGCCTCGATGCCGGAGCCGCTCCCGTCCTGCATGGCGTTGCACTCCTCCCAGGTGGAGTCTGCGTCGGAGCAGCTGCAGCCCAGCCGGGCGATGGGGATCAGGAAGAACCTCACGCGCCGGGCGCTGAGCGCACCGCAAGATCCCCAAGATGGGGTTATCTTTTTTTGTGTTGGTTTGGTGTCGTTGGTTGTTTCTTTCTTTTTGATTGTTGTATTTTTTTCTTCTCCGTTTTTTCGCCAGAAATGGGTAGCGGTCTCCGTTTTTGGAATAGTTGGCTGCCTCTAAACCTGAAACATGTGCCTGAACCCTCAAAATATACCGACTTACAAAATGGCTGCAACGTGTTACAGCAACCGGAAATTTGTTTGGTGGGTCCAGGGGCTTGTTTTTGCTTTGCCCAAACGGGGCCCGCTTGGATGTTCGGTTCGCCGAGCTACCTCCATTGGAGTGAGAGGGTTGGGGACTTTTGCGTAAACAACTGTAAACCAAGGGAGGCGGCGCAAACACCAATGGCTTAAACATGGCTGTGGCTCAAAAACCCGGTACCAAAATGGAACCCTGGTAAGTGGAAGCATGGACCAAAACCTGCGTAACCCCTCCTGTTAAATTTTGAGCCACACCCACATGATTCTAGAAGGTAGATCTCAAAACGGGCGTGTTGCGGGCCCAAGATGCTTAGGCGGGATTCTACACAAATCCTTTGGATAGGCGAGGCTATACGCTTACGCCATTGTCCGTGCCTTGTGGTGCCCGGGTGACGTGTTGAACAGGGAGGGTCTGAAAAAAAGAGACATGAATCCATCCATCCCCAGTTTTGATTGGTGGTTTGCCAGGGAGGGGCTGGTTTCCCATTTGCGTCCGGGGTTCAAGTCCAAACCAACTCCAAACCACCCGCGTGGTACTTGAGAATGCCTGGAGTCTCCTTCTGACCCGAAATTAAAAATAGGTCCATGGCCCGAATCATTTAGGGCAGTCTGACCCACCACTCTTGATTCGGGTCAGAAAAGGAGACTCTAGGTGCCGGTTTTACCATGGGCCACCTTCCCTTTGCCCCAGGGGTCTTTCCAGAGGTCTCAACCACAGAGACTAAGGGAAAGGCACACTGGGGGAACTAGATGGAGCCCAACCATTCTTTGATTGGCTTCCACAACTTCAGGGGTACCAACTTTTTGTCAGTCTATTTTAGGGGAACCGAATCTCCCGACCAAAGAAGAAACGGTACAGGTTGGCTCCAATTGCTGCGGGACCTAGGTGGAGCTTCCCAGCGCCCCCCCCCCCCTCACCCCCGAGAGTCCAAGACACGCCAGCAGCACGAACCTGGGGCAAAGTCGCTAAGCTCAACAAGCGGCATTCCAGGGATCCGAAACTTTCCGGAAAATTATCAGAACCCCAGAAAAAAAAAAAAAAACACAGCTGGTTTTTGAAACGAACGACGGTTGAAAAGAATGGGGAAACAACCCCTAGAAGCATGTCAACCGGCTGGACGTCCACCCCCGGCAGGAGGAAAACCCAAAAGCCTTCTTTTTCTGCGCCAAGGCCTAGGGCCCAATCCAAGTACCTAGATCCTCCCATGGGCTATTGCAACCCAAAGTCATGGGTGAATTCGCCCTCTTTGTGGTTCTTTCAGGTCCAGGTCAGACAAACAAGCAGCTACAAGCAGAGCCTTTTGGAGAGAGGCAATGTTACCCACATCGGGATAGAACGTTCCGAAGCAGATGAACATACTGGATCGCCCATCTAAGCGAAGGCCAAGCGCGCAGCGACAGTCAGAAGTACTTGGGTTCCCCGAGAGTTTCCTGGTGTGGCAAAGTTTCGAGCTCGTACCCCACGCGCCTCGCAAATGGAAAAGGGGACGACTGAACATCAGTAGCGTCAGCACTGTTTTCTTCATGCTGGCCTGCGACCACAAAAGCCTCCAGCAATAGGGCCCTTTTTGAATAACCACCCAGAACCTCAAACTACCCTTATTGGGTCCTCCCGACTTCCCATAAGTTAATTGTTTGACTTGCTGGTGCTCAGGGAATGAAGGCATGAACCTGGGAATTCCCTTAAAGGCAACCAAATTGAGGATGCTCTCTTGTTTTTTCGTGGGTCATTCCCTCATTTCCCGAATTTAATGGGGAGCCAAATGCTTTCCACTCAGTCTTTGCGCTCCAAAATGAACCGTGACCCGCAACTCTCACACATTTCCTTGATGCTGGCTTGGATCTGTAGCCTTTGGGAACATGCTTATCTGCCTGGAATGCTATCGGATCTGTAACCTTTAAGAACATGGTCTAATCTTCCCACAAACCTGCGAGAAGTGTAAACATATTATTATTGCCATGTATTATCTGGAACATATATTATTACCAACATAAACCTCCTAAAAAGTTACTTCAATACCAAATAATATGTTAAGGAACAAATATGTTCAGGGGGCAAAACTAATAACCTTAATCATTATAGAACAAATATGTTATTAACATAAACCTCCTAATAGATCAGCCCTTAAATCATAACAGTTACGAACAAAGAACAAATAAGGGCTTAAAATATGTTACCATTACCAATTACCACAAATGTTAACTTACCTCGATATTTGTCCTTATTTGTTAACATTACCAACAGAATCTGAGGGCTCAAAAGTCGCCATCAAGCTCTATAGGGGCTTCTTGAGGCCTCCCAAGCTCGGAACATCACCTTTTCGGTACCACAAGTCTTTGGGACCTAAAAACATTCCTTCTTTTCTCAAGCCCCCTGGGAAAACAGTTCCAGAACCCATCTTCCCTTTGCTTTTCCCGCGCCCTGGAAAAAACATCAAAAATCCAGTAATAATAGATTCCAACTTTTAAAATGAACAAGGAAAAACTAATAAGATTCTTAAGCAAATGGAAGTAGAAGTGGTTGCCACAAGGGGAAACCAAAAGGTGATGTCAGGTCGATTCGCTTTGGGCAAGTGAGGTGGTAACTTGGCCTGTCTCAACATAGTGGAAACCCTTGTGAATTTGGTTGTCAAGGAAAACCAAAAGGAGACCAACCACCTGTCCGGCGCCTCCAAATTTGAGACATCCATTTCCAAATGAAACAACAAATCCCCCCCCCAGTCCTTTCTTCCTTTCTTCAGAACTCCTGACTGAAAAGGGATCGCTATTTACCATTTACCACGGAATACCGATGCACGGTTTTTAGGGTATGTTAACTAAGCAGGAGTTGTATTTGCCTGGAAAACCGATCGGTTTTCAACACAATAGAAACAAGTGGTTTTACCAGTAATGTTCACCCCATATGAATCAACCCCAGCTTTTTAATAGGGGGGTGTTCCCATCCAAAAGTCTACTAAACCCAGTTTGGACACCTCCCCTAATTGAATGAACAGGTTGGTTGATTCATATGGGGTCAACATTAGGAGGACTACGCACGCACACACACACACACACGTTGTAGGCACGAAACCGTGCTCCCTGAGTCAGTTGCACCCTCGCCGAACCTTAGGCCCAAGAAGCCAGTTCAGTACGAAGAGGGAGAAGAAGTGCCCCACCATCCTGTGATACCTAGGTACCAACTTTTTCCTGTAGTCTATTTTAGTAGGGGCACCCTCCCCCAAAAAAGGGTAAAATGGTACTACTGGGGGACCTAGAAATGGTCTTGCAAATCCAAGGGTGAGACCCGCCCCTGCAAGTGGGAAAACATGGAAACTGGTGCTGACCTGTCCTTTCGAAGGCGTACCTAGACCCTTAAAACTGCAACTTAAAAATGGGCTATGGCCCCAAACATATGGTTGGCGAATTCCAATGTGTTTGGGTAGTTTGAGGCTGTTGGTACGCTTTTTTGGGGTTGGCCAAAGCCATACCAATCCTCTTTTGTTTCTGCGGGGGTGAGGGGGTCCTATTATGAGACAAACCCACCTGCAAATGCCTCGAACGAATCGGTCTTGTGGTTGGTTTCGCACTTCTGATCCTAGCGCATTGCCACCAACGTCTACCCGTCTACCGCAAACTACCCAAGAAAAGCGAAATCACCCCACAATTTTGGGGGCTACAACCCATCCCATTTATCAGAGATTTTAAATTTTCAGGTCAACTTGTTGGTCTGCCCAATGATTCCAGTTCCCACTACCTGGGGCTTCCAAAAATCAATGTGTCGTAACCGTGTAAATATCCAAGTCCTTTTTCAAGGCTTGACGTCATACCCTAAAACCCCTGGGTCTTCCATGGTGAATGGGAAATACGAATCTCTGTTTCGTCTATGGTAGGCAACCGAAAACTTGCCAGTCGAAAGAAAAATGGATCGAAGGGGGACCTAACGCCTGAGCCGGGTGGCACTAACATGGTCTTCCCAGCAATGGCTTGGCTTGGCTGGAATTGGGACCAGCAAACACAAGTTTTGTCTAGTTCATGAGTGGAAAACCAAGGGGGCCTCAAAAAAGCAAAAAAACTAAAGGGCAGTCATTCTGGGGAAGTTTCTATGGGATTGTTGAGGGTCCAGGCAAACCGTTCTAGGTATTTGGTCTTCCCGAAAAGTTATATTGTGCAAGAACTCAGGGAGTCAGTTTTGGTTTCCCAATTCACCCGCATCAGACGCACCCTCCATTCCCAATTGAAGGGGTCCAGACGTTCATTGGCCAAAAGGCCTTCTGAAGGGCCCGTGAGACATGCTTAGGCTAAAGACCTACCAAAAAGTTCCACTCATTGGGTTGCAACTACCTGCTCCAAATACCCGTTTTTTCTCGGGATCATGTCAACCCCTGACTAGCAAAGGAAATGTTATTTGGAGAAGGTGGATACTGAAGACAACACCCAACTCTGAACAAGTCGAGCCGCCTCGCCATCACCACGATGATGCCGAAAAGCACCGTGAGCCTCGGTTGGATTCTTCTTGAGACATGGCAAGTTGGGGCCATTTGTCCAAACCCTCAAATCACACACGGGGGTTCCAATCCCAGATCCTGCTACCCAACATCCCCCCACCGAAGAAGGGGGAGGGGGGTGGGGGGAAACTGGGTTGCCATAAATGGACATCTCCACAAGTCACCCCCATCCCCCCATTTCCCCATTTTGTGAGTAGTGGGACTACCCCAACTACAGTAGTAGGTAACCCTTCCATCCATTTTACTCTTGGTTTCAAAGGGTGGAAAGCCCTTGGTGACCTACAGAGCCAGCAAACGGAATCACTGGGAGCACAAACCCCTGGTTTCCGAGTGGCACCCCCTTAGGGATGATGACAACCTCTTGGTCAACAATGGTGGTTCTACGAACCTCGGTTGCTTTCTGCGAAGCCCTGCTAAAAGTGAATAACTTTTGGTGGTTTCATGGAAAACCCATTTGTTGGCAAACAGAATAAAGTCCTAACATCCAAGCAAAACATTCCTTCAAGGGTGGTAACTAAACTGCAGGGCCAGAAACGTCATCCTTTTAAGATGGCTTCCACCTACCCCCAAACCGAACCACCACCCCCAGCTTTTACATCGGGGGCATATTCCCCCTAATACAGTGGCGCCGGCTGAGGCCCTGAAAGCTCGGGGGGTAGCTTGGGTTTCAGGACAGGGGGTATCCTTCGCTGCGAGCCAAACATATCCGTCGTGGATGTTCGCGGCCCGCTTTTCTTGCTGGTGCTCAGGGAATTGAGAAATGGAATGACCCAGAGAAACCATCCATCTGCTTTCTTGCTGGTGCTCAGGGAATTGAGAAATGGAATGACCCTTAGAAACCATCCATCTGGTGTTTTCCTTGAAGGGACCAGGTTCATTCCCTCATTCCCTGAGCACCAAGTTCATTCCTTGGGGTTCCTTCTTCGTTCAAGGGAGCCTTGCCCCTTGGAGCACCCCCCCCTGTGCAAATGCTCGTTCTGCTTGCTTCTGTCCATGCTTGGTTGGCGGCAAAAGACTTTGTTCAAGTTGTCCTCTGGGTGAAACCGCTGACGTTTGACCGAAGCACATGCACACCATACCGCAACTACCCGCCCGTTTTTTAAGCGTATCATGTCAACCCCTCACTAAGAAAGGAACCACCCTGGATAGCCAAGTTGCGATCGTTTTTTTCAGTCACTGGTCTCCCTTTGGCTGATTCCTTTCGAAGCCTCAAAAAGGGATACCCTGGCCTTCGAAGCCTAAAAAAGGCAATTACCCTGGCCATCATGGGAAAAAACATGGAAAAAAAACGCAGCCCTTGGCGATCCAGGCTGCTTTGGATGTCCCGAAAGGAGCCCCGCAAGTGTCATGAACTCGAAGCGGAACTCTCTCGGTTGAGACCTGGAGTCAGCCTGGAAACAGAACCGCCTGGATTGCCAGGTGCGGTTGCCGCTTTGTTTCCATCCACTCAAAACCCCAAAGACCGATCGCAACAGTGACTGAAAAAACACCACAACTGGGCTATCCAGGAGTTGTTCCAGGGTTCTTGGAGACTTCAGCTAAGTATCGGTCACGGGCTCTCAAAACGGCCTTTTTGAGTTGTCCAAAACCCAAACCAATGGCGACCCCTGCAGTGGAGGGCCCGATGATGGGTAGGGTAATTGCCCTTTTTAGGGTTTGTTCAAAGGAACTCCAAAGGGCCACCTGGATCGCCAGTTGCTGCTTTTGTCCATGCACTTTACCCCAAAAGCCAGCAACAGTGACTGAAAAAACAGCAACTTGGCAATCTAGGCACATTTGTCAGGTCCCCGAAAAATGAATCCGATGCGAGGCACAATCGAAAGACCCCGGCCATGCGGGTCGAGTGCTCGCTGCCGATGAACCCCAAATTCGCCACATTGTCCTCAGTCGGGCGAATGAAACACCAACCAACCATGGGCGCGCAAAGGACCTCCATCGGACCTCTTTTCAAGCGCCTTCTTGTGGCCCGCGAACGATGCTTCGGTTTTGGCTTAAGTATGGGTCCAAGTGGGGGGGTATTTGTTTTGAGGGTACGCGGACCCTACTACCCCATTAAAAAAAGAGTTCATCCCACAAGTTTGAAGCAATCTCCTAACATAATTTCGAGGGTCCCTTGATGGGGTGGATTTGAACAGAAACCAAAGAAAAATGCGGGGTAGGTCAATCAAACCCAGAGGGTCCCTTACGTGAAATTTACGGATGATCTGTATGCGAATCCCCGTTTTCACCAAACCCAAAACCGTAAATATGGGGCGCGGGTCAAGCAAACGGAACTGTGGGATGCTTGAAATCGAGGCATCCGCTTCTGGCACCACGAAACGAGTCACAGTGGTTGAATCCACAAGGTTTGTTATGGTGTTTACGTTGATTGGAATCATCATTAGGTTTCCGAAAATGTGGTGCCAAGGTTTGTTGGTATTTCCGTTGAGGTTGGAATGATCATCGGGTTTCCGAAATGTTGGTGCGAAGGTTTCTTGGTATTTACGTTGGTTGGAATCATCACAGGCTTCGCAAAATGTCGGGTGCAAAATGGATCTAGATAGCTTTTTTTTTCAGTCACTGTTGCTGGCTTTTGGGGTAAAGTGGGTGGAAAAACACAAAAACAACTGACTGGCCGATCCAAACGGCAGAAACTTGCCCCCGACCTAAAGACCCTGGATCGCCAGTTGCTGTTTATTTGTTCCATGCGCTTCACCCCAAAAAACCGATCGCAACAGTGACTGAAAAAACAAAACGATCGCAACTTGACTATCTAGTGACTGGCGATCCAAACGGATGGCTTGGGATCCCCCGAGCCTAGCGACGTGGCTCGCGACGTTTCGCGTCGTTTCGCTTGCGGCTGGAGCTGCGTGAAGGAAGTAGAAGGCCGTGAGGGCCAGCGTGACCAGCATGTCCCAGATCAGGAAGCCCAGCACCATCTTGCGGTTCACGCCTTGGGCAGAAGAAAAACACAAAAAAACGGGGGGGGGGGGGGAAAAAACACATGCAAGACCCAAAACAGGATTAGGTCCTCCAGCAGAGAGGTTAGAATAAGGCTACCAACTTTTTTTTCTGCAGTCTGTTTTAGTCGGGAACACTTTCCCAAACAAGGGTAAGCGGGCACTACTGGAACCAAGGCGAAGACCCAAAACAGGAGAGCTGGCCCCATCTTCCCTTTGTTTTGTCCGCCCCCTGGGAAACATGAGAAAATATGTCCAGTAGTGATAGATTCCAACTGTAAAACCAACTAAGGGAGAATTAAAAATATGATTAAGCAAATGGAAACCATTTGGGGCAATCACTCATGTTTAAGAGTATGGTCAGGGCATGTTACTGATGCGGCACCTAGCAAAACAGTTGACCCCAATATTTGTGGGGCAATAACTCATGTTTAAGGGTATGCTTAGGGTCCGGGCAAACACTATTTGCTTGCTGCAAGGAAACCATGGAAGCCCAAAAAGGACAAACATAGACAGGTATATTACATCTGGAGGAGCGAACAAAAACGCAAAGGATGAAACGGGAGGCATGTTGAGAGCCCTAAGCAGACAGGAAGACGCACTTGTTTAAACAACCAGACCCGCTGTGGTTCTCCTTTGAAGGGGGAGCCACACAAAATTGCTTCAACAGCGGGCGTTTAAAAGTGCTTCAGCAGGGTCTTCCAATCTTGAAAGTGGATGTCAGACCGAGCCCTTACTTAAAAGAAGGCACAGAATTGTCACCTCGCTTCAAAGGTGTTGGACCTCCCTTGAAAGCGGGACTTTGGTTGCCGTCGCCACCGCTTGGGCAGAAAATGTCACTTTAGCAATGGACCAGTCATGGTGGAGATCCTTGTGCGAGTATAGGGAAAATGAAGAATTGGCGTCCCTCTAGTAGGTGGCTTGGGGATATGAACCCGTGGTGTTTATAGAGGGTAAATGGGTTTCACCGCCCAGCAACACCACCCAACCAATCCAAACCACCAACTAAGGATTGCCTGAAAGAACAAATCTACCGCAACTTGCCAAAACGTGCGATGTCTGGCGTCCAACCAAGTGGCGTCATCATATGTACGTCAGCGTATGATAGGGAGAATCCCTGATGGCTGTGAAGCCGCAAGGCTTCCAGTGAGAAAAATGAGACCGGCGCCTTGTGGATGTTAGGGAAACGCATCATCACTATCAACATCACCATCACCATCACCATCACCATCACCACCATCGCCATCACCATCACCAGCATCATCTTTCTAGCCCGAATGGCCGAGGACCCTCAAAATACCAAGCTAAAAAACGGTGTGAGCATGTAGTCTGAGGCTTCAGGTACCTAGTTCTGGGGGGCTTGAAGGGAAACCCAAGGGCCACTACCAGTTTTTTTGGGGGCTTGGCGGGGGGGAGGGGGGCGGTGTCCCAAAAAAAGGCTCACCACTGAAAAAAACTCATGTACTCCTGTCTCCCTTTCAGATTGTTACAGTGGAGCCATAACAAGGAGAGACATCGCAATCGAAGAGCGACGAGGGGGATCAACAAACATTCGGTTGACTCCCCCATTGCTACTGTGGAGGGACGAAATCTCGCACCACGAATGTAGCCATGGTTGAAACCATTGCTTGTTGATATTTACAGGGGAATCAAATCATTCCAGGATGTCTGACTTTGCGGTCCAGGATGTTGTCCACCCTGAGAATGTCCCTTTCTAAGCTTTCCTCACCCGGGCTTTCCCCAAACAATACCCTGCGTTAAAAGAATGATTCGCGCAACCTAGATGATCACAATCTTTAGCGAAACAACTGTCAGTGGAGAAATATATGAACATATAGTCATTGATTTATTGGTGGATTGCACCCCATGGCAACCCGTGACGCATCGTTCACAGGCCCTCCTTAGGGCCCCCAGGTGCCAAACCAAAACCAATGGGATCGGTCCCTACCCATTGATTGTCATAGGCGTCCGTTTTTTGGGCCAAACAGATGGATATCCCTGGTAGATGAGAAAAAACCCACCAAGTAAACCAGGAATCGCCATCTATGTTTCACCAAAACAACCAAAAAGGAAACCTATGATGGTTGTATGAATCCTCTGTTTTGGTGGAAACTGAATCCCGTTGAATAATAAAGTCTGAAAGTTCAACTCAGGGAGTCGGTGCAGCATAAGCTTGGCAGGGCGAGAACACGAGCCTCAACACTGGAAACCGCTTTTGCAAGCGCAATCAACAAACAAAAACATCGGATCTTTCCAAAAGGGTGGGGTCAAGCTATAAAAGAAAAAAAACAGTTGCTTTGTTGACAGCCACTTTGGGCGAAAATGATTCGGGAAGCCTCAAAGAGCTGAAGGTTGCAATTCAAAGAATACGCGGTTGCATATCAAAGTCGGGCGTCTTTAGGCAGAAACGGACAAATGGGGGGGGGAATGACTCAAGGTAGGCATGGAACCTTTTGAATTGAATTCAATGCGGTGCCAGGCACCAAAATCTTGAAAAACACAAGCCTTTTTGCGTGGACCCTCGACATTCCAATCTAAATGGGTATTGCCCCAAGAATATGGTTGGTGAATGCCCTGTTTTCAGGGGTACTTTGAGGGTCCAGGTACAACCTTGTCAGACCAAACGGGCCCCTTGTCGAGGGCCCTTTTTTTCAAAACCTTACACTGAAAATGTCTCCCCCTGAAGGGCCTAAACACATCAGGAGCCTCTGGGCACTCCGAATCCCCGCCTTTTGAGTTGGTCTTCTTTTTAGAAAAAGCGCGTTCTTGTGGTGTTTTTCTCCGGGCAAAATACCAAATCCGGCTGCAAAATCCGCCCGGTACTGTCCAAATCCCGTGTGCTGGTTGGCTTTGGATCTGAAGGCTGGGAGATCCGTTCGGTCGTTTTCGTGCGAAAAATGATTCGTGGAAGAACGGGGAGGAGAAAACCGCCTTCGAACCAACACAGTTGCAACCAGTTTGGACCCAAACAATGCGATCAGCTTTCTGTGTTCGATTCGCCAAGTTAGGAAGGAAGAGGTTCGGGACCTACCTGGAGTCTCCATGACCCTTTAAAAATAGGTCCATGACCCCATTATTTAGGGCAATGACCCCATGTTTAAAGGGTCATGGATACTCTAGGTAGGTAATATCCCACTGATAAACCTCAAGTGGGGAACAAACTCAATCAGTGAGGCACCCAGAATCGATTACACACCACTTGGTTGCTGAAACGACTCTGCAAAACGTGATTCAATGGAAACCCGCTGTCCCAAAGGTTAAAGTTGAAAGGTCCAACCCACTGGTTTCAAGACTTACCTAGTCTCCTTCTGACCCTTTAAAAATGGTTGGTCATTGCCCTAAACAATAGGGTCATAGACCTCTTTTTAAAGGGTCAGAAGGAGACTCCAGGTGCAAGCCTCAAGTGGAGGCATTGCCCACTAACTTATCGAACATCCACCTGGGCCCTTAAACTACCAACTTCAAAATGGGGGTTTCACCCATTCCAAAAAGCAAATGTTTTAGCTAAAACCCAGTTTTTAAGGCAAATGGGACGTTTTTCGAGGCTCTTTTTCGGGCACTCGTTCCATCGCTTTTCGTAGTGCCGCGGTACGGTCCATGAGCGCATTGGAGATCTGACGCACACATCGAATCCCAGAGAGGCTGTTGAACCAGACCTGGGCGCCGTGTTTTTTCTGCAAGCGCGGCGGTTTTCTTTGGCGAGAAAATCGACCACCTGAGTCACAATCAAAACCCGGGGATTGATGAATGTTCGTAAGGGACGATCCCCTTGCCATAAATAGCTGCGGATATCCGCCTTCTTAGTTCTTGAAGCATGGTTCTGGGTCGACCATTTTTGTACCGGATTTTGATTGTGGCTCACCTGGAGTCTCCTTCTGACCCAGGCAAAAAGGGGTTCATGACCCGAACCATTTTGTTTGGGTAGTCTGACCAAGCATTTTTCTTTAGGGTCCTTAGGGAGACTCCAGGCCATCACTTTCTGGCGGGTTTGGAGCCAACCACTTCTGTCTCCAGGGCATTGGACCTATAGGAACTTGGATCTCAAGACTGGATCTTCAGCTTTGCCCAAGAAAACCTCAACTTGCTTCCCTCGAAAAGAAGCAACCTGCACCCAAGATACCCAAAAAGGGAATTCTCACCCCAGTCACCCAGTCCATTTTTCGGTTGTCACTCGGCCCCGGAAGCCGAAATTAGAAGGGTTCCCTCCAAACACCGCGCTGGAACGGTTCCCTCCAAAAACCGCGCTAGCTTGTTTTAGAAGAGCCCCCAGGAAGTGTCTTCAAAACGCCGAAGGAACAGCACCATTTTGTGGCGTCCAACCCCCTTTTCTGTTTGCAAAAAACATCGAGTTCCACTCCACTTTGGGCGATGCCTTTCTTTGTGGGTAGCTGGGTCCAGGTCGGCCTGCTCCTGGAAAACTCCGCGGGGTGTTCCCTGCTCCTCAAAATTCCAACTGAAAAACGGGTTGCCCCAACATTCTGGGGTGAAACCCTATATGCTCAAGTTCGTACTTCGAGGGTCCAAGTATCTACCAACTCAGATACTCAGTGGCCATGTGAAAAAAGTGCATCTTTTCTTTAGTCGAGTTCAAAGGAAACAAAAAAAAGGAACCCTTGGGTTGCAACCGAGCCTATCAAAAAGAAAGAAAAATAGAAACAAACAACAAGACAAAAAATAAAACAAACAAATAAGGACACACAATTCACCAAACAATAGCAAACAAAACAGAACAAAAAGAAGAAAACACAACAATTACGAAAAAAAACACAACACACAAAAATGCAACACAAAAAACGGCGAACCACCTCCACCGAGGAGCCCAGGACTTCTTGGCCCTCTCCTTGATCCCCTCCGGGTCCTTTGGCTTCTCCTCCTTCGGCTCGGAGAGCGCCGCTTTCGGCTCCGGCGCGTCCGAAGCCGCGTCCTGAGGAATTCGCGTCGGGGTCGGGGCGACCGTCCGAAGAAACTTCGAGCGGGGGGAGGGGGAAGTTTTCAGGTTTTTTTTTTTTAGTTGGAAGGCTGGCACACTTTCGGTCCCCATGCCTTGAGACTTCTGCTCTTCTTGAGCAGTGCAACCACCTGGAGTCTGCGAGTCTGACCCGAAATGAAACATAGGTCCATGACCCGAATCTTTTTTTGGGGGAGTCTGTTCCACCATGTTTCATTCGGGTCAGAAGGAGACTCTCGGCTGGGTTGTAAAGCATGTGGTCTCAGTTTCTGGGAGTTGTTTTCTGATCCCAAAAATCCGGCCTCCTGGGGCCTGAGCAATAAGTGTCTCGTTCAGCACTTTCAAGATCCTCTGGATGTGAAAAAGAGGCTCCAACTCGATGTATTTAGGGCCCGATGTCACCTGGTTGTGAGACCCCCAAACGTTTGGTCCGCAGGGCGTCCAATACTTCGGGACCCGTCCGGGTCTTCCATAGGCCGAAGCAAAGGCTAGCCGATCGGAGCCCTTGGGTTGATTTTGATTGGGGGGGGGGGTTCCCTCCGAAAGCGGCCCGTCTCTCAAAACCAACCTGGGGTTCTACTTAGATCCGGCTTCCCACTACCAAGGCCAACAGGGGAAGAACAAAAAAAGTAAACAAAACATCAGCAAATGGATGTCCAAAACTTAGCCTCCATTTGCTTAAGTCCCCTGGAAAAGAAAGAAACACATATCCAATAGTGATAGATTCCGGTTCCAGCCAACAGGGGAAAATGAACAAATATCCCTTAACCAAATCTAGGTCCTCCAGTAGAGAAGTTAGAACAAGGGTACCCGTTTTTCCGTAGTCTATTTAGGGGAACCCTCCCCAAAAAAAGTTGTCAAAAGGGCACCTAGCTGGTATCCCTGAAAACCAATTGCCAATAGGGGAAAATAATCAAAAAACAAACAAAAAACTTAACCAAATGGAAGTTCCATGGAACTTTGAGGCTCAACCTCTGAGCTCACCGCCGAGTCCTTCGGCTTCTCCACATTCTCCGTCTTCGGCTTCTCCGAGGGCACACCTGACAGGAACCGAAGCCCTAGCCACCGAAGAAACCGAGTCGCCGCAATTTTGTTCGCTTTCGCAAGTGATGGCCCCAGGAGCCCCAGGCTCTGGGTAAGAGCTTCTTGTGGTTTAGTGGTTGAAATCCAACCACTGAACTGCTAAAATTGAAATGATTTTTTTTGCTCCCCTTCCAACGTCGACCAAGTAGCAATGAAGAAACACCAACCAGAAAGCTTCACTCCCTGAGTGAAGTTTCGGACAAAAACTTCTGCCTGGACCCTCAAATCCATAAGGACACATCACTCAAACATGTGGCCGTGGTTGTCGGGATGCCATTTTGGGGTAGGTGAATTCACCACCCATTTTAGAACCTATTTTAGTGGGGATTGGGATGTTCTCTGGGGGTGCGGGATTTTGACCCATGGCCAAGTGATTGCCCCAAAAATCGTGAGGTATGGTTTTCTTTTTTGTTGCGATTTTGAGGCTACAGGTTGACTCAAATGGGTTCCCCTGGGATTCAGGCAGGCCAGATTTCGGACAGAGGCTCGGTTTATGGATTTCGCCACCAAAACGTTTACCCGTCAGGATGTCATCCCAAAATTGGGTCCCCTTTGGCCATTCTTTGAATGCAGGCTGAACTCTAGGGATTTGTTATTGCCCCAAAATACTGGCTGCTATGTCCAATCTTTCCAGAAGGGTATGATTTTGAGGGTACAGGCTCACTCAACCGGTTCTATCATGGTAAAACTTGGAGCCTAGTATCAACTAAACCAGGTACCAGAAGGGGAAGGGGTTTGGACAAACAAACAAGCGGGCATACGGGGGGAGCGGGGATATGGGGGGGATTCCCTTGGCGCCATTTCCCATCTCAAACTTAGTCAAGGTGCATGTAAGGGGAATCCTCCCGTATCCCTGGTTCCCCCTGTATCCCTGCCAGTTGGTTTCCCTGAGGGGTGTGGCTTGAAAAAAGAAATGGTTGTCCTCTGGGTGTCCTTTCAGTCGCTTCATCTGTGGCTCACCTCTCAGAGACATCTCTTCACGGCCGTGCCGCTGCGGCAAGGTCCGACTAGCTTAAAACAGCGACTTGGCCAACCTTGATTTAGGGGAGACACCCAGTTTGATGCATCGGTATGAGTCGGTATGAGGCTCCATGTACTTAAAGCGAAGTCACCCACATTTTTTTGGGGGGGGGTGAATCCCCCTTTTCTTTGATGGGTAGGTCCAGAGGTCCAAATATCCTGGATGAGTCTGGCAAACAGGTTTTGGCACGCGCTAGTTCTTGCTGGTCCATGTAGCCCTTTTCCCCAGGTGACTCTCATGGTTTTCCAAGAAAGAAGGATCCCGGAAAAGAATGCAGGACAAATACCGCCAGAAAATATGGGTGCTGTTTTTCTAACTCTTTGCTTGGATGTTCTTTCTGACGGAACACCCTTTTTGTAGTTTTAAAGGAGAACCAAATGTCAAAGCACTTATTTTATTTTGGGGAGGGGTTCCAACCCAAAAAAGACGGACTACCCTTCCTCCCACGAACAGAAGGCAGGTGTGGGAGGGTGCCTGAAATAGTGGGAGGGAGGGTAAGATAATTCTTCGTCCCCCCTCCCCCCGCGCCCAAAAAACAAATCCAAAGGTCCAACCAAATAGCGTTGTAGGTAACCCATGGACCCTTAGGGTGTGTGCTAATCGCAAACATGGAAGCTCAACAGGAAAAAAAACAACAAACCACGTACGGGCCACATGCCTTTATACATGTGCACACTTGTATATTTTTATGCTTGTCAAGGGCCCCATTAAGGCCTATATTCGGGATTCATAGGCTTGCTTCTTCTTTTTTTGGGGGGGGGCCAGTGCCAAGCATGGGATATCAGAGCAGTATAATTTGACCCATGTTATAGTGCGCAAGGATTCCCGTCCAAGCGCATTCCGAAAATGTGCTTTGGACAAACCCAGAAATTACGAAGATTTGGGAGAGCTCAAAGCCTCCAACCCACCTGGACCCTCAAAGTACTCACAAACAAGGGGATGTCACCAACCATAAGTTTGCGGCAAGCGATTTTAAAGGGACTTTTGAGGGTGCAGGTACCCTGCAAATCCCACAGGAAGTGGGCTTTGGAAAGGGCATTTTTAGCAGCTTGCCCACCGCTTCCTCTAAGGTCCGAAGGTTCGTGGGTTCCAATCGGGAAAGGGCATTTTTTGTCCACAGGGGTCTTTTCAGGCTATTATTCCCCAAACCCCAACCCCACCTGAACCACCCCTCATGCATTTAAGGCCCATTTTCCGGCCAGTTCCAAAGCCCAACCCCCCCACGCCCTCAACCCCCCGAATTGCCACCCCCCTACCCCCGGTTTTGGTGGGAAGGCTTGTCCGAAAGAGTCATGATCGGATTGGACCCAATTGGAGGCCCGTGGAGCGCCTTCGGGTAGAACTTGTCTAAAATTTGACCCTTGAAAGATTGGGTCACCCCAAAACTCCAGCTCATTGCCTAGGTCCTCCAGAGAGGTTAGAAGAAGGGTACCAACTTTCCAACTTTTTTTTCTGTTGTCTATTTTACCGGAAAGGAAGGAGACTCTAGGAACATTCGTGCACTCGTTTCCTTTGATTTCACGGTTGCGGGCCCCGCATTTCCCCGCACGGCAAGCCCCCCGCCTGGCGTTCCTGGCCCGCCCGGCATGGCGGAAGGCAAAGAAAGAGTCTCGCAGGGGCCAGCGGTTTGACCGCAGACCCCGGGAAAATGTATGGATGAATTTGGCGGAACTACGTCTGCTGCGGTCTGAGCCACAAGCTGCGCGAAAACGCAACCAATTCGTCTCTCCCATTCGACCCGGACACAAAGAAAAGTTGGTCGTTGGTAAAGGAAAGCCAGAGGAAGCACCTTTTGTCAGCGGCAAATCTGTGGCTCCACCCCTCTAGGATATTCAAAGAGTACTAAAAGACATACTAAAGAAGGATCAGGGGAAGAACATTTCGAATCAAAAAGCTGCCTGCGGCCTGTTGCTCCAAATTGTGGGGTCCGATGTTTATGGGTAGTTTGAAGGTCTAGGTGCTCCTCTTCAACTTCAGACGTTCCTCCAAAAGCAACGTCATTTGGGGAGGGGTTGGCAACTGGATTTTTCATTTCAGCGCCCTTCAAGCCAAAAGCAGCGCTTTGGTTTCAGCTGAGCACACGGAAGTCTAGACGAGACAGCGGTGTGGATGCATCCAAAGCTTTTTCTGGATTCAGGCTTGGGAGTCCTGATCTTGGTTGCTGCAACGACCCCCCTGCAAAAAGTTCTTCACTTTTTGGGGGTTTCGTGGAACACCCAACTTGACTTCAACCAAAAAGTTGAAGTCCAAAGATCCGTTGTCCCATAGCAGTCAAGTGACTTTGGGGCAACCCTCTTGGCATTTCACCCCAAGGAACCCCAAAGAACGGGCCCCAGGAACTCCCATAGTCCAAACCAACACCACGCTGGGGTTCCCAAAGCCAGTCGATGATGCTGAGCCGATATGGGGTAGCTTCCATGTCCAGTCTTTCCAGGATTCCGAAAAAAAATCAAGAAAACCACCAAACACCCTGGGGAGAAGGAAAACCGGTTTTTGACCAGACCGATGGCCTTCCCCAATTTCAATTTCAATTTCACCCCCAAAGATACGCCTTCCCGGAACCGGGAACCTCGCAACATTCGGCCGAGTCGGGAAAAGGGCCAACACCACCTGGCTGGGAACCTGGGTGAACCCCGCTGAGGTGAAGGGAGCCCAGCCGAAAGCAGAAAACTACCGAAGACTTTGCAGTGGATGGAATACCTGGAGTCTCCTTCTGACCCTTAAACAATGGTTGGTCATTGCCCTAAATAATGATTCGGGTCATGGACCCATTTTTCTTTCGGGTGAGAAGGAGACTCCAGGTGCCTTTTCTCCATTGGGCTCCAAGCCCCAGCCCCCCCGGGTCCCGCGTTCTCAGGCAGAGTCCCGCACCGACTCACATGCGGCCTGGCTGGCCGCAAAACGTTCCTCTAAAAATTGTTTCCTTGTCCATTCTGTTCCTCAGTTGGTCAGTGACCCTGGAAAAAAAAGGGAACCCTTTGTGGGGCTTGGACCATTTTTAGTGGGGCCACCAAAAAAAAAGGAAAAAGAACTGGTGCCACTCAACAACTGAGGGGTTGATTCCTTGTCCATTCTTTTCAGCCATCGCTCGTTTCTCAAAAGCCAGATCCGTTTCCCCCTGACTTTTGGTGGTTTCTAGAAAGATTCGGATCCCGGAAAGAATTCCGCTCATTTGGCCATGCGGTATGTATCAAAAGAGGGGAGGTGGGAAGTCCGGGACAGAGGTTCCAGTGATCTAGCCTTCCCCAGAAACGGGAACATGGAAACACTCCCCTCCCCCAATTCCATTTGTAAGGTCGGGAGGTTGACTTTCCTTGTGCCTTGAAAATCACCCCAAAAGAGTAACTCAACAGAAACAACCACACGCACACACCACACAACCCCACAGACAGACAGACAGTCAGACAAACAGGCAAACAGACAAACAAACGGGAAAGCCTGGGTGCTCCATATTGCGACTCACCCACCTTTCCCCACCTTGATCCTTGGCATGTAGCCCATTCAAATGACCTGAACCACCAAAAACTAAGACATGCCAAGCACAGTGAAGGGGTCTGTCTTTAAAAGGGGACCCTCAAAATGGAGTTCGGTTGTCCTGTTGGTTTCCCGTTTAACCCACCAAACAAAGGGCCCCTAAAAAAGACCCACGCACATGGAATTTGTGAGTTCCCTAGTAGTTGGATAGTCAGTCCATGTCCCTCCCCAATGGACCAACTACTCGTAATTTGGATAGAACCTGTAGTGAAGTCAGGGTACCCCTGTAACCAGACAATACCAGCCTTTTTCACTTGGTATGATGTAAACCCTCTACTAAAAAAAAGATCGTTGTATTTACCCTAAGGGAAAACTCGAGGTTTCAACTAAACATACCCACTAAAACAAGGTCGGGTACAGTATTTGGAGTAGAGGAAGCTGGACCCTGAGACTGACCTTAACTCATGGACTTCGGATGTCCTTCATTTCCGCTTAGCAAGTTGTCCAACAAATGCCAGCAAAAAAAGTCCTCGGAGATGACCTTTTGGGCTCCTGAAGGTGAGCCTCCTTTGGTAGTCTGGATTGGCCGACCGATATGCCAAGGTCTTGGGTCTTTGTGCATTGCGCAGAGGACCCTGCCTGGAGTCTCCATGACCCTTGAAAAATGGTTGCCAAAATAATGATTCGGGTCATTGACCCATTTTTATTTCGGGTCAGAAGGAGACTCCAGGTGGCTGCACTGCTCAAGAAGCTTGGGTCTCAAGGCATTCGGGGGGGCGGAAGTGTCCCACCGGTCCAACTCAGGGCTCAAACCACAGTTTTTTTCTGCGTGCCTCGCGCGTCCCTGGCGTCCGTACGCCTCAGTGAGGAACCCATACCGAAATCGAAAGGACCCGACCGACCCTCACAAGCTCCTCCAACAGGGGCTGTTGCCCCCCATGTTTTTTGGTTGGTGTTGGTGAAATCCCATTTTCATGGGTGCTTTGAGGGTCCAAAGCCACAAGTGTGTTGGCTCCAAATGCCAAGTTGGCCACATATCCGTATGATGAGCTCTTCCCGACTGGCTTGGCGAAAAGCAATCCTGAACTTTATGCTTACCTGGACCCTCAAAATACCCATCAAGAAGGTTTGGTGCCCATATGGCCATGGGTCAAAAGCCCGTACCCCCAGTGAACATCCCAATCCCCACCAACATAGACGAAAATGGGTAGTGCACCTACCCCAAAATGGTACCATTGGTTTTGACCCACAGCCATATGTTTGAGTGATCTCCCCTTTTTATGGATAGTTTGAGGGTCCAGGCACAAGAAGTTTGAAGTCCGGGGAGTGAAGCTTTCTGGTTGGTGTTTGTTCATTGCTGCTTGGTTGACGTTGGAGGGTGAGCAAAATAATAATAATAATAATAATAATATCAGTTAAGTGGGGATTTCAACCACTAAACCACAATAACCAAAAGTGTAAAATGTTTCCCAACAACAACCATGTCTGGTTGGTGTTTGTTCATTGCTTGGGTTGAATACAGCTTGCCATAGACCATGGGAGGTTGAAGCGTGGGCCACGGACTCTTTCTTCTTCTTTTTGTTTCAGGAGTCCGACGTGGATCCGAATGAATCGAACCCCTGGATATGGAAAGAGAACTAACTCAGCAAAGAAAACGGGGAGACGAGGCAAAATCCACAAGAGCGCACATCCAAAAAACGTTTTCGAGATTCAACCCCAAATAAGAGGTCATATACTCAATCAGCGGATCCATTTGCCTGGTTACGCTGGGTAGTCAAAGGAACCACCTACTTGCTATAGTGTTGTTGGCACGCCCGGCATCCACCGCAATCCGTCTTTCTGGGTGAATTTTAATATTTCACCAGCCTGAAACTTGCGGTGGTTCAGGGGCTATTTCCCACATATTCCCCACCATTTGGGGTGAATTCGGTCGTGTGAGGTCGTTATAATTCACCCAGATCTTTTAAGGGTCAGAAGGAGAGTCCGGGCAGAAGGTTCTAAACCCACCGGCCCGCAAAGCTAAGCCTCCCGCACGGGCGCCATGTGAACGCCTGAAGCTGACGCTGCCCCATCATGTTTTTTTGCATGGTGCATTCCCAGACTGACCAAACGATCTTCCCCACTGTCGTACTGCTCCAAATGCTCTGTCTTAAGGGAGATACCCTGAGGAATTCACAGCATAGCTTTAGGCCCCTACTCCAAACAGCCATGGCATGTTTCGGAAAACTTGATTTTCCAGGGTAAATACCATGTTTCGAGAAAAGGGTTGACATACCCTGGAAGAAGAACAAAAAGCGGGCATCGTGAGGGGGAAGAGTGAAGGAGATGATTGCTCAGCGCAAATGGGACCTGGCGCTTGCCCGAAAATTTGTGTACCTGGATCCTGAAACCCATTGGGGCAATCACATATTGGCCATGAATGTTAACAAGGTCCCCTCCAGTAGAGAGGCTAGAATAAGGGTACCAACTTTTTGCTGTAGTCTATTTTAGTGGGGGAACCCTCCCAACCAAAAAGAAACGGTGAGAAAGTGCACTGGGGGACCCAGCTAATTAGGGATTTTGCTGGCGGACGTCATGACAAAGTGGGGTTTTATGTCTATTAGCCTCTTCCCAGGGGGCTCCGTATTTTTCCAGCCCAGAGGGTCCTAAGTACCCCATAATTACGGCTTTGAAAATTGGTTCAAGGGGATTCGTCAATTACAGATTCTCCAAATCCTCAATTATGAGGTCCGTGGACCCTCTCGACAGAGTAGTTTGAGGGTCCAGGTACCCTGAACCAGGAATTATGCCATTGTTGCTTTGGGAGCTGGTCAATTGAAATTCAGATGCGACATCGTGAACATCTATATAAGTTGCTCAGTGACCCTGGAAACACAAGGGCGCCCCTTGTGGGGCTTGGACCATTTTTAGCGGGGCAGCCACCAAAAAACAAGGGGAAAAAGGGCGCCACTGAAAAAACGGAGGACATGGCCATCTACGGGTGAAAAAGCTGTTGCTGTCGCTCTGGGCGCGACTCTTGTGAACTGTTGCAACCGGTCATGCTGTGGTGAGCTCAGGCAGAAAACGAGCTCTGGGTGAATCATAATATTTCACCAACCTGAAATAAGGTGGTTCAGGGGCTATTCCCCACATATTCCCCACCATTTGGGGTGAATTCGGTCGTGTGAGGTCGTTATAATTTACCCAGAGCTCATCCATGAAGGATCCTTTTTCAGGTTGCTGAACGATCGACTTCTATGCATGTCGTAAGGTATGCACTCATCGAGGAAACAATTTTGAAGCCTTTTTACAATCAAATAGCTGGAGGTCGCCAAGTGCTCTCCTGTATTTCTCCAAACCTTTGTTCCCAAATTCCAACTTGAGTTTTTGTTTAACCTGGTCCAGGTCCACAATTTGGAGTTTGGATTTAAAAAACAAGCCAATCACTGCACTCGACTCTAGGTGTAAAGTCCCCCTACAACCGCAGATCTGCTGAAAAGTCGAGCTTGTGGGTGAAATGCAAGCCCCCCAGCCACTAGACCAACTAAAAACGACGCAGTAGATCTAAGTTGAACCGGACGATTCTCGGTCGCTTTCTGCTCCTGCTAAAAGTGCCTCACTTTCAGTGGTTTAGTTCGGACAACCCAAATTCCTTGGCAAAAAACATATAAAGCCCTAACATTTCTTGTGCAAAATGCACCAAAGGATTTGCCGGGAGCCACCAGCCATTCGCACCTTCCGCCCCGAAACGAGCCGTTTTTGTTGCCGCGCCTGGCGCGGGGCCGGGGACGCCGACGCCGCCGCCGACGCCGGGGGCGGGCCTGGCTGGGTTTGGGGTTGGGATCCAGGGCGGTTGGCTCCACTGATTTGGGTGGGGAGGTTTGGGGGGGGAGGTTTGGGTGGGGGGGGGTGGGTTTGGGTGGGGAGGTGGGGGGGGGGGGGTGAATTTGGGTGGGGGGGGTGGGTTTGGGTGGGGCCATTTGGGGTTTGGGGGGCGGGTGATTTGTGTCCGTGCGATGGGCCAGCGATATCCAAAAGTACCGCATCCTCGCCTCGCGAGCGTCGGCGCCTCGGCCGTGGGCGCCGTGGGGAAAGCTGGGCATGGGCCATTCATTCCACGTGGGCCGGAGAGAAATCATGACTCGCAAATTTGTGGCGAGTTTCAGGGTATCTGCACCCTCAAACAGCCCTGAACATTCGTTAATTGCCGCAATTACTCAATTGAACGGCACTTGAGTATATAGACATATGACAGCGACGATTCGTTTAAACAACCCGAAAGCCTCTTGATCGCGGGGTCAGAAGTTTAAGCAACACGGGCCATACCCTCACTGCCAAGGAAAGCCACGAATGAATCCATTTAGAAGCTAGTAAGTGGACAACAACTTTCGAACTGAGGCCATACACAACTAAAGTAATAAGTGAATGGACCAACACAAATCCACATACTTTATATTTACCACTAACAAAATCCTCCCAAAAAGTTTAAAGTCCTGGTGTTCATAGACCAAAAAGGGTCCGAAAGGGGACGTTTCATGACCCTTCTTGTTCCCCAGTTGACTTGGCTCAAAACCCAACACACGTCTACAGATTAACATGGAATCCCTAAACAAACACATTGTCGTTGCAAACAACGTGAGGGTGTGCCTTTTTGGGGAAGCCCCTTTAAAATGATGGGCATCCCTTTGGTGTCCCTTTGAACAAAGGGTACCTGCCGAAAAAGGCAGACCCATATATTTGTTGTGGGGCAGCCTAACGTTGGGCAAATAAATTCAACTTTGAGGGGAGAGATGGTTCTAAGAAGTCGGTACGTTTGACACCCCCGCCATGTTGCAAGTAGACGAACCACACCCACTCACAAAACCACGAGTTGAAATTGCGGTAGATTAGCGTGTTCTCACAATTCACGCCCAGGAAACTGCCATTCTCTCATTCGAGAACCAAGTTGAGAGAGATGGATTCCTCTCTCTGGTTGTCTGAGTATCCTTGTGTGTTGTTCATTTGTTATGTCTAACTGCTAGCAAAACGCAGCCGCGGAGCACTTCTCGCGTGTTTTACCAGTACTAATGTCACCCGAAGAGATGCCTCAAACTACCCATCATCAAATGAGTTACTCCATAATGCTCAGCAATAACCAAATTTGTCAAACAGCATTTTGGGAAACACGCCTAGCTGACTTTGGCCAATGACAGAGCTTTAACACAAATCAGGCCATCAACTTGGCGCGGATCCGCCGCTCCAAAGACCAAGTTGCAACCCGAAGGGTCCAACAAACCGACTTCAGTTTTTTTTTTTTTTTCTGTGGTCCTCAAAACAAACTTTTCTTTCGGGTAGCACGGAATTCTCAGTTGCCCAAAGAACCCAGAAATAACAGGTTAACCTTTTGGGGCCTCTAAAAATGGACCAACATCGGAAAACCCAAAGATGCAAAGATGTTAAAAGGTCGATTCCCGGTTGGGCCAGTGAGATTTCTTTTGCGCTTTAGGCTCTGGCGCTTTTTTGGTGGGCGCGGGCGCTTTCCGTTTTTGTTCTAGGTGTCGTCGCGCCCTCTCCGGGGGGGGTGGGGGGACCAGCTGAGTCGGGGCCCCCCGGCCATCCGCCGTGGGTACGAAGCCCGATGCGACAAGGGCCCTGGGTCCGGTCCGCCCGAAACCGCGGGAGACGGCGGGAGACGGGTCGGTTGGAGTGGCACAATCTACCGCCAACGGACCCGGACATGAAAGAACTTCCCGGGGAAAAGGGGACTTTTACCAACCGTGATTTAGAACCAACCACCATTTTTTGAAGTTGGAGTTTCGAGGGTCCAGATACTCAGTTGCACCTAAAGGGGACCCAGACACACAAAATGATCACCTTTTGGACCTGGACCGAACCAGGAAAAGCAGAAGGTTGAAATCGTCGATTCGCTTTGGGCAGGTGAGCCAAACATGGTGGTTTTCATTTAACCCATACCATTCATGGTTCTAGTTCTCCAACATTTAAGACCATTTGGAGGGAGTAACACATTGGCCAAGCCATGGGCGGATAAAAAGAGTCCCCTTTACTCACTCCCTGTGATTACCCCAGACAAGTCAGGGACCCGCAAACTGCCCTTAAAAGCGATCTCACCAAATCTCACTTCCTGACGAGGCTCGAATTAGGACCCCAGCAAAAAAATATCTTTTTTGCCTGGCCAGTGGAAAAAACAAAGGGAGTGGATTGGCCCAAAACAGTCAAAACGTGTTCGCCCCTCAAGTGGTGACCAGCTAAAGTGGCGACTCAGGTCCGAGAGCTCGGGAAGTAAGAAATCAACTCCCTGGATCGCCAGGTGCGTCTTCGCTTTTTTCTCCATGCACTTTACCCCAAAAACCGGCAACAGCGACTGACAAAAACTGCAACCATGCACTCAAATCCCCAAAAACCGATCGCAACAGCGAGTGACAAAAACCGATCGCAACTTGGCGATTTCTAGGTCAGTTGCTTTCTGCGAAGCCCTGCTAAAAGTTTCTTCACTTCCAGTGGGTTTGCGGAAACCCAAATTCGTTGGCAAACAATTCTTCAGTCCGAACATCCCTTGGCAAAATGCAAAGTAAATGTGAGCAACAAAAGGTCCAGGTTAAAACTGTTTCCTTTGCAACCCGGCTTTCGATGGTTTTCTCAGGGTCCGGATCGCTGAATTTGGGTCCCGATGTAGGGAATATTGCTTGCCCAAACAGTGTAAAGTCAACGAACTCGGGGAGTGAGTTGAAACCCCTGCCCGAGCCCACAAAATGTTACTCGAGCCCTTGAAAACGGTCTCATAACCCCCAAAATCACGGTGTCAGACTAACTTTGCTATGTGCTCTGTGGTGTTGGGGACCCTAGCAACGACCCCCCTGCAAAAAGTTGAAAACTTTCAAAGGAGCACAACTGGATTTCGAGCAAAAAGTCGAAGTCTAACGATCCAACCCAGTAGCAATCAAGTGTTGATCCCAGATTCAACCGCTCATGAATATGGATTCAAGTGTTCCCCTGTGATGACCCACTAAACCAGGAACGTAATCTGGGTCAAGATTACTTGCGTTGTAGGCGACACATCAGGTCCAGTCACCATTTCCGGAAGAGAACGGCGCCATTCGGCGCCACGTGATGTACATCCCCCCTACCTTGAGGCCTGTGGGTCACCCCTCCGATTCCGTGTATCCACTTTGGTTTGAAGGCGATCCAGGTCAGCCATGCACCTGGACCCCTCAAAAAAAGTATCTTTCACATGGGTTGCTGGGTTGCCCCAAGATGTCAAGGCACATTCCCTTTGAGGGAGTTAGGGTTCACAGATTTCTGAAGGTTCATTTGGTTGAAACCAGTGAGGGTTCCCGGAAAGGCACCTGCTTCAAACGAGAAGCCGTTAAATCAGCTGAAACAGATCCTTTTTCGTGACCTGGCTGCTCCCAGTTTTCCTGCTAAAAGTCTAACTTTTAGTGGTTTTGTGGTAGTTTCCCCCTAAAGCAACCAAACGCAAAAACCAAAAAAAACAAACACACACACACACACACGCCTAGCTGGCCGGACGCGTGTATCCCCGAACCCCCTCTGCCATTTCTCCCTTCCGTCGCTCTTTTCCGGGCCTCCCTGAGCCCTGATAAGGCGCGAAAAACCCGAGGCGTTGGAAACCCGAAAGAGCTCGCCACGAAAGAGGGGAAGCCTTTTTCAGAGGGTCCAAGGACCTAATTGAGGATTTGGAGAATCTGCAACTGACCAATCCGCTTGAACCAAATTTCAAAGCCGTAATTATGGGGTACTTAGGACCCTCTGGGTTTACCACCCAGAAGCTCGGGAGTTGCAACGGTGATATGTGTAAGTTAAACTTTGGAGTGTCCTGGAAATGAATTGCTGTACTAGGTCCTCCAGTAGAGAGGGTAGAAGAAGGGTACCGCCTTTTTTCTGATTCGTCTATTTTAGTAGAACCCTCCCATTGGTTGGCTGAACAACCAAGCTAAATCAACTGGATCCACGCAAGCCATGCTTTCCCTTCACCCAAGGCCCTGGCCGGTGGTGTCGCCGAGGCGCCTGGCTTTGAAACGGGTCATAAAGAGGGCCCTGCATACTGTGGTATGGAAGCATGGAGGTTGCATACCATTTGAGGCGTACCTGGACCCGAAAGAACTAGCCATAAAAGGGAACTCACCCCAATGTTGAGGATCGTTTGAGGGTGCAAATGAATACTAGGGAGGGTGTTGCCCAAAAGCGGCCTGAATCCACCCAGAAACAGGGAACACCCCTCATTAATCAGCCAGGGGTTGACTAATGTGGGGTCAACATTATATAAAGCATATGCTGCGTTGCATGCTTGTTTTGGTGGTACCAGTACATAAGTCTCCAAACAAGTCCCTATTTTGAGACAAGCTCATATGTCAAGCTAAACACATCAAAGAAAAGGAGCCACTTTCATTTGGCCCCTTGATGTTTCAAGCAGCCCTTGATTTTTACTCCCCTCATCTGGAGCGGGGTCTTGGAAGATGCAGACCCCCTACCATCCGCAAATGCGGATACTTGGGTGTGGAATTCCGACCTTCGGCTCACTTCCGATGCGTGCTTGCCCCAGGCCACGAAAAGGGATCTAAACACCAGCGAATCGAATGTCCATCTCAGGGAGTGAGACTTGGATGTTAAAACGTAGGTGGGTAATACTGTGGATGGGCCCTCGAAATCCATAAACCGCACCACTTTGAAACTATGGTTGAAACCACTGTTTGTTGGTATTTACAAGGGAAGCATCATTTCAGGGTGTCTTAGGTGGTGCAGGACTTCGTCCATCCACAGTACCCCTGGTTAAAAGCCAACTAGCCCCCTTGTTGCCCCAGTTATATCCTTGGTTATAACCTACTTACTAAGTGGGTTGTGCATCCAAATAGAATCCCCTGCACGACCCAGACCCCCGTGCTGTTGCTGTTCCTTTTGGTTTCCCTTCAACGCCAACCCAAACTTGGGTAGCCTCAAAAAGGGCACACCCACTTGGACAGATCTTGTCTGCCACTCAACAAAATAGCTGGACCCTCAGACATCCAACTTCAAGATGGCTTCTTGCACCCCCAAAACCGTGGAATGTCATTGAGTTCCAAGAAAATCATCCGGGTAGTTATTTTGGTTCCAAGTGCATCCAGTTCCCTGAGCTGATGTTCACTTCCTAGCTGTGGTTTCTTAACTTTGGCCTTCAGAAACCAGTTGGGTTGTGGGTTGAAATAGCCGCAAGACCTGGAAGGTTGGTGAACTCCAAGTGTTTGATGGGTAGTTTGAGGCTCCCATTTCGGTCTCTCCCCTGCCTGGGCAGGGTCAACACTTGACGCCCCACGCTGGCGCTGCGGCCCTGAACGTCGAGTCATGCTCCAACGGGTGGACTAATACGAAAAAACTAGTTTGGAGGGACCCGGTTTTTAGGCGGGGTTTAGATGTATCCTTCAAGGAACCCTGCATTCCTGCGTGTTTTTGGAAGGGCTGAGTTGAAGCTATAACCCTTCAAGGGCTTCAGGCAGTCAGTTCCCGGGTTTTCGGGCATGAGATTCCGCGACCTCCGGCCCCCTAAGACCAGCTGACCGCTTGTCGGACGAGGCTTTTGCAAAGGCAAAAGGTTGAGTTACCATCATTCAAACAACGGTTGGGTTCATATTTCTAGGCTCGAATTAGGACCCAAACAAATATACATATATATATATCCGCCGACCCCGCCTAGGAGCGTGCTCTGGCGGGGCGGCGCCTGGGATACCGAAGGTCTCATCGAAGGGCCGCCGAAAGTCTCATCGCGTGCGTGCCTGCGCCTCTCGCTCCACCGTCGCTAGTCTTCGTAACGGGTTCCGAAACTGCGCGTCCGGCACCCTCCGCGCGCGCCTTTTCGCTCCATTTGTGGTACTTTTGGGCACGCCCTGCCACTGCGCTTGAACGTTTCGGGGGGCGCGGGGGGCGCGCCTCTGCGTGACTGCGGCCCGGCCGTGCCTGGGCTGGGCTTGGCCCTGTCGCCCCCGGGCCCCTCCTAGTCTTCGTGGGTTCCGAAACTGCCGTTCCGGCACCCTCCGCACACGCCTTTTCGCTCCATTTTTGGTACTTTTGGGCACGCCCTGCCACTGCGCTTGGGCGTTTCGGGGGCACTGCGGCCTGCCTTTGGTCACCCTCCGCACACGCCTTTTCGCTCCATTTTTGGTACTTTTGGGCACGCCCTGCCACTGCGCTTGGGCGTTTTGGGGGGCGCGGGGGGCGCGCCTCTGCGTGACTGCGGCCCGGCCGTGCCTGGGCTGGGTTTGGCCCTGTCGCTCCCGGGCCCCTCCTAGTCTTCCTAACGGGTTCCGAAACTGCCGTTCCGGCACCCTCCGCACCGCCTTTTCGCTCCATTTTTGGTACTTTTGGGCACGCCCTGCCATTGCGGGCGCGGGGGGCGCGCCTCTGCGTGACTGCGGCCCGGCCGTGCCTGGGCTGGGTTTGGCCCTGTCGCTCCCGGGCCCCTCCTAGTCTTCGTATCGGGTTCCGAAACTGCCGTTCCGCCACCCTCCGCACACGCCTTTTCGCTCCATTTTTGGTACTTTTGGGCACGCCCTGCCACTGCGCTTCTGCGGCCCGGCCGTGCCTAGGCTGGGTTTGGCCCTGTCGCTCCCGGGCCCCTCCTAGTCTTCCTAACGGGTTCCGAAACTGCCGATTCCGAACTGCCCGTTCCGGCACACGCCATTTTCGCTCCATTTTTGGTACTTTTGGGCACGCCCTGCCACTGCGCTTGGGCGTTTCGGGGGGCGCGGAGGGCGCGGGGGGCGCGCCTCTGCGTGACTGGCGGCCCGGCCGTGCCTGGCTGGGTTTGGGCCCTGTCGCTCCCGGCCCCTCTAGTCTTCGTAACGGGTTCCGAAACTGCCGTCCGCCACCCTCCGCACACGCCTTTTCGCTCCATTTTTGGTACTTTTGGGCACGCCCCTGCCACTGCGCTTGGGCGTTTTGGGCTGGGTTTGGCCCTGTCGCTCCCGGGCCCCTCCTAGTCTTCGTAACGGGTTCCGAAACTGCCGTTCCGCCACCCTCCGCACACGCCTTTTTGGTACTTTTGGGCACGCCCTGCCACTGCGCTTGGGCGTTTTGGGGGGCGCGGGGGGCGCGCCTCTGCGCTAGTCTTCCCTAACGGGTTCCGAAACTGCCGTTCCGCCACCCCTCCGCACACGCCTTTTCGCTCCATTTTTGGTACTTTTGGGCACGCCTGCCAACTGCGCTTGGGCGTTTTTGGGGGCGGGGGCGCGCCTCTGCGTGACTGCGGCCCGGCCGTGCCGGGCTGGGTTTGGCCCTGTCGCTCCCGGGCCCCTCCTAGTCTTCCTAACGGGTTCCGAAACTGCCGTTCCGCCACCCTCCGCACACGCCATTTCGCTCCATTTTTGGTACTTTTGGGCACGCCCTGCCACTGCGCTTGGGCGTTTTGGGGGGCGCGGGGGGCGCGCCTCTGCGTGACTGCGGCCCGGCCGTGCCTGGGCTGGGTCTGGCCCTGTCGCTCCCGGGCCCCTCCTAGTCTTCCTAACGGGTTCCGAAACTGCCTCCGGCACCCTCCGCACACGCCTTTTCGCTCCATTTTTGGTACTTTTGGGCACGCCCTGCCATTGCGGGCGGCCGTGCCTGGGCTGGGTTTGGCCCTGTCGCTCCCGGGCCCCTCCTAGTCTTCGCCGCACACGCCTTTTCGCTCCATTTTTGGTACTTTTGGGCACGCCCTGCCACTGCGCTTGGGCGTTTTGGGGGGCGCGGGGGGCGCGCCTCTGCGCTAGTCTTCCTAACGGGTTCCGAAACTGCCGTTCCGGCACCCTCCGCACACGCCTTTTCGCTCCATTTTTGGTACTTTTGGGCACGCCCTGCCACTGCGCTTGGGCGTTTCGGGGGGCGCGGGGCGGGGGGGCGCGCCTCTGCGTGACTGCGGCCCGGCCGTGCCTGGGCTGGGTTTGGCCCTGTCGCTCCCGGGCCCCTCCTAGTCTTCGTAACGGGTTCCGAAACTGCCGTTCCGCCACCCTCCGCACACGCCTTTTCGCTCCATTTTTGGTACTTTTGGGCACGCCCTGCCACTGCGCTTGGGCGTTTTGGGGGGCGCGGGGGGCGCGCCTCTGCGTGACTGCGGCCCGGCCGTGCCTGGGCTGGGTTTGGCCCTGTCGCTCCCGGGCCCCTCCTAGTCTTCCTAACGGGTTCCGAAACTGCCGTTCCGCCACCCTCCGCACACGCCTTTTCGCTCCATTTTTGGTACTTTTGGGCACGCCCTGCCACTGCGCTTGGGCGTTTTGGGGGGCGCGGGGCTGCGCTAGTCTTCCTAACGGGTTCCGAAACTGCCGTTCCGCCACCCTCCGCACACGCCGTTTCGCTCCATTTTTTGGACTTTTGGGCACGCCCTGCCACTGCGCTTGGGCGTTTTGGGGGGCGCGGGGGGCGCGCCTCTGCGTGACTGCGGCCCGGCCGTGCCTGGGCTGGGTCTGGCCCTGTCGCTCCCGGGCCCCTCCTAGTCTTCCTATCGGGTTCCGAAACTGCCGTTCCGCCACCCTCCGCACACGCCTTTTCGCTCCATTTTTGGTACTTTTGGGCACGCCCTGCCACTGCGCTTGGGCGTTTTGGGGGGCGCGGGGGCGCGCCTCTGCGTGACTGCGGCCCGGCCGTGCCTGGGCTGGGTTTGGCCCTGTCGCTCCCGGGCCCCTCCTAGTCTTCCTAACGGGTTCCGAAACTGCCGTTCCGCCACCCTCCGCGCGCCTTTTCGCTCTATTTTTGGTACTTTTGGGCACGCCCTGCCACTGCGCTTGGGCGTTTTGGGGGGCGCGGGGGGCGCGCCTCTGCGTGACTGCGGCCCGGCCGTGCCTGGGCTGGGTATGGCCCTGTCGCTCCCGGGCCCCTCCTAGTAGTCTTCCTAACGGGTTCCGAAACTGCCGTTCCGGCACCCTCCGCACACGCCTTTTCGCTCCATTTTTGGTACTTTTGGGCACGCCCTGCCACTGCGCTTGGGCGTTTTGGGGGGCGCGGGGGGCGCGCCTCTGCGTGACTGCGGCCCGGCCGTGCCTGGGCTGGGCTTGGCCCTGTCGCCCCCGGGCACCTCCTAGTCTTCCTAACCTAACGGGTTCCGAAACTGCCGTTCCGGCACCCTCCGCACACGCCTTTTCGCTCCATTTTTGGTACTTTTGGGCACGCCCTGCCACTGCGCTTGGGCGTTTCGGGGGGCCCGTCGCTCCCGGGCCCCTCCTAGTCTTCCTAACGGGTTCCGAAACTGCCGTTCCGCCACCCTCCGCACACGCCTTTTCGCTCCATTTTTGGTACTTTTGGGCACGCCCTGCCACTGCGCTTGGGCGTTTTGGGGGGCGCGGGGGGCGCGCCTCTGCGTGACTGCGGCCCGGCCGTGCCTGGGCTGGGTCTGGCCCTGTCGCTCCCGGGCCCCTCCTAGTCTTCCTAACGGGTTCCGAAACTGCCGTTCCGGCACCCTCCGCCTTTTCGCTCCATTTTTGGTACTTTTGGGCACGCCCTGCCATGCGCACGCCTTGGGTTCCGAAACTGCCGTTCCGCCACCCTCCGCACACGCCTTTTCGCTCCATTTTTGGTACTTTTGGGCCCTGCCACTGCGCTTGGGCGTTTTGCGCGCCTCTGCGTGACTGCGGCCCGGCCGTGCCTGGGCTGGGTTTGGCCCTGTCGCTCCCGGGCCCCTCCTAGTCTTCCTAACGGGTTCCGAAACTGCCGTTCCGGCACCCTCCGCACACGCCTTTTCGCTCCATTTTTGGTACTTTTGGGCACGCCCTGCCACTTGCGGGCGCGGGGGGCGCGCCTCTGCGTGACTGCGGCCCGGCCGTGCCTGGGCTGGGTTTGGCCCTGTCGCTCCCGGGCCCCTCCTAGTCTTCCTAACGGGTTCCGAAACTGCCGTTCCGCCACCCTCCGCACACGCCTTTTCGCTCCATTTTTGGTACTTTTGGGCACGCCCTGCCACTGCGCTTGGGCGTTTTGGGGGGCGCGGGGGGCGCGCCTCTGCGTGACTGCGGCCCGGCCGTGCCTGGGCTGGGTTTGGCCCTGTCGCTCCCGGGCCCCTCCTAGTCTTCCTAACGGGTTCCGAAACTGCCGTTCCGCCACCCTCCGCACACGCCTTTTCGCTCCATTTTTGGCACTTTTGGGCACGCCCTGCCACTGCGCTTGGGCGTTTCGGGGGGCGCGGGGGGCGGCGCCTGGGCTGCGTCGACTGCGGCTGCCGGCCACCCTCCGTGCCTGGGCTGGGTGCTGGCCCTGTCGGCTCCCGGGCCCCTCCTAGTCTTCCTAACGGGTTCGGAAACGGGTTCGGAAACTGCCGTTCCGGCACCCTCCGCACGCGCCTTTTCGCTCCATTTTTGGTACTTTTGGGCACGCCCTGCCACTGCGCTTGGACGTTTTGGGGGGCGCGGGGGGCGGCCCGGCCGTGCCTGGGCTGGGTTTGGCCCTGTCGCTCCCGGGCCCCTCCTAGTCTTCCTAACGGGTTCCGAAACTGCCGTTCCGCCACCCTCCGCACACGCCTTTTCGCTCCATTTTTGGTACTTTTGGGCACGCCCTGCCACTGCGCTTGGGCGTTTTGGGGGGGGGGCGCGCCTCTGCGTGACTGCGGCCCGGCCGTGCCTGGGCTGGGTTTGGCCCTGTCGCTCCCGGGCCCCTCCTAGTCTTCCTAACGGGTTCCGAAACTGCCGTTCCGGCACCCTCCGCACACGCCTTTTCGCTCCATTTTTGGTACTTTTGGGCACGCCCTGCCACTGCGCTTGGGCGTTTCGGGGGGCGCGGGGGGCACGCCTCTGCGTGACTGCGGCCCGGCCGTGCCTGGGCTGGGTTTGGCCCTGTCGCTCCCGGGCCCCTCCTAGTCTTCCTAACGGGTTCCGAAACTGCCGTTCCGCCACCCTCCGCACACGCCTTTTCGCTCCATTTTTGGTACTTTTGGGCACGCCCTGCCACTGCGCTTGGGCGTTTTGGGGGGCGCGGGGGGCGCGCCTCTGCGTGACTGCGGCCCGGCCGTGCCTGGGCTGGGTTTGACCTGGTTGACTTCTTATGGAAGCTAATGACTTGACATGTTGACTCAAATTCTGCTTTCTCCGCCGGCGCCTCCTGGGTGCCTAGCGGGCCTTTTGCGTCGAGATGCTGTTGCAAGCCAGTCTTTGGACTGCGCTGTATGTGCAAAAACACGCCTCGCGAACCTGCCTGCGCAGGAACTGGTGGGCTTTTTTCTCTGCGCTCTATGCGATCCGACCCCCGCCATGGCGCGGGACGAGTGCCGCTGCAACACATGGACGCTAACTGCCCGCAAAAAAAAACAGGGTCGGCGGCACCCGGGCGTAGCCCGTTCTATATATATATATATGTTTTTTGCCTGGTTTGTGGAAAACAAAGGACCCAAAAAAGCAACAAAAACAAGGGGAGCTAATTCTGGGTTCATACTTCACCATGTACCTAAGGATCGTCATCCACAATGGGTCCTTGCCAGTCTTTAATGGGGGGTTGGACCCAAATCTAGGGTGTGGTGCAGGGGAAAGGTTGGGCTCTCACTGGCCCTGTAAACTCCAAATACGCTTGGTGCTTTTTCAGTTGGCATTTTGGGAATCCGGGTTTTCCAATGTAAAAGCCTCATTTGTTTTCGAAAAGGGTTGACATCAAATCCTCAAAAAATGGGTCTTGTGTGGTTCTGGGGGACCCATGATTCCCCCTGTTGGTCCCCACTCTTTTTGGGAATGACAAATGGACATGACAAAATCCAAACGGCCGATTAGGCCAATGCCCGAATGCCCGAGTCAGGGAAACAAGTCGACTCAGAGAGCCCCTCCCTTGGAAGTGAGCCATATGCCAGCAAACATACTGTGGATGGACAAAATGCTGCACCAGTTGGAAACCATGGGAAACCATTGCTTGTCGGTATTTACAGGGGAATCATCCCTCCAGGGCCTCTTAGGTGGTGCAGGATTTCGTCCATCCACAGTATGGTCGTTCGCGGAAACATACAGGTGATACATACAGTGCCATGACGTGAACCCCCCGTCCCCACTTTTTGTGGAACATTTCGCCCTTCTCTTGGCTACCCATCTCCCAGTTTGGAGCAACCCAGCTGTTGTACCACTGCTTGAAGCTCAGTTGGTCAGTGACCCTGGAAAAAAAAGGGAACCCTTTGTGGGCAAGACCATTTTTAGTGGGGCAGCCACCAAAAAAACAGGGGAAAAAGGGGTGCCACTGAACAACTGAGGAAGACGCGCATACCTTCGCCACTTTGCTCATCGCTCCGGACCCACGGCGGCGCCTGCGGCAGCGCCATGGCGGGCGCCGGCGGCGGCGTGGCCGGCAAGGCGCGCATCGGCGCCATCGGCATCGGCGCCATGGGCGGCATCGGGACCGGCGAGGGTACCGGCGATGGCGTCGGGGAAGGCAGTGGCCTGGGCCGGCGTTCAACCTGAACTTGGATGTTCCACCCAGGGTGTGGGTCAATATTACAGAGCCAGGATTACGCAGGATTAGTCTTTGGCTGCATGTACAGTCGTTGGCTCCATTTTAATCCACCCAGGGCGTGGCTCAAAAAGCAAGAAAACGAGCCAGGGCCAACCGCAGTTTTTTTGTTTCTGTCTTTCCGTTTCCATGTTTTGGAGCCACCAGGTAAGTATTTTCTGACCATAAGGAAGCCCAGTTACCAGGGATGTCCTCACAGCTTTTCTGCTGAAAGCAAATAACCTTTCGTGTGTTACATGGGAAACCCAAGCACAAAACCTGAAGAACCACAGGGGATAGTTGGGGACCAACACGTTTCCACAACGTATAACCATGCTTGAAATCAACTTGTGTGGGCAACGAACATAAAAGAAGCGCACTGGCTTCTCCCATTTGTCTCGTGGGAACCCATTTTTAGAATTGCGTGAAACAGGAGAAACTGAAAGGAACACCATTTTAGCTGTCCGATTCTTATGTTGATAAACACATGCGCATGCACATACCTTGGCTCCTCCCCTTCGATCCCAGCTAAAAGTCGGAAACTCTTAGTACGGGAAGTTCATACCGAACTAAAGAGATCTAAAACCTCAAGAAACCGGATGGGGGGGGAACCACCGAGACACTCGAGAAAAGTCCGAACGCGAACGAGCAATGCTTGCGATCCTTTTCTCCTTTGCTCAGGCGGCGCCTGGCGGTGGAAAACTGAAAGGCTGACGGTGGAAGTGGATCAATATTCCATGGGCGCCCCGTCTTCACAATAGGCAACTGTTCCCCATGTGTTTGTCGTTTGTTGTCTTAAAAAAAACAGTATTATTACTATTATTATTATTATTGTTTAATGACCCGAAAGAACCTCCCATAACAATCAAAGGGAATTCACCAAACATAATATTCGGTTGCAATCACCCACTTCCCGAGTTGGACTTGGAATCGGGTTCAGGAACCCATGATGTGGATGGTTGCGACATCCACTTCGCACCACGAAGTGAAACTACGGGTGAAACCATAACATTTGTTGGTATTTACAGGGGAATCATCATTCCAGGGTTTCTTGGGTGGTGCAGAAGGTTATCCATCGGTGGAGGTTTTGCTTGAAAGTGTAGTTTCTCTCTTTTAGGCATGCGCCAAAATAGGTGTACCCCCAAATTGTGGTTTTCCTGTTGGTTTCCCTTCACCCGAAACTTGACAAGGGTAACCTTAACACACGCCCTGGTTCTTGTGATCATGTCAAATCAAATTCAGCATCATCCAAAACCTTTGTGTATGTGCTCAATATGAGTAGAGTCACGTCATATGGCCCGAAGCAAAAGTTCCACCACAAACTCACTTGAGTTGATTTGTCCAAAACAAGCTCCCCAACAGTGAGTCCAAGAACTCAGGGAACGAGTACAGGCAGCAATTCAACCCCTGAAAGAGTTTTCTCGGTACAGTGGATGACCACAAACAAAGTTGGAATTTACCGTGTCTTCCCTAATTATTTTTCAACAGCTCCTCAATAAGAACACAGGCTTCACAACCCCACCAATCCGAGCCTCCAATCTTTCTAACAGCAACCTGACACCTGGGAATTGGAGCCCCTCTGCAAAAAATATCTTTCACTATTTCCGGGTCCTTTCTGAAAAATGCCTTCTGTCTCAAAAGTGTGAAAGGCCAAAGATCCGTTACCAAAGATCCCTTACCAAATGGCAATCCAGATGAAGTGAGACATCTGGAAAAAAAAAATGTATCGTCCGGTGACTCTGCGTCTGGTATAAACCCCCTAGTTTGTTGGCTCAGAGACGCCCCCCGGCGGTCCCCTAAAGAGCCATAGACTCATGTAAATATGCACGTTGAGCCTTTGAAGGTAAGTGGTTAGCATCCGTTGTTATACTTGGATGCTCAATGCACTTAGTGAGTTGTAGCCGTGGTTATAAGCTACGCCCTGGTTGTAACTCCGGCTTCTGCGGATTACAACTAGGTACTCCAGTAACGAGGTTAGAAAAAGGGTACCCTTTTTTCTGTAGTCTATCTTAGTAGGGTTCGGAACCCTCCCACCCAAAAAAAGAAAGGGTAACAGAAACGGCACCAATTGCTGGACCTAGACAAACCATGGTTAGCACTTGATCGATTCGTGGAATTAGCAAGTTGCCAGGGTAGCCTTGGTTGTACCTAGAGTCTCCATGACCCTTAAAAAATGGGGTCATTGCCTTAAATAATGGGGTCATGGACCAATTGTTAAAGGGTCATGGAGACTCCAGGTAAGGCTATAACCCACTTCTCCGCCCCCCGAAGGAGAGAGAACCTTGCTGCTAACTTGCCCAAGGAAGCCCCGATCGGCCGCAGACCCATTGCAACAGGGCACTGCTTGCTGCTTGAAAGGGAAAACATGTAGGCAGAAGGTCGAACAAGACTCAGGCATGTCAGGCAATGGGGAATGGGTATGTGTTGGGAAACCCTAAAATGGTGGCTTTTTCACTTGAGACGTCTCATGACTTGCTATGTCGTATCATTTTGCTTACGCCACCAACGCATGCGCCAAAGTAGGGCCCCCAAATTATGGATTTCCTGCTGGTTTCCCTTTACCCGGACCATAACAAGGCACCTTAACCTTAACAAGGGTATGCCAAAACAACGATCTTTTTTTCCGAACAACGACCAACCAAGTTGGCGCTTCTTGCTCCAAGGCGGGTTTGATTGTTTCTTTCTGTTTTTTTCTCGCACACATGGGCTTCGCAGGTAATGGTCGTGCTTTTTCCCACCGTCGCGCTCGCAAGCGAAAGCGAAAGCGCACCATGGTTCATGATTCATGTACACCTTGAGCCTTTGAATCTGAGGTAAGTGGACAATATCCGTTGTTAGGATTGCTCAATCAACTTAATGAGTCATCCACCGTCCCTCGCCGCGCTCTCAAAGGCGTCTTAGCGAGCGCCTGCCTGGCTCGCATCGAAGCTCCTGGTCCTCCGCCCAGACGCCCTCCGTCGCTTTCAGCGCCAGGCCCGAGGCCTTGCTCGACGCAACCCGGCCCCGTTGGCACACGCATGGGCTCGCTGAACCTTCAGCCACTCGTGGCTTCTGTGTTCCAAAAAAATATACGAAACCTACCTGGAGTCTCCATTACCGCCATTACCCTTCAAAAATGAGGTCATTACCCAAATCAAGGGGTCATGAAAAGGGGGTCATGGAGACTCCAAGTAAAAAAAACTCAGCCTCTCCAAATGCGTCGCTCGGGCGTTTTTCTTGTTGATGGAAATTCTAACCTGGAGTCTCCTTCCGACCCTTTAAAAATGGTTGGTCATTCTCCCCAAAATTAAGATTCGGGTCATGACCCCTTTTCATTCGGGCTCAGAAGGAGACTTTAGCAAGACTCTTGGGCCCACATTTCTGGGAGTTACGTGATGCCCTTTTCCCTCAGGGTTCCCTCTGACTGCGAAGCCCTCGGTGCCCTTTCCATGGGCCTTCGATGGCGAAGCAAAAAGTTGATAGCCTCCATGGCAGGGCTTTTGGAAAGCCTCCACTGGAATGTCTGAGATCTACGGATGCCTTTTTGAGAGCCTGCTTGAACCATACAAATCTATACACCCACATATATAAAAACCAATACGAAACTATTACAAATCCAACTTAAAGCCCAAATAAAGCCAAATAACAACACCTGCAACAGCAGCAACCTTAACTCCCCCATCTTTCACCTATCCAATGCCCAATAATCCAAAGCCCGAGCCAAACGAGCCGAGCCTTCCATTTGCTTAAGCCTCCTGCATTTTTTGTTTGTTTGTTATGTATGTTTCCAGTAGTGAGATTGATTCCAACTCTCAAACCAAGTGGGGAAACTGAAAACATATAGATTCCCCCAAGAAAAAAAGAAAACAAGTGGCAACACCAAGTGGAAAACCAGGTGGGAAAAGCAATTCGCAGGAGCTCCCGATCCAGGCGCCGGGTGGAAGAGGCCCTGCAGCCGCCCGGCCGCCGCCGGGTTCTGCAGCAGCGACGCCGCGAAGTGACCGAGGTGCGGCAGGTGGCCCACCAAAACCTCGCAGCGATCACTTGGCGCCTCGTTTGCTCGGTGCCTCATCGTGCTTTTGGTGGGTTGTTGCTGGTATGCAAATGGGAACCAAAATAGGAAAAACAGGGAACCATATCTACAACAAATATGTATCCTTGTATATTATCTTTGGGGGGGCGTCCACCATTTTAACATGTTTGTTGTTGCGGGCATGTACCGCACCAAACTGGCCATGGCTGATCCTTTGAAGTCTGTTGGGGAACACATCCCCGGATCGATGGGAGTGTCTCAACATGGTGACCTCGTCTCTTTTGGTTGGTGTTGAAACTACCCAGAGGCTCCAATTCGATGTTTTTGGGGCCCTCATTAACCGCCAGGTTTTGAGAACCCCAAACTCCGGGGTGTCTAGTGTCTAGTGGAGGGGTCGGGTCTTCCGTTGAAAGCCCCAAGCCTCTGGGTAGGGAAATTTAGGGAAGCCAACAGGACATCAAAGGATTGAAATCGGAAAAATCCCAAAGCGCACGGCATTTCTGGATTGCTCTTCCTTGAGCGAAGTGTCTACCTGCGCCCTCAAATTACCTTCAATGGCCTATTGTTGGCGAATTCCAAACTTTAAAGGTGGTTTGAGGGCCCAGATAGAGCCAACGAGTCGGTTTTTTCCTAATGGTTTATTGCAACTCTACGTTGGTGAATTCCTGTTTTGGGGTTAGCTTGAGGGTCCAGGTATCCTTTTGCAGGATTAAATATATGCGGCCCGCCAGCTTGCAATGGTCACTGAAACCCATGGAGGGTCCGAAATCGTGATGCTTAGGGCATGCCAATCTGGACGAAGTTTCAGCCTTCAGCTGAGTAACAGGGTCTGCCCAACTCCCTCAGAATGCAGCAGTTTTGTGGATTACTCTTCCCCCTGAGCAAAAATGGTGCGTGTGTCGTCTTTCTTTAGGGGACCCCGAAATGACTTCGGCTTTTGCTTTCAAGCAACAACAAAGGGGCAGCATCCTCAAAAAAGGCACACCCATGACCCTATCTAGGAATGGAAGCAGCCATCTGTTGCCGAAGATCCAAGGCGATTGGGTGATGAGTGTTGAGGAATTCAACCGCTGGCAAAATATAGATGGGTTTCCCTGATAAATGGAATATAAATTCCATCTCAACCAGTACCAGCTATTTTAACCAACTAGGTCCTCCAATAGAGAGGTTAGAAAAAGGGTACCCTTTTTGCCGTAGTCTATTTTAGTAGGGGAACCCTCCCAACCAAAAAAGAAACGGTACTGGGGACCCAGCCAAAGTAACCTAGAAAGGACACCTATGCAACCTGGCCGACCGCCCAAGTACCAGGATGCCTTGATGCGGCCAAGACGCAACCACTGGCGCGCTGGGAAGCAACCTGAGCCAAAACCAAACAACACCTGCAGATTCTACCGAGATGGTCGGAAAGGCTCCTGAACATAGGTGTCCTTTTTGGGAAAATATAGATGGCCCGGGTAGCTGATTAAACCGCCAGGTAAACCAGGACCCTCTATGTTTCAACCAAATCAACCAAAAAGGACACCTATGCTCATGACAATATAAGTATAGGTCCTAACACTGCAGATGGTGTATGGTGATTATGGTTGCATCACACACCAATTTCCGTGTCTACTGAAATCCGCATTGAACCACATAGTCAAATCACCTTCTCTGGGTGTTGGGCCAAGTTGGCAAGTGGTGAGCAACAGGGCTAACTCCTGGCGGGCCTTAGTGGGGGTCAACACTCAGGTTGCTATCCACCTACTTG
>CAUJNA010001446.1:1347564-1435064 GCA_963377175.1 Effrenium voratum
TGCATAAACACCTGTTTTCACATTTTGGGTCCAAACGAGCTTAAAACCCCGGACAACCCCCCGGACTTTGAGGGCCCAAAATCGGCGGGACAACTCTCCGGACAAACCCCCGGACAACCCTCCGGACAGCTTTGAGGGCCCAAAAGCCCGGGACAAACCCCCGGACAACCCTCCGGACAGCTTTGAGGGTCCAAAAGTCCGGGACAAACCCCCGGACAAACCCCCAGACAACCCTCCGGACAGGTTTGAGGGCCCAAGAACCCGGGACAAACCCCCGGACAAGTCTTCGGACAGGTTTGGAACACGCCAAAACCACTCGGAAACCACTCGGAAACCACTCGGAAACCACTCGGAAACCGCTCGGAAACCACTCGGAAACCAGTCGGAACCCGCACAAAACCACTCGGAAACCACTCGGAGGGAAGTATTCTCGCGGGATTTGCAGCAGAAATCTCGGCAAAGTGCGCGGACAACCCTCCGGACAACCCTCCGGACAACCCCCCGGACAACTTGCCGGACAGTTGTTTGTCCAGCAGTTTGTCCCGCACTTTGTCCGGCACTTTGTCCCGCACTTTGCCCCGCACTCTGTCCCGCATATCGAGGGGGGTGTTTATGCAGAAGGGCATTCGTCAAGGTAGAATCATCACTAAAAAAGACGAAAATGGATGGTGCACGGCGGATGTTCGGATATGACCAAGGTTGCTGGGGCAACGGGACCTGGGCCATCAAATTGCCCATAAACGTGGGAGTTACCAGCCATTTTGGGGCGATAACCAGTCTTAACGGGCATTTTGTGGGTTCAGGCACCGCTTGTTTCACTTGGATGTTCAACCTATGTCAAGTAAGTAGCTGGGCACTTCCAACTCGATCCTTAACTCATAGTTTTCTGGAAAAGTGTCGAGTTGTGATTTTGCTTGAAGCGCCGCATTTGAACCCTCAAAGTACCCTTTTAAAATCATGATAGCCACATGGGGCGAATTAAAGGTGGTTGCAATTCAGGGAACCAAGCACTAGCGGATAGCCCTGGAATTCGCGAGAACTGTGCTGGAAAGCTGCATTGGCGAGTTTTTCACCGGAGAGCAGGTAACTGAGCGCAGTTCACCCCCGACGGTTTCTGCAAGATAAACTCCCAGTTCCAGCCACTAGAGTCAGAGTCACCTTTTGTTAACCCAAGAAACCGCACAACACAGTGGCTGCTTTCCTCCAAAAAAGGGCTTGCCTGGGATTCGCTTTCCTCGATGGGCTTGGGATTCATTGGGAGACTTGGAGCAATTCTTTTTGCGCGCGTTGAGTTTGTCCTCACGTTTCTTCTGTATCCAGATGTTGTACGGAATGCCTCAAAAAGGCCAACCAAAAGTCCAAACTTTTGGTTTGACACTCAAATGGTGCTGGGCGCTCCGCTCTTATCCTCAGCACGGAGGTGATGCGCAAACAGCTCGTGAGCTCTCTGACGGTTTCCTGCCCGTGCAGGCTTGGTCCCGTCTGCGAATGAGCGGGCGCAAGAAGTATCTTTGTCAGTGAGTTCTGCTCGATGTTGCTTTTTTCTTGAGCTATTTAGATTGATGGCCTCAACACTCGAAGGTGGAAAGGCAAACTCTAGGCTTGTCAGCAGGGCTTGGATAGTGTCTTCAGACAAGGTCATACATTCCAGGAACGGTGAGGTTGGGCAGCTGGGCCTGGCAGCAAGCACGGCGTGTCGGACTATCAGGTGAGCATGGCTACACACATACTTTACATTACTTTTTTTAACATTGCATCACATTACATTACATAACATGCAATGACATTACATTACAATTACATGAGATTGGATTACATTACATACATACATACACACGCACGTACATACATGCATGGCGGTGCTGTGTGCTGTGTTGCTGCCAGTTGCTGCTTGCATGTGTGTGTTGTCCTCCACAGACAGCTGGCAGGAACCCGCTAAGCCAGAAGGTCACAAGCTTGGGCGCAGGTCTCTGCGTGTGTTTATGTGCGTGAGTGCGTGCGTGCGTGCTTGCGTGCATGCGTGAGTGAGTGAGACAGAGAAAGAGAGAGAGAGAGAGAGAGAGAGAGAGAGAGAGAGAGAGACAGAGAGAAAGAGAAAGAGACAAAGACAGAGAAAGCGAAAAAAAAGAGGATAAGGAGAACAACAAGCTACTACAAAAAAAGCGGTCCGTTTCAGGGGGTCACCCCACACCCAAAGGGATACCCAACAGAACGGGGGAGAGAGAGAGAGAGAGAGAAAAAGAGAAAGAGAAAGAGAAAGAGACAGTTTTCGGAGCAAGTTCTCTTCGTTCCTCGCCAAAGTTCTCTGAGCAAAGTTATCTTTGCTAAGTCTCTTCGTTGGGTTTGTCAGGGGACACCACCCCCAAGCTCATTGCTCAACTTCTTAAGCAAGTTCTGTGAGCAAGTTCTGTGAGCAAGTTCTCTGAGCAAGTTCTCGTTGTGCAGTCTCTGCGGTAGATTTGGGGACACCACCCCATTGCCCAAGTTTTCTCAGCAAGCTGTCTGAACAAGTTCTCTTTGTTAAGTCTGCCGTGGGCTTGTCAGGGCACGCCACTTGAAATGGGTTACAGCCCCCCCTCGCCGCCTGAAGCGAGTCATGAACAGTTCGCAGAGCCGTGGCCCCCCCGGACCCTTTCACGCCGAACGCGCTCACTTCCCCCAGCTGCGATTCGCTTTGATTCGCCCCGAAGCCACCATACACCCATTGTGTACCCGAAGCCAAGCCTTAACCCAGCCCAAGATTAAACCAGCAAGGCTATAAACCATCTTTGTTGCTTCCTTTCCGAAAACCAAAGCCTGGAATTCCTTCCATTTCTCATTCCCTACCTGTCGCAACCAGCAAGCAAACCAACTCTGAACAACAACTAGCCGCCATAAACTACCCCAAAAACAAGCCTTCACCATAAGCTAACCCCGCCAACCATAAGCTCCCAAAAAGACCCACCCAGCTCCGACTCGACCCGGGCTCCATGCCTCCCAGGCGCTCGCCTTCAGCGCCGCGCCCAGCGCCTCCGCGGTTTGCACCGCGCGGAGCTTGCCGCTGTGGAGGATCGCCACCTTCGCCGCACGGAGCTCGGGGGGGTGGGCGTCCCGTCCCCATTAAACGGGCGGCTTCCTTTATGGGTTTCCCTCTTTAAAAAAAAGAACAAAAAAGGGTATAGGAACTCTTAAAAGACTACGCCCATTGCGGTAACTGCAGGTTGTAACCATGGTTATATTTAAGAGCATTTTCAGGGAGAGGGGTTTTGAAGGTATAACCCACTTGTTGTACCTCACACGAACAGAAGGCATGTGTGGGAAGGTTTCTGGAAGATGGATCCTGTGTCAGGTGCCAGGGCAACGTGGGAGGAAGGGTAGTGAGTAGGTTATAACCATTGTCACATCAAGAGCATTTTTAGGTATGGAGGTATTTTAGGTATCGAGGTATCAAGATATTGTAACATCAAGAGTATTCTATGGGTTTTGGAGGTATGGAGGGTATACAAGGGGTAATGACGCCTTACACAAGCTTCTATTGGTGGTATGTAAGCATACCTTCACTCACCATATCTCAAAATGCACTTGATTGTAAGTAGGGTAACTGGGGTTGGTTCCCTTGCAACCATAGAACCTACCTACCCGACGAGGTTTGAACCTCGAAGTAGGCCAAAAGACGAACTCAGCTCCCCCCTCCACGTAGGGTGGTTCCTTGTTAGAAGGGGTTGGGGAAATGAGAAAACACTTCTTCCTAACCACAAATGGGGGAAGCTGACAGAAAAATCCTCCGCAAACCAAGCAACACCATCACATCTCAAGCATGGCTGCGACATCCCCGCAAAAGATCAGGTCCGGAATCAGCAAGGAGACCCTCCTGTTTTGGCGGGGTTTCTAGATGTTCTAGGTGCCCTAAATATTGCTGAAAGAGAAGGCAGCCCCCAGTTGGTGCTTCAAGCTTGGCCATTCGAAGCTCCTTTCTGCCGTTCGCCATTCTCATTTCCTTAGCAATTCATTGGCAAGTCAAAGTCTACCACTTCTTTCCCACCAACGATCCTCCACTGGCTTTGGGGAAACCGCACCGAACCTCCAAAGAAAACAAATCCAACAAAAATCACCCAGAAGAGCCCTCTGAAATGTCTCCAGACTCTATCCGGCGAACCCGGCTAAGACCTTGCTGTTGCCTGCGGGCATCCCCCCAAAATGGGTGGTTTCCTTGTGGTTTCCGTCTAGAGCAACTCAAAGAGGGAGTGCCTGGATCGGACCCTCAAACTACCCAGAAAGAAACGAAGTCTTATGAGCTTGTTGTCCCCAAGTGGGTGTCTGTCTACTTTTGAGCCTCAAAGTACACAAGAGGAAATCAACCAGCATATCTCCAGTATAGCTCTAAGGAAACATCAACCAGACTAACTCCAGGGCAACATTTTTTTGTTTGGGCATTTAACCCAAAACATCCCGACCTTGCTGGGGAACGCACGACATCCCTCTGCTCGATTTTTTCGGCTCGAGCCCCACGCCTGCCGTGGCACTGAGGTACCACCGAGATATCGCGCCACGTTCTGGGCCGCCGCTTCCTAAGACTTGGTGCCGTACGCCCCCAACGAAAAAAACCGCCGGAGGCTTCTCGGGTTTGGACCAATTTCTTGGGTTTGGACCAATTTCTTGGGTTTGGACCAATTTAAGAAATACGTAAACAAATGGACTTGTTTAAACCAGTCCACTATTGAAGTGAGCTCAGTTGCCCAGGTCGAACCCAGAACTAACAGGTGAGCACCTTTTGGAGACATGACCAAAAGTGGACCAAATCAGGGAAACCAAAAGGTAGATATGGGTATGGGTCAAAATTGAAGCACCAGCATGTGGACCGCAGGCTTTAGCCCGTGTTTCCACCGATCGGGCAAGCCATTTTGGGTACCTATGATTGACCCACACCCAATTGGCCTGTGCAAATAGAACCAAGCCTTCCAAAAAATCCGGGAGCTTCCACGCTGCTGGGGAATAACCCGCGGAATTTTGCAAATTGGTCCAAACCCAAGTGAAGCAAGCCCGCGGGAACACCGGAAGTGAGTGTGGTCGATTTTTTCCTGGAGTCTCCCTACCCTTTAAAAATGGTTGGAGTCATACCCAAAATTAAGCGGTATGCATGGTTGACGTTGGAAGGGGAGCAAACAAATTGTTTTTAGCAGTTAAGTGGGGGTTTCAACCACTAAACCACAATAAGCAAAAATGAAAAAGGTTCCCCAACAACAGCCAAGTATGACCCCTTTTTCATTGAGGGCGGGTCAGCATGGGGGCTGAGTTTTTCAGATTCCTGGGGGCTGAGGTTTTCAGATTCCTGGGGGCTGAGTATTTCAGATTCTTGGGGGCTGAGTTTTTCAATTAAAAACACTAAAAAATACCAAAAATATAAGATCAAGACCCGTGACCTCTTGGATTTATTGGGGTGCGTTTTTTGTTTTTTTTGGCTGATGACATGCAAGCACAGATTCATTTTCGATCCAATGAAGACTCAGATGCATCCAGACCTGGAAAATGAGCTAGCTTCAATCTGCACAGAAGACAGCCTGTTGAGAACTATTTTGCACAAATATCATTGTTGGACACAAATATTTAGCAAACGTGTGTCTGTAGCTTATTTTTGGATAATTGGCATGCTTACGCATGCCAAGTTTATAAACCTCAGGGTGCTAACTTTTGGAAGACGTATGTTTGGCACACATCTTCAACACAAGTTGCATACGTATGCAATATTTTGGAAGACGTATGCTTAGCAATCTGCAAGCAGATGTATGTGTGGGACAAAAAATATTGTTGTTGTGTTGCAACTCTGAAACACGTAAGTATGGCAACCACAGCTTGCCACGCATATGAAATCATAAGAAAGGTACGATATCGCTGATCTATGCAGCTTTCAGCTGCAAGACTCAGCTCTTTTTACAATTGGATGTTCAATATTTTTCAATATACGCATGGGCTCTGCCCATGCTCTTGAGAAAAGACAGCTAACACAAACATATTTATCGCATAATGAGCTGGAGCAATTGGAGCACAGCTCCAATCTAGTTGCTTGAGCTCAAGAAGCACAAGATGCAAAGATGAGCACCTGCAACGATGTCTGCAGATGCAAATAACATTCTCTGCATAAAGCTGTTCAGCTTTGGAATAAGAGCTTTGGAATAAGATTCTCTGCAGCTATTCGTGTTGCTGAAGAGCTCTTGCAACAGTAAAGCTGCTCAGAATAGATTCAAGTAGACACAAGCCACAAGCAATTGCTTGTGATGAGATGTTACCTGCAGAAGATGAAATGAGAGATGAGATAAATTATCTCCAGTTACCTGGAGTTACCTGCAGAATATCTTGGAAGAGGCTTATGTTCTGTTGATACACATCTCATCATATTATTGATGTCTTGCATCAAGAAAGCTTGCATCAAGAAAGCATCAACAAAGTATTGTCTTCAGATGATGGGCTGTGTTTTTCTTGGTGTTTATGAGCAAAGGCACCCAAAAAACCCAAAAACAAACAAACAAAACAAAAAAAAGAAAACAAAAAACACAAAAAAACAGACCCATGGCCCTGAACTAGCAGATGCAGATGATGGGCTGTGTTTTTTTTGTTTTTGTTTTTTTTGGCTGAAAAAAACTCAGCCCCCAGGAATCTGAAAAACTCAGCCCCCAGGAATCTGAAAAAACTCAGCCCCCATGACGACCCCTTCTGTTTTCATTTGGGGTCATGACCGGAGACTCCAGGTATCTCCCACCTACCAAAAACACAAATTCCTCCTCCGAGCGGCCGCCTCCTGCACACCTAGCGCCGACAGGGGCCGCTCAGGATCCTCCTCCTCCGGCACCGGCGTGCCATGCCGCACCAGGAGGCAGTAGGCCTCACGACTTGGCTCGGCTCCGAACAGGCGCCATTTGATTAAGTCCCCAGAAAAAACATACAAAAAAACACTTATCCAGCAGTGATAGGTTTACTTGGTTGCTTTCTGCTCCCCTGCTAAAAGTTTAACTTTCAGTGGTTTAATGGAAAACCCATTAGTTGGCAAAAAGTTAAAGTCCTAATATCCAAGCAAAATCCTGCTGAAAGTTTCTCACTTTCACTGGTTTAATGGAAAACTCATTAGTTTGATTTATTTGAAGTTCTCGAGGGAGAAAAAAACAGAAAATCAGTACCTGGAGTCTCAGCAACAAGTTGCGAACTCCACTTCGGGGACTGACAAGTGGGTTACAACTCGGTTTCCCAGAAATAAAAATGGTAATGTTGACACCAGATCAATGGACTGGTTCTATTCATAGGTGGGCGCCCCCTCCAAAACAGGTCTGAATTGTCTGGGACACGTTCATTCATCCGGGGCATGATTGCAACTCGCTTGCTTTCTGCTCCCCTGCTGAAAGCTAAACTGTTAGTGGTCTAATAAAAAAGAAAACCCATTAGTTGGCAAAAAGTAAAAGTCCTAACATTGACATCCAAGCAAAATGCACCCAAGATTTAATTAAGTCCCCAGGAAAAAGACAAAACAAAGACATATTCAGTAGTAACAGGTTCCAACTCTAACACCAACGCGGGAAAATACATAAATAACACGTACTCGTAAGCAAATGGAAGGATAGCAACGAAATCCTGTGCCTGAAGTTGCAGGAAAGCAAACCTCTCGGGTGACCCATGGCGTCGTATTTTTGAGGGTCCCGTTGTTGGGTGTTTTTCTACAGTTTAGAGGCCCAGCCGTTTTGTCCAAGGCATATATGCAAAAACACATGGTCAATACTTGCATTCCTTAGTCAGGGGTTGACATCGTACCCTGAAAGACTTGCGGGTATTTCGAGCAGGCGGAGCCTCGTACTGAGTGATGCTACACATATGATGGTCCTAGCGACCCCTCTCTTCAACCTCTCCAAAAAGCCGATGGAGTTGCTCTTCTACTTGGGTAGTCCACCAAGTTTGTAATGTTTATACCGGTAACCTAGGTTATACCGCACGAGAAAACATCACTTCCTCAGTGGTTTCAACCAAATCATGTGTGTTTGTTTTTCCTTTTTCTTCCAGGTGGCGTTGGCCACTTAATTACTCCCCGCCCAGTGCAACAAAGGTGCAAGGCACGCTGAGTTGGGTGAGTAAAGTCTCTCCCATTCCCCAACCAAGTCCAGGTCCCTGGTCGCTATCAAGGGAGCGTACTTATTCAGGGCCTGGCCCTCAAATCAGGTTTTAAGATGCCCCCAAACATCTGGGCCCAGAAAAGGTCCAATCTGGGTGAATAGGTGGTTGAGGGGCTATTCCCCACATCAACCAACACTATTTGGGGTGAACCCGGTCGTGAATTCGGTCGTGAAAAAACAAATCCACCCAGTCCAATGCTTCGGGCTCGTGAAAGCCGGATCGATTTCTCCCAGTCCTGCAACTGTCCAGGCACTGTGTGAACCACTTCAGGCGAGTTGCCGGTTCCATGAATCTTTGGACAGACGAAGCGGGGATGCGGGAGCGGGTCACGGTACCGGGGGGGGGGATTTGAGTCCGACCAGCGACCAGCGCCATGGGCGCCTTGGCGCCATATCAAACTTAGTCATCAAACGGGGGAATCCTCCTGTATCCCTGGCTCCCCCTACATCCCTCCTAGTTGGTTTCCCTGAGAATCTGCAGCTAACCAGGCGACCAGCAAAACCGTGAACTCCAATGGGAAAAAGCTTGGGGCGTGGGGCTTCCATTGGTTGTGCCGGAAGTTTTGTGTAATCGCGACGGTGTTAAGCTGAAGGTGTGAACAAGCAGACACTAATGATCTATTTCGCGCCTGCTTGGTCCAATTCAATTGGGTTTCAGGGGAACTCCTATTTAGGGGTCGCCCGGTTTCTTTCTTCCCCTCTTCTCCAACAAAGATCTCCCTGGAGTCTCCATGACCCTTTAAAAATAGGTCCATGACCCCATTATTTCGGGCAATGACCCCATTTTCAAAGGGTCTCTGGGCGAAGAAAACACCTTGGAGACCAGACCCCAGACGCCTCCGCATCCGAGGCACTGCCATCACGACCGCAAGCGCCGGCTCGCGGCTCTGACTCGAGCCGAACGGAAGAAAAAACAAGAAACAAAAACGCGCCCTCGACCTGAAGTCTCCCTGAGGACCCTTTAACAAATGGTTGGTCACTGCCCAAAATTCAGATTCGGGTCCCGACCCCTCTTTCTAGGTCAGAAGGAGACTCCAGGTACTGAGAAAACGAGTAGACGGCGCGACATAAACCGAGAAACCAACAGCAAAGATATGGCTGTGGGTCAAGCACATGTACCAAAATGGTACCTTGGAACATGGGACCAAAGACTAAAACCTGCGTAACCCTGGCTCTTTCATTTTCAGCCACGCCCAGATCTTTGGAGAGTTTCCTGGCCACGGGGTCTACGATATATCCACCATTTGCTGGGGCTCCATCATTAAGTTTCAATGACGATAGGTGTCCTTTTAGGGGAACTATAATGTCCCTGGTCTACTTTTCGAGCAAAATAACCAAAAGGACACATATGATCACGATGTGAATCGACAAAATGGGCAATTTCCCTTTGGCCCCGCTCTGCACCGATCCCAACAAGGGTACTGCAAACAAAGACTGCAGGTGTTGCCTTGCTTTGGTCTATGATATTCTTAGAATATCCCGCAGGTGGCGTCTTGAGTGAATGAACCATATGTAGGTTTTTATTGGGGCAGGATGCTTCGCTGAATAAATAGGGCAACAAATACCGTGTCCGTTGGGGAAAAGCCAGCAAGATATTTGCATGTTAGCACGCAGACAACTGTTCAACAGTTCCCCGTTTCCCTTCCATTTGGACGAACAACCTGGATCGCCAGTGGCGATCGCTTCTTTCCATCCACTAAAAAAACGATCGCAACAGTGACTGAAAAAAGTGATCGCAACTTGGCTATCTAGGCTGCCACATGTGAGGTAAGCCAACTACACTCAACCGCAAAAAAAACAATGCCCGAAACATCATCGGAAGTCCACTTCGGTTGGTTTACCAGTCGCCCATCAGTATGCCGTTCTGCAACTTGGTGACTTTTGTTCTTGGGTTAAAGGGACACCACAAGCAGACCAACCAGTCCTTGACCAGACATTTACACCGCAAAAAATGTTTGTTTGCTACTGGAAAGGTAAAATGGATTGAACACAACAAGGCAAACAGTGAAACAAAGGTTCAGTCTGGCATTCTGAAAACAAGTTCAGCTAGGTCCAGTTCAGTGATTGGCAGGCGGTTTCGCCATGATTTCAGGGGGCCGACAATGTTGAGAACAGCCTGAGAGCACTGCGGATGGTGCGGCATCACCTGAGCCACGGTCAAAACTTGGACCCTTCACCGCCGATCGAGTGGATTTGTCCAAAAAACGGCCTACCTGTGCATGTACCTGGAGTCTCTTTGTGACACTTTAAAAATGGGGCCACTACCCAATTTTAGGGGTCCTGACCCCTTTTTCTAGGGGTCATGGAGACTCCAGGTAACACTAAAATGGCCCTCCCACAAATTGACCAAAGTCCAGAAGTTCAGGGAGTAAGAATCTAAAACTACCCATCAACCATTGGATAACTTGCAATCCAGAATTGCGGTTTGTGAATTCCTGTCGTGGGGAGGTTGTAGGGCAAAATTTGGTCGGCAACTTCTTTCGGCACCTGAAGTCCCCTGCCCAGCCACAGTCCCATCAGGCAATTGACTATTGCCATTTTCCTTGGTTGCTGTTGACCCCCCTGCAAAAAGTTTTCAACTTTTTGGGGATTTAGTGGAAAACACTATTATTTTCCAAAAAGATAAAGTCTAAAGATCCAACCCAACAGCAATCAAGTCTCAAGGCCGACATCCGCAACGTGGGGAGGCCTTTGTTCAAAGGAAAACCCAAGGGATAGAGGGGACACGAGCGAGTTCGCCCGAGACTTGTGTTGTTGGCCCATGTTGTTTGTGAGTACCAGGCCATTCAACAGGGCAGTCCTATCGCAGGCCCTTTGGAGGTCTTGAGAGACTCTTCAACCTCAAAGGGGACCCCCAGTCAGGTTCCATCTGAATTGGTGGGAGTGTAGATTCTTGGAGCAGTTCGCCTCGATGTTGGGGTTAACCATACACATGGTTGCGATCGAGTCCGAACGAGTCCGGCCAATTCCTGAATTCACTGAAGGGTAACCGTAAAATCGAGGCTCAGCCGCTGGAAGTGCCCAGTTCAGAAGTGCTTGTGTCGAACTCCACTTCCCGGGACTCCACTTATGTGGGCTAGAACTCGGTGGCTTTCGAAATCTGCGAAGCCGAAGCCCTGCGAAAAGGTTGACCGACTTTTAGTGGTTTTTGTTGCGGAAAACCCAAAAAATCGTTGGCGAAGAAGCTGAAGTCCTAACATCTCTTGGTAAAATGCACCAAAGATAACCTAGGTTACCAACCACTTGCTAGCTTGGCGAATCGAACACCCGAGCAAGGTAAGCCAGGGCTTGCCACCCTTGAAAAGCAAAGGACAAATGGCCTATATCCACTGGGCTAAGCAGAAGGGACCCTGGAGGGGTTTCTCACTTTCTGGGTGGATTGGCCCAAAAAAGTCTGAACTTGTTGTTCACCGCTAAAAAGAGTTGTTTCCCCCGAAAAGCTTATCAGAATATCCTCGGAGCCCTCGACGAATATGCACCACACATGTCATGGCTCCTCAACAAGGCCCCTGGAGGTCCCTACAACCCTGCTTCAATGCAGGGTCCCTACGGTTAATTACTCGGATGCCCGCACAAGCTAGTAAGTTGTTGCCACCTGGGTTATGCTCCACCAATACCGGGTTACCTTCACGGGGGGGAGAGAAAACAAGAAGCTTAGGTTACCAACAACTTACTAACTTGGCAAATCAATCACCCAAGTCGCCCTGTTCATCCTGCATTTGCTTGAGTCCCTTGAAACAAACGTTTACATATTTCATAGTTCCAGTAGTCATAGATTCCAACTTTCGAACCAACACGGGAACAAGCAAACATATCAGCAAATGGACGTCATTACCCTCCCACTAACATAGCACCTGCGGGAGGGTACCTGGAAGATAAATTTCCTCTTGAAGCGATCCTCTGTGAGGTGCTATGTTGGTTGGAGAGAGGATAAACAACTAAAACGCTTGTCAAGAACAGTGAAGTGTAGCTACTGTGGATGGTTCCGAAATCCATTTCGCACCACCAAAGAATGTTTTCCGCCCTCCGAGCTTCCCCGCCGGAACGAAGCCGCCTCCCGGCGAGTTTCGAGCTTCTCCGAAGCGTTGGAAGCGTTGGGTCTGCCAAAACGGGCCTAGGGAGGGGGTCTACTTCTGGAGTCTCCTTCTGACCCCGAATGGAAAAGGGGTCAATTGCCCCGAATCTTAATTTTGGGTATGACCAACCATTTTTGAAGGGTCAGAAGGAGACTCCAGGCCAACACAGGTCTGCTTTAGAGGCCCTTCAGGCTTCAATCCCCAATTACAGAACTGCCCAATCCTGCAGGGTAAACGTTTTTTTGGGGAGGAAGAACTATGAACCCAAGCTTTGTTCTACTGTTGGCCGTGTCTGAACTGTAGGGTTGGACCTTGTCAGGACTCATCTTGATCCTCCAGTAGAGAAGTTAGACTAAGGGTACCAACTTTTTTCTGTATCCTATTTTAGTAGGGTTCGGAATTTTTTCAACCCAAAAAAACGGGTAAAAGTTGGCACCTAGCTGGGGACCAAGTATACTAAGGGGCTTTTGCTCATCCCAGTTCGGACCCAATGAACGCCTGGGCCAGGAAGGATTCTGCTGGTACCTTCCCTCAGTTGCTCAGTGACCCTGGAAAAAAAGGGAACCCTTTGTGGGGAAGACATTTTTTAGTGGGGCAGCCACCAAAGAAAAAGGAAGAAGGGTGCCACTGAACAACTGAGTTCCCCATTCTTTCCAGGGATCCTTCTTTCCAGAAAACCTGCATTCGATGGCGCACTGGATAATATATATATATATATATTTGTATATATGATCCCACGCTGGACGAATGCAGTGAAGCTGGGCAAAACGTTCCGGCCCTTTTGCCGAAAGGTATAGAACTCCCGGCTCGCTCGCGCCGCTCCAAGTCCGGAACTTTCCTGAAAACAAACGCTTCATTCAAGGGTCGAATCGACCCATGGGACACCGCCCAGGGAGTATAGTGATAGATTGATTTCCTTTAAAAGCAAAAGGAGACAATAACACGTCTTCGTCTTGCAGTTGCTTAAGTCTACCTAGAGTCTCCATGACCCCTTAAAAATGGGGTCATAACCCCTTAAATTTGGGCAATGACCCCATTTTTAAAGGGTCATGGAGACTCTAGGTAGAAACCAATATGTCCAGTAGAGAAAGCTTGCGAACTCGGAAATCCAGCCCTCCCCGCATCGCTGCCTCCCGGCCAAGTCATGCGCACCTGGCCCGGTTCGAGCCCGAATGCCCCGAATTGTTGATCCCATATTAACTACCTAGATAGCCAAGTTGCTGCTTTGTTCAGTCATTGTTGCTGGTTTTGGGGGTAAAGTGCATGGAAAAAAGCAGCAACTGGCGATCCAGGTAGGTCCTCCAGTAAAGAGGTTAGAAGAAGGGTACCAACTTTTTTCTGTAGTCTATTTTAGTAGGGGAACCCTCCCCCAACAAAGAAACGGTAAAAGCGCACTACTGGGGCACCTAAGTAATAAACCCCAGTGTAATAGGGGGGTGGGGGTTCCCCTCCAAAAGTGGTCTGAATCCCAAAACCAGGGACCCCCCAATATTAATTTCCTAGGGTTTGTTGATATGGGGTCAACATTAATCAAGATGCCCAAGTGCCAATCACCAGCTTCTTTACTTGATATCTGGGCCCTCAAATTATCAACTTAGAAAAGAGAAGGTTCACCAACCTTAATCTTGGCAAGCAAATCGCCCTATCTTTAAGTTGGGAATTTGAGTGTCCAGGTATGCCAAAGAAAAAGTCACCCCTGGCAGAACAAGAAGTTATATTTACCCCGGAATTTCAGGTGTGGCCAACTATGCCCGAGAAAAAAAACATCGCTTTTCGGGGGGGGGGGGGGGGAGCGGGAGTGCTCCCAAAACCACAAATACGGCTTTGGCATGGGCAAACTTTCGGGTTTGGCACGGGTTTGGCAAGGGTTGCAAAACCAGAACCCGAGTCCAGGTGTTGTAACACACACACGGTGTATCATATACTTTACAGCTGTTATTTTTGTTGAGGGTGACCCAGACTGGAGAATCCTATGAGTGTTTGTTTAGCTCGTACCTTCAGCATGGTTGTAGCACACCAGTTCCCCATAGTTGCAAGGTCCCTTGGGTTCCGGAAAAGCACTGTAAGGAACCGAACGGCACCTGCCAAGGTTCAGAGAAAGTACCCTGAGACTTTGCAGTTCCTACGGTTCCTATAGGTAGGGTACTTCAAAAGGCCTAAGATATTCCTCCGCAACCGTCGGCTTCTGCCGAGACTTGGCTTTTAAATTGGCTCGCTTCAAACCTCTGGCTCTCCCAGGCCTCCAGCACTGGGGCGGAGTAGACGCGCCTGGCAACGGAAGAGCCGGCCCAGGAGGCAGGGGGGAGGTCGCGGTTTTGGGGGGAGACCGGGACCCTCGTGTTTTTGTTGGGTGAACCTCGAGCCTCCATCACTCTTTGACAGTGGTTGGTTGAGAGTGGAATCAAAGGGAAAACGATAGGAAGCTTGTCACTTGGTTGACGTTGGAAGGGGAGCAAAACATTTTGTTTAGCAGTTCAGTGGTTGGATTTCAACCACTAAACCACAATAAGCAAAAAAAGTAAGAAGCGCTTCCCAACAACAACCATGGTCATTGTTTGGGCTGGCTCCAACCCAGAACTTTTTCGCCCCCCCCCCCCCCCCCAATGTGGTTTGCCGGTAACATGACTGGGGGCTCAAAGACACTCAACAAAATCCTGGGAGTTATGTGGAGTTCGTGTCTTGTTACCCCCCCCAGTGGGTTTGCCGTGGGTAAAATGACTGGGTCCCGGTGGTTTTTTTGGGTGACTTCAAAAGAGAATCCCTACAACTTACCCCTTAAAACTCCAAGGATTGGGGAAGTTAATCTTTTACAGACAGCCCATGCTACCCAAAAAGTTGCGAACAGTTTTGTGTTTTTAAGAGGTAAGAAAAAGACCACTGAGCCGTATGTCCAGTCCCCAACCCTGGAACCGAATGGTCGCCAGGCATTGCACGAAACGGGGCTTAGGGCGGTCGGCTTGCTGCCAGCACCCCAAACCAAACAAAAAAGTCCCCCACCCCAAACCAAAAAGAAAGTCACTCTCCCCCCCAAAAAACAAAGAAAGAAAGAAAGAGAAGAAAATAAGAGCGCAGAGACCGAACGGCACACGCCCGCCGTGCAAGAGCAAGCTCACTTTTTGCCGGGCACGCAAAAGAGCTGTCCAAACAACGGACATGTGAGTGAGTTGCATTGCCAGGCAACGGCAATATGCCGGGCATTTCCTGAGATATGGGTGTGGCGAGCTGGGGTTACTCAGGTTTTGGTCTTGTGTCCATCCAAGGGGCCAAAAAAATGGGTACCACTTTTTTGAGCCACAGCCATATGGGCTCTTCTTTCAGCCTGCCAGTCTCCAGAAACGCCATCTGGACTGGGCAATGGAGTCTCTAATATAAGACTGAGCTGTTCAAAACGGGACGGGATAAACACATCAGACTGGAGCCCAACAAACATCCAACGGATTGCGACCCGAAATGATGGAGCCGAAAGAAGAAAAGAAAAAAACAAAACGAGCAAAACACAAAAACTAATTGCCACCTAAAGTTATTTTTTGGGTGAATTCAACTTGTTTCTTATTTTGAGTGAAGGGGAAGATGCGTCCAAACATGGCATGTCATGAGGTGCTTCTGCCCATTCTTGGGAGGGTCGAATCAACCCAATGCACGACCCCCTGTCCTGTGGAACCCGACGGTGCTTCTTTTGAAAATTGGTTATTGCCCCAGATGTATGGAGCATCATCTTCCCTTTGGGTAGTTCTTTGAGGGTCCAAGTAATTATCGGCAAATCTTACCATATGTCAAAAACCTGAGAACAGAATTGCATCCCCAACCATGGCTTTCCTCGTTTTACCCCCGAATCGGTGAGCAGAGCTATACCTGGCCTCTTTAATATAACATAATCAAAGTCACCCCAGAAACAGTCAAAATAATGACTCTAGCATACCTTTCGGAGGTTGTTTTGAACAGCTCATGCAGATTTTTGCGCGCGTCCGCGTCCGCAAAGACGGAGCTCTATGCCCGCACGGATGGCTCCCACTCCAAGTTGTCCATCTAAGGCTGACCCGGGAATAATAAACCCCCCTTGATAGCCACGTTGCTGTTTTTTCAGTCACTGTTGCTGGTTTTTAGGGTAAAGTGCCTGAAAAAAAAGAGCAACTGGCGATCCAGCCCCCTATTGAAGCGCGAAATCCACGCACCGCATCACCGTTGAGAAGCCCAACGGAATGAGTCGATTCCCCTGCATAAATACCAACAAACAATGATTTCAACCATGGTTTCAAAGTGGTGCGAAGGGAGTTCGTCCACAGTATCTCACTTCTGCTCGAGGCCGAAGAAAATATACCCTCCCAATTCAAAGGTCACCTGACAGGGACCCGGCCCCTTTTTTCAAGCCTGGACCCCCCTGGGTTCCATATCACTTGGAGGGTAACTCATGTCACTAACCCACTAACGCACTAACCTGGTCCAGACCCAATGTGACGATCAAGTCCCAAAACTCGAGTGAGCCATTGGAAGGTCTTCAACCTCATGGCCAAAAAAGCAAAAAACGATGCCGGCACCGGGTAGATGCGGGTCAAACAGGTGCTTCCTGGATCGCCAGTTGCGATCGCTTTTGTCCATCCACTTTACCCCAAAAACCAACAACAGTGACTAAGAAAACGATCGCAGCTTGGCTACCTTGATTCTTTGTTGTCTCTCCGTTTGGAGTGGAACCCATCTCACCTTGCTGTCACAAGACACGGGCAAATCAGCTGCCTCGCCGCGCGGATCACGGGTCGGCTTCTTTTCAGATGGTGTCGCGGATATCTCGGCGCCAGGGCTACGACGCGAGGCTTGAATTGGGATTTTCTGGAGTCTCCTTCTGACCCCCAGAAAAAGGGGTCATGACCCCTAATTTTGGGTAATGACCCCTTTGCCTGGGGGTCGTGGATGAGGACTCCAGGCCCAGCCCCAAACAAAAACGTAAGTTTGCCTTTTTAGTGAAGAAAGAAAGGGACCCCAAAACCCCCCCCCCCCCCAGAAAAACGGGAAGCTAATTCTGGGGACTCGACCCGACTCTCCTTCGCATCCGGAAAAGCTAAAAGACACGCGTGTCCAGCACCCTCCAACATGTGAATCACTTGCTCAAAAACCGGTATTAAAATGGTCGACCCAGAACCATGCTTCAAGAATTAAGAAGGCGGATATCCGCAGCTATTTATGGTTGGGATTGTCCCGTACTGACCTCCATCTACCCGGGTGTTGATTGTGTATCATGTGGTTTTCCAGTTGTACCTGCAGTGCTCGTGTGTGAGCCATTGTGGGTACAGATAGACCACCCTAGATAGCCAAGCTGCGATCGTTTTTTTTCAGTCACTGTTGCGATCGGTTCTTGGAGTAAAGGTGGATGGAAAAAAGCGATCGCAACTGCTGTTGCTTTTGGGGTAAAGTGGATGGACAAAACGCAGCAACTGGCGATCCAAGTTGTTCACGTGTTTCTTTTTGTGAGAGAAACGATCGATCACGTTTCCAAGTGGCAAATACCTTTATTCGTCCAGGAAGAGTTGTAGCTCCCTAACATAGGTGTCCTTTTTAGGGGAAATAGACGACCCTGGTAGATGAGAAAGAACAAAACACGTAAACCAGGGATCGCCATCTATTTTGTCTAGCAAAACCAGCAAAAAGTCGACACCTATGCTCTCTAAAAGGAGTTCACCTTGTTCTTCGCGGGTTGAACCAGGTAGCGAACCACTAACTTGGACAAGCCAAGTACGCTTTGGGTGGTGCTTCTAACATACTGTGGAGGGTTGTGAAATCCATTTTTCACCTGCCTGGATCGCCAGCAGCGACTACAAAACAGCAACCACTTGCCTATATAGGCTGGTTTCAAAGTGGTGGCGAAATGGATTTCGCCCATCCACAGGTCTCCCGCAAAATGCTTGGTGAATCCTCTTGTCTGCAAACCCTTCAATTTCCTTTAGCCGCTTGGTAGTGCAATCAACTCTGACAGAAACTCAGCCAACATAAAGCATCCTCAAGCAAATGAAAGAAGAACCCATGAAAACGAATAGCCCTGGCAGCCTGGTGCCGGACAAAGAAGGCCGTTCAACGGAACTTGTCAAAGGCTGTAGGACGGCCGAGAACTTCAATGGGACAGATTTGAGGTGCGCTTTCTTGAGGCGAAGCCCACACTACTGGTCCCAAGAAATTCCCCAAGAGATCCGCAATCTGATACGGCTTCCTGGACCCTCAAGCTATCAAAGCAAAGGAGTTTACCAAGCATTAATACGGGCTGCAACTCACGTACCATTTTACACGACTTGGAGATTGAGGGTCCAGGTTGGCTCTTTCCAAAAAGGGAAAGAGTGGAATCCGCTGGGGCTCCGGGGCAGTTGAGTCGGTTGCTCCACGAATGACGGAAGCAACTCAGGTGATAAGGTGTTCAAGAGCCAGGTGTTTTACGCATACACATTTACGGGTTGTGTATGCGTCTTGTACGTGGTGTGTATGGCTTTTGAACCGTTCTTTAAAGCAAAACCAGGTTTTGGTTGGAAAGGCCGCGTTTTTGCCAAGCAACCGGTTCAAAACCAGGTTCTGCGCTTGCATTGTTTACAGGTGAGGGTGTGTGCTTTTTTTAAACCCCGTAGGTCATTGTTCAAAGAGGCCTTGACCAAAAATGGTGGCCATGATGGAAAACCCCGTGAAAAAACACTTCCATGTCCATTCTTTCCAGGGATCCTTCTTTCTAGAAAACCTCCCGAAACCCGGGGAAACGGGGGGTTATTGAACACAACGATGGTTGAAAAGAATGGACCAGGAATCAACCAGTAGAAAAAGATGGGCTTTTTCTGTGGGTCAAAGGGGCCACTTGTCACCGTGCAGTTCCCGTTTAGCCATCTAGGGTCCTATGTGTGGAATACCCGGCCTTTCTTTATTGGGATGTTTTGCATTCACCGCAGGGACAACCTGTCTCAGGGTTGACATACCCTGCCTGGTTGTTGAGCAAGGTTCCGCCCTGGGTTAAGTTTGTCTCAAATTAAGGGAACCCTGGATGGTGTCCTTTTGGCGTGCCTTAGCAACACAAAAAAAGGGGTACGCCCCCAAAACAATACACACCCAACTGCTAAATTGTTCCAAAACAGTTGCAGCATTCAGCATCTTGCAACTTGGCTTGGATTGGCGCCTTGGACCTCAGAAAACGATCCAGGGGTAGCTTGAGGGTCCAGGTAGGCCATTGCAGCAACGAGCAACGCGGATCTAAGTAACTTCCTGGTTGATTTTGATCGGGGGTGTCCCAATTCTGCCAGTGGAAATCCTGCACATTTTCGTGACTGACACCCCTATTACTAGGAGGAATGTATTGTTTCGGGGTCATCATTAAGTTGTTCTACCTGGTTTCTTAACCCTCACGGCAAGTGGATTTAACATCAGCTCTGATCGGGGTGTTCGGCCAAGTTAATAAGTTGTTGGCATCAAGTCATAACACACTCATAAGCCTCCTCAACTGGGGGTTGACCCAGTCGTTTGTAGATTGGAACCTAGGCGGCTAACCAATTTCAAACATCCAAGTAGAAATACAAGTGATGCTGACCCTTCATTTGTGGGCTCGCCCACAGAAGGAATCCGATGGCTGCGAGTTGATTGGTCCACGACCCATTTCTCCAAGCCTGAAACTGCCCCCTACTCGAAATGCCAACTGTGTGCTAGTGTATGTTTTGGAAAACCTGGTTTTTCAGGGTACATGCCTCCTTTTGTTTACTTTCGCGCCAGAACCAACTTTTCACACCTACATCCTGGAGCAACCCTTTCTCCTGACCACGGCTCCTATTGAATCCAACAGCGCCGACTTAAAAGTCGCGCGCTGACTTAAAAGTCCTGCACGGGCGAAGCAAGCGAACGCTAAGAAGTGGGTGTGAATATCATATATGCTCAAGAACCGATCGACAGGCTGGGCCAAAAACAGTGAACAGACACTTCCTGCACCCTCAAACTACCCATCAGAAAGGGGATTCAACACCAATTTTTTGCGGCTACATACCATGGTTCATGGAAATTTCGAGGGTCCAGGTTGTTAGCTTACCACTAAAATGCCCTTCTTCCAGTGGATGGAGCTGAGAAAGTGAGAACTGGGGAGCCTCAAAAGTGGCGGACACAAAAATCCGCAAATTCAATCCCAGCGAAACGAACGGCTTTTGAGCAGAACGATGGTTGAAAAGAATGGATCAGGAATCAACCAGTAGAAAAAGGTGGGAAAACCACCCTTTGGGCTTTTTCTGTGGGTCAGAGGGGCCACTTGTCACCGGCTGAAAGTTCGTGCATTTCCCGTTTAGCCATCTAGGAGTCCTATGTGTGGAATACCCGGCCTTTCTTTAGTGGGATGTTTTGCATTCACTGCAGGGACAACCTGTCTAAGGGTTGACATACCCTGCCTGATTGTTGAGCAAGGTTCCGCCCTGGGTTAAGCGGGTTTGTCTCAAATTAAGAACCCTGGATGGTGTCCTTTTGGTGTGCCTTAGCAACACAAAAAAGGGGTACGCCCCAACACAATACACACCCAACTGCTAAAGTGTTCCAAAACAGTTGCAGCATTCAGCATCTTGCAACTTGGCTTGGATTGCAAACCGGGCTTGTCTCAAGATATGGGAACCCTGAAAATGATGGTTTCCTTTTGGTGTTCCTTAGCAACACAAAAAAGGGGAACCTCCCATCAATATACACCTGTTCGATTCCAACCCGGGCCACAGTTCCGAACAAAAAAGAATGAAAGAACCGAAGTTCTGTGTCATATTTCCTCACCGGTCGAGGCCAAAACCTTCCTGGACCCTCAATCCACCCTTACACATGTGTTACTGCCCCAAGCATATGGTACAAGAACCCATGTTTCTGGGCCATAATATAAGCAATGGACCACCCGGATCCAAGTAAACCCAAAAAATATGATCGGGGATGTCCCAGTTCTAGTGGAAATCCTGCAGTTTTGTGAGTGACACCCCCTCGTACGGTAGTAGGACCAACATTTGGTGGTTCTACTACCTGGTTTCATGACCCTCAAGCCAAGTGGATTTAACATCAGCTCTGTTCCAGTTGCTACTTGGGTGTTCGGCCAAGTTAATAAGTTGGCCTACAAGTCACAACACAATGATAAGCCTCCTTAAGTGGGGGTTGACCCAGTCGTTTGAATCCGATGGCTGCGAGTTGCTTGGTCCTGAAACTGCCCCCTACTCCAAATGCCAACTGTGTGCTAGTGTATGTTTTGGAAAACCTGGTTTTTCAGGGTACATGCCTCCTTTTGTTTACTTTCGCGCCAGAACCAACTTTTCACACCTACATCCTGGAGCAACCCTTTCTCCTGACCACGGCTCCTATTGAATCCAACAGCGCCGACTTAAAAGTCGCGCGCTGACTTAAAAGTCCTGCACGGGCGAAGCAAGCGAACGCTAAGAAGTGGGTGTGAATTTCAATAGCTCAAGAACCGATCGAGCGGGTTGGCCAAAACACTCACAACATGTCCTGCACCCTCAAACTACGCATAAGAAAGGGGATCCACCCCATAAATTTGCGGCTACACAAAAATTGCCTTTTTCCAGTGGATGGAGCTGAGAAAGTGAGAACTTGGGAGCCTCAAAAGTGGCGGAAAAAAAATATGCTAATTCACTCCCAGCGAAACAAACGGCTTTTGAGCAGAACGATGGTTGAAAAGAATGGTTGGCATCAACACTTAGAAAAAATGGGAAAACCACCCTTTGGGCTTTTTCTGCGAGATTCACACTGTGGGTCAGAGGGGCCACTTGTCACCGGCTGAAAGTTCGTACATTTCCCGTTTAGCCATCTAGGGGTCCTATGTGTGGAATACCCGACCTTTCTTTAGTGGGATGTTCTCCATTCACCAGGGACAACCTGTCGAAGGGTGACATACCCTGCCTGGTTGTTGGGCAAGGTTGCGCCCTGGGTTAAGCGGGTTTGTCTCAAATTAGGGGAACCCTGGATGGTGTCCTTTTGGTGTGCCTTAGCAACACAAAAAAAGGGTACGCCCCCCAAAACAGTACACACCCAACTGCTAAGTGTTCCAAAACAGTTGAAGAATCCAGCATCTTGCAACCTCAGAAAACGATTCAAATTGGGGCAAGAACCGATGTTTAGGGGTAGTTTGAGGGTCCAGGTAGGCCATTTCAAAACCCGACTATAAGTAATCCGGGGGTGTTCCAATTCTGTCAGTGGAAATCCTGCACATTTTTGTGACTGACACCCCTATTAGGGATGTATTAATTTGTTCGGGGTCAACATTAAGTCGTTCTACTACCTGGTTTCTTGACCCTCACGGCAAGTGGCTTTGACCTCATTTCTGCTCGAGTTGCTACTTGGGTGTTCGGCCAACCAGTAAGTTGTTGGTAGCCTACAAGTCACAACACACTCATAAGCCTCAAGTGGGGGTTGACCCAGTCGTTTGTAGATTAGATCCTAGGAGGCTAACCAATTTACTTGGCCACAAACATGCAATGAAATGTCGCATCCAAAGCATGAAGATGCTCAGGTACCGTGAGAGGATAGCCATAAGTCATGTTGACCCCTCCTTAATAACATCCCCCCAGTTGTCAGATACGAATTTGTGGGTTCGCCCTCAGCAAGAATTCGATTGCTGCGAGTTGATTCGCTCAAAAGTTTCGCTCGCTTCGCTTCGGCACAACTCAAGGCCGGATCGGCCTCGTTCTCGAAACCGCCACGCCGCTGGCTTTTGTATCCAGGCTTTCTCCAAAACACATGGAAAAGCTGGGGGTGTAGTCAGAAAAGGGTCGTTGTTTTTTGAGGGTGCCTTTGTCTTTGATCGAGGCACAAAGGGCAAACATCCAATCTTTGCATTGGTACAGGGTTGGCATCATAGCAACTGAAAATCGGTGGCCTGCTGAGTTAGTTGAACAAGGCTCGGGATTCGGGATTCGGGACCCACAGTGGCCCAATGCAACTTCGCGGCTGTATAGGGAGGGTTTTTTTGAGAACGCGCCCCTCAAAAACCACTGCCTGCTCCAAATACCCCTTTTTTCTTTCGGGTATGATGTCGACCCTCTACTAAGAAAGGAGGTATTTACAATGGAAACCCAGGTTTCTCAAAAAATACCCTGAAAAAGGCCGGGTATTTGGAGTAGGGGGTGGTCTTTGAGGGGGCGCGTTCTTGAAAAAACCCTCCCAAAAAAAGCCGCGAAGTCGTGCATTGGGCCAGTGTCCCGAATCCCGAGCCTTGTTCGACGAACTCAGGCCACCAATTTTCAGTTGCTATGATGCCAACGCTGCAACAAACCAGTTCTAATTCTGCCCTGGAAATCCAAGCTTTCCAAAAAACACACCCGAAAAAAGGTGGCAATCTTTAGATTACGGAGGCTACTTGGTAGGGATAATTCGATCAATGGAATCCTGACAAATCTCCGACCTTGCTTTCACTCCCAAATCTCCGAATAGTGCGGAAGAGTTCCTACGGCCCTAAGAGTCCCGATGGATTTTGGGCCCACGACATAAATTTGGGGCCCGATTTCGCCGCCAGGTTTTGAGACAAAGACCTCCATCCACCGATCGGAGCCTCGCCCTGAAAGTTGGTTCAGTTGCAGCCCAAAAGCGCGAATTCCCTTGGTATCCCATCGGACCCGAAAAAACTGCACGCAAAAGAACAAAAACAGAGAATTGTCCAACCAGAATCTTGGGCAGCAATAACCCATTTTTAAGCTGATATTTGAGGGAGGTACTGCAACACATGCCACGCATTCGATCCGATGGCAATTGGAGACACCCTTGAGACACCACGAGGCTCAGTTACTGTTTATTTGGACGTTGTGAACATGGGGATTTATGTTCCATACTAGGTCTCCAGTAGAGAGGTTAGGGTTTGGGGTACCAACTTGTTGTTTCTATTTTAGGGGAACCCTCCCCCGAAAAGTGGTAAAAGGGAACCTAGCATTGCAATTCATACCCCCACTTCAAATACCCGCTTTTGCACGGTATGATGTTCGACCATCTACAAAAAAAAGAGGTTTACAATGGAAACCCATATTTTCCAAAAAAATACCATGAAAAAACCGGGTATTTGGAGTAGGGGGTAGGCAGGGGTCCCCAAACGAAGGTCTCCAGTGAACATCGAAGTCGTGGTCAGGCTTCCATCCCCAAGAACCAGCCGTGTCGCAAGGAAGAGGGATAGTTTTGTCCATGCGCTGGACATTTCAAGAAAGAGCGGTCGGCTCCCCCGAGTCCAAGATGAACGCAGAGAACTGTCAGACCTCGAACTGACCCGTGGTTTGTTTCCTTCCCTCGAATACCTGGAGTCTCCACGACCCTTGAAAAATCGGGGGGTCATTGACCCATTTTTCAAGGGTCATGCAGACTCCAGGTACTCTCAATGAAACCCAACAAAAAACAAATCGAACGCTAGACATTTCAAGGAGGTTCCCCATAACCACATGACCCACTGTTTTGGGGAGGTCAACAATTTGCTTGAAAAGGGATCGCTGGAACTCCGAGGGGTGTCCAAACAATAAAATACTCACTTGCCCAAAGCACCCAGAAATCAAAAGCTTCAACCAAAACAATGACTAAACATGGACCAAACTGGTCGAACGGGTCAGCTTTTTCGGCAAGTGAGCTCTCTTTCCCAGACACTCCTGTTTGGGGAATCGAATTGGAGCCTCTGGGTTTTGTGACAAACACAATGTCTTTGGAGCAAGGGGTTAACCTCGCTTCCTGTGTGGCTGGCCCAGGATGCTTGAACAACCTTTACCACTACATTCTATATAGTAACCTTCCATTTGCTAAAGTCCACTAAAACACAACATCCAGCAGTGATAGATTCCCTGTAAAACAATGAGGGGAGACGGAAACACATCTGAAGCAAATGGAAGCCAGGCTTAGCCACCTCTGAAGGAAATGCAATCTACCAACCAAGCCCTGTGCCAAATGAGGCGTGTTTTGGCGAATACCTGACTAGGTCCTCCAGTGGAGAGGTTAGAATAAGGGTACCAACTTTTTGCTGTACCTAGAGTCTCCATGACCCTTTAAAAATGGGGTCATTGCCTTAAATAATGGGGTCATGGACCTATGTTTAAAGGGTCATGGAGACTCCAGGTGGTCTATTTTAGTAGGGGAACCCTCCCAACCAAAAAAGGGAAGCTGACCATCTGAAGCCAATGGAAGAGAAGTTCGCGGACCTGGACCTGAAAGAAGTACCTGGACAAAGCCTCATGCCAACTTTCACATGGGGTCGGTTGCAACCCCCAAAGGTGCTTGGCAAATGACTACCCATTAAAAAAAGGAAATATCTCGCCAACATTTTTCTTTTGGTTGCAATAAGATCGGTGCCCGTAAAGGGAATTCACCCTCCATATTTTTGGGTTGCAGCTCAACCCATGTTTTGGGGAATCACTTGAAGCTCACAAGGAGGCAACGGGATTGGGAGGAGCCGGCCAAGGTTTCTGTTCCAAAGCCGCCAAAGCCGCTCCGATTGATATAGACGCTGGAGGATTTTGCTTCTACCTGGACCCTCAAACTACCCATAAAAAGGGTATGCACGTACCATAATTTTGGGTTGTTACAGCCCACCTGGATCGCCAATTGGTTTTTTCCAATGCACTCCAAACCCTGAAAAAAAAAACGGCAACAGTGAGTGAACAAAGCGAGAAAGCAACTTGGCGATCCAGGTATGCTTGCATTCAAATTTGAGGGTCCCGTCCAGGACTGTTTCGCTAGCCGCGGCCCTGTTTCGCTAGCTCCGAGTAAGTGACTCGACCGAAAACCCATCGCAAGTCTAGATCTTGTCGCGGGCGTCCTAATTGGCGGTCGGCGACACTGTCCGCCCTCAGGCCGAGGTTCCATTTCAGAACTTCGCAGCTTCAGAACGCAAGTGACAAGTGGGAATATGTCAACCTGGAGTCTCCATGACCCTTTAAAAATGGGTCCATGACCCCATTTGTTTGGTAATGACTCGACCCCATTTTTAAAGGGTCATGGAGACTCCAGGAAACCCCCCTTGTACAAGGAGGGCCCTCCAATAGAGAACCCAAAGCGAGAATCCCGAACAACCCATTTTTGAGCGCCCCAAGATCCATCGAAGACCCTCAGGGCAGCTCAATTTTTGCAATCGAGGTAGGGCTAGGGCACCCTTCTGGTGTGGTTTGATTGCCCCAAATTTCAAGGGCACAAGCATGAAAGCACATTTGGACCAGAGGACGGCGGCCGATTCAAGCAAAGCCCAAGATCCGTTTTCTAGCCATTCTTCGGAGAGGTCATGATTTTTCAGGTGACTCTCTCAACGGCTTGGCGCTTTCAGATGATCGACATGACCCTGATCACTAGACCTGCCTGGAGTCTCCTTCTGACCCGAAATAAACATTGGCCCACGACCCTTTGTTTTTGGGGTGATGGCCAACCATTTTTTAAGGGTCATGGAGACTCTAGGTAAACTCTCCTACTGACCCTTACAAAATGGGTCACCCCATTATTTTGGGGAGTCTGACCCACCATTTATTTAAGGGTCAGAAGGCGACTCCAAGGGGTTGATTTCCTGTCCATTCTTTTCAGCCATGCTTTCCAAACACCAGATCCGTTTCTTTGAATTGTGTCTCCGGAAAGAGTCGGATCGGAAAGAATTCGGACATGGAAGGTGGATTTTAGAATAAAGGCTGACCACATGTATGTATATATATATATATGTCCAGTAGTGGAATCGATTCCAGCTCGGAAACCTGCAAGAGAAAACACAACATGCCACGTTTCAGCAAATGGAAGTGGAACTTGGCACGTGTGCACCTCTACACACCAAAACAGAATCGGATTCTCTGAGTCTCTTCCATAGCCTAAGATGAGCAACCTGAACCCTCAAGCCATACCCTTTAAAAAGGAAATTTACCCCATACATGTCAGGAAGTTGTTAGAAATCCAGGCTGCCACCCACTCAAATGAGCCTTAGGAACCTTACAAAGAGGAGAGAACGGCAACCCACAATGAGCCTTTGTAACCTTAGGAGGGAACGGCCATCCCTTTGACCCTGGCAGTGTCCATGGTAAAACATTGTAACCCGCATCTTGGGCCTTCAAAAAGGGGCGGAACTGTCCGAGATCCGCTCGAACACATCACAAAGTAAAACCTCGGCCTGGTGGCAACGCTTTATGCGCCAAACAGGTCTCCGATGTCCGGTTGCCAGGGCCATGCAGTATGGGCTTGGCATAACCCAGATTCCCCCGAACGAAAACTCCCACGGCCTTTTTGAGGGCAGACTCTTCGGTTAAAGGGCCTTGACAATTGCTTAACCACTTTGGGCCTGAGTTCGGGGGGGTCCAAGTACCTCATATTTGCGGATTTGAGGAATCTATAATTGACGAATCCCCTTGAACCAATCCCAAACCTGTAAGTACCCAAGACCCTCTGGGCTCCCGAAACTCAACTGCTGGTATCAAACTGCTCGGGTATTGGTCAAAATCTCACCTTGCGAGCTCTTGGACTTTAAACTTTTCGGGACGACCATCTTACTGGTACCTACCTGGAGTCTCCATGACCCTTTCAAAATAGGTTTAAGGGCAATGAACCCATTTTTAAAGGGTCATGGAGACTCTAGGTAGACTCTCCTTCCCCTTAAAAAATGGGTCCACCCCATTATTTTGGGGAGTCTGACCCACCATTTATTTAAGGGTCAAAAGGAGACTCCAGGTAAACAACAGTTCGTGGACTTTTTGGGGCCATCTGCTCAAGTGAGAAATTCAGCCACGTCGATGCACTAAGTGGTTCAGGCCCGATGCGTCAAATGGGTCGAAGCAAGCCTCATATGGGTGTGTCTATTTTAGAGTTGGTGGTAACCAAAACGACAACAAAGCCAATTTGGGCAGTCCGATTCCTAAACAACTCACCCAACCAAAAACCTTCACAAAAACGAATCGTCTGGCAAGTCGAGACTTTGTGGCTACTCAAACGCGCCCTGAACAAAAAAAACGCGAACTTTTTGATGCACATAATCCAACATGGGGGTCGCTTTGACCCCCGAACCAATCCCGGTCGATCCCGGTCTTGCCTGCATAGGCAAACCATGATTCCTTTTAGACTTTTAGCTTTCAATGGCTGGCTCCCTTGGTTGCCTACTAGAAGTTGTAAATGGGTTCACTGGGAATGGATCCCCGAAATCTGATGCTTGGGCTTGATTCCAACCATGTTGCTGTTCTCGGCACGCACAATACTTACCCATTCTTCAATTGGTATGACGTCAAGCTTTCACGAAAAGAAGGGGTCGGCATTTACCCTGAAAAAGACAACTTGTTTCTCCAAACAATACCAAGAACGATGCTAGGTATGGCCGGAGCTTACGGGTAAGAGCTTTTGTTTGTGGGCTTCGTAGTCCCCGCCAAAGACCCAAAGGTCGACCGTTAACGTCAAACCACGGCACCATCTCAATTCAGCAACCAAAGGTTGATTTCATGAAAATCCAAAGCTTCACCTCAAGGGTTCGTTTGGTCTACCAGCTCAAGTTCGGGCAAGCCAAGAGTTAAAAACTGATTTCAATAGTCAAAGGTTAAAGGATAGATTGTAAATCGAATGCCCAGTGGACCGTAGTTGTCACCCAGGAGCAATTTTCCGGGGTTTTGGAAGGCTGGTTCACTTGGTTACCTACTACCTGGAGTCTCCAAAACCCTAAACAAATGGGGTCATTGCCAAAAATAATGGGGTCATGGACCCATTTTTTAAAAGTCATGGAGACTCCAGGTACGTTTTCGGAAATCACGGCACTGAAGTCTCCGCTTCCGCACGCCCTCCTTGGCCGAAAGATGCGACAAAAAGGCATACCCGTTTTCTGGTTGGGTGCGCTGGTCCTTCTACAAGTGGCCACTTCGGAGCGAGAGAAAGACGTATAGATCCCGAACCTTCCCTACTCCAAGAACCTTGAAATCCGTTCGCACCAGTTGGAAACCATGGGACATCGTTGTTTTTTGGTATTTACAGGGGCATTATCCCTCCAGGGCCTCTTGGGTGGTGCAGGATTTCGTCCATCCACAGTAGGTGTCCTTTTAGGGGGAATAGATGGATATCCCTGGTAGATGATTTCTCTTCACCAGGCCATCGATTTTTCGAGCAAAACAACCAACAAGGACACCTATGCTTGAAAACTAGAGGGTGCAAACAAATTAAACTGGTTTTGAGCCTGTTGCTTGCAAACAAATGCTTGATTCCATCCCATTCTTTTTGGGTTGCCATAACTCACTTGAAGATTTGAAGATTTGAAGCCAGGCCAAGTGGGAAGGTACCCACTAACAAACCCAGGCCAAACTACCATACTTGCGGACACACATTTTTTTTGGGGGGGGAGGCGTTATTTCAAGAAACTGGATCACGACCTCTTGAATTCGGCAAGGGGCCCGAGAATTCTCCTGGTCAGCCTTTTTACACCTGCGTGGGATTAGTGAATGGGCTTTGCTCATCAGTGTTGTCAAGGGCAAAAGCAGGGTTCCACGTAATGACCCCAAGATGGTCCCGCATTCTTTCGGGGGGGGGGGATGAACCATGGGTTTCAGTCTACCCTGGGAGTCAAAATTTGACACCCTGAATCTTCCATTTGGTTACACCCCCTCGAAAACAACAACAACATGTTCAGTAGTGATAGACTCAAACTCTAAACGAAACGGGGGAGATACCTGGACCCTCAAACTGGATTTCACCACACTGGTTAACACCCAAAAGCGTAAAACAAGCAAATGGAATGCAGATGGACATCTCAAGTTTCTAGTTTTTCCAGGAGTGGCCACGAGCCAACGAATTGAAAGCAGCACCTGAAGAGGGAGCCGCTGAGCCGGAATCCGAATCGTGACGTGCGGATCCGAGCCAAAAGTTTGATTCCACCAAGATCAGAAAACTGATCCTGGGATGGAACGCTGCGACCATCTGCCTGGGCCCTACTGCTCCAACGTTGGTTGAAACCCAAAACATGGGCTGGTGGCGTTGGCGACTTACTAACTTGGCAATGAACATCCAAAGCGGGGCTTCCCCACACATCGTTCAAAACAAGCTAAGGAATAAAAAACCATCCAGCCAATTCGAAGGCGAGATGAGAACAAATAACACTGCCTGGAAAAGAATAATACATTTATTATTGGGGAGTGAAGGGGCTAGGATATGAGCTGTTTTCTTTGCAGTCTTTCATTTCATCTGTCTATCTTCTTCTTTGATCTATTTCCTTTTGGTTACCTTTCTATTTCTTATCTCATGGAATTTCCCCGACTCAACAATGAAGACCGGAAATGATAAATACATTGGTATTGGAACTATAATGGTTCACTTTTCATTTTGGCATCTCTTTTGTCTCTGTTTCATCCCCCCAACATACCCTGCTAAACGGGGTCAGTTCCCCTTTAATGGGTAGTATGAGGGAATCTCCAGCAATCAACATCTTGAGAGGCAATCCGATTCACATCCAAAAGCCACTTTCAAGGTGTCCTTTCTGATGCTTATGTACAATGACTCATGAAATAAGACACGCGCGACCCCTCTATACGACACCCAAACCGGCGCTGAGTCTCAGAACCTGGCTGCTTGAGACCTAAATCAATCGAATTGGAGCCCCCAACAAATACATACCTGGAGTCTCCATGACCCTTTAAAAATAGGTCCATGACCCCATTATTAGGGCAATGACCCCATTTTTAAAGGGTCATGGAGACTCTAGGTAAACACAAAATCAAAACACATCAAAACAAACAAACACAAAACAGTGGGTGAGCCTGCGAATCAATATCTTTTTCCGAGCGAAAGTAAGAACACGACCCCCGATTTCGGAACCTTGAGTCAGATCTGACGTCGCCTTCCACAGACAACCCTGCTGGAAAATCCGTTCCTCTGAGTGGCTTGTGGGACAAGTCACCAAGCCTCTTTTTACCAGCGTGGCCTTCCCAAGAAGTTTAAAGTCCGAAACGGAACTCAGGGAGTGAGTGACTGATTCGGGAAAAACCTTATACCCATACCCAACACGGATCGAGATCCACCAAGCATTTTGACGTCGGCTGACAACTCACGAACTCACGTCAACCAGTTTTGAAGCCAAATAACTTTGAGGCAGACAGATCAAGCTTGTGAATCCATCCCCAGGATTCGCATGGGCCAAGCCGCTGAAGTTTGAGACGTACGAGACAGCGTCGAGTGCGCCACGAGCGAAGGAAAAACACCGCACGAAGGCCCTTGTCTGGGCTGTCAGATCCGCTCAAAGTGGGCTGTACAAGAAACCAACATGAAAACCGTCAGCGGCATTGGATTTCCTCCGCGCGCTCATTCGACCTCCGCCCTCGCGCGGCCCACTCGCCGGCCGTCAGCCTGAAGCGAGCGAAAAAATGCGCGAACCAGACAAACGGGACCTTCGAACGACCCAGAAAAAAAAGGAAGAGAATGGAAGAGACATTCACCAACCATCATCTTCCATTTGGTTTCTTGGTATTTACAGGGGAATCTTCAGAAACCGCCTAGAAATCGCCAAGTCGAGGTCGCCTTTTCTCCAGTATCCCGGTGTCCATTTCGCTAGGTAACCCAGGGAACCGGATGTAAAACCTGGAAGGAAACCCTGAGAGAATCTACCTCTACCTGGAGTCTCCATGACCCTTTAAAAATAGGTCCATGACCCGAATCATTATTTAGGGCAATGACCCCATTTTTAAAGGGTCATGGAGACTCTAGGTAGATCCTCCTTCTCACCCTTAAACATGAGGGTCAGACGACCAAAAATTGAGAGACATGGGTCAATTCACCCCTTTCTTGGGGTCAGGAGACGGGTACCCGGAAAAAATGAGGAGATTCACCAACCAGAATCTTCCATCTGGTTAAGACCCCCGGGAAAAGGAAATATGTCCAGTAGTGACAAATTCCTGTCAAAACCAAGAAGGGGAAAACAAATCTTGAGCAAATGGAAGCAATTTTGGGGCAGCCCGAAGATATGGGGCTTTGACCCATGTTCAAGTTGGAATTTTGAGGGTTCTGGTGACATGCTCACAACTCCTTACCCTCCACCGTGATCCCACACGGAACCTGACAGAGAAATGGTCCCTTTAAAAAGGAACATCCATGAGATAAGACATAGAAAGGTAACCAAAGGGAAATAAATCAAAGACTGCAAAGAAGATAATCATATCCTAGACCTATCACTCCCCAATTATAGCTGGAGTCTCCATGGCCCTTGAAAAATGGTTGGTCGGACTCCCCAAAACTAATGGGGTCATTGACCCATTTTTAAAGGATCGTGCAGACTCTTCCCGAATTCTCCGGTTCCATGTGAAAAGGGTGAAGCGTATATAAAATGGCTCCCTTAACAGGAACCATTCTGATGGTTTCTCTGCTGGTCTGCAATCTAAAGGGCTTACCATCCCCGATTTTCCTCGCACATGGGTCTTTCTACCCTACCTGCACGGAACCACTGGGCTGTCTCAGTATCCACCCTATTCTTAGTTATTCTTTGCTGCCGCAGATCGGCAGCCACCTGGACCTGAACGACCAGTTTCTTTCCTTCCCAACCTGCCATCGCCAAGTTGCGATCGCTCTTTTTCAGTCACTGCGATCGGTTGTTGGATGTTGAGTGCATGGATAAAAGCGAAAAAGCCACCTGGATCGATCCAAGTGGTTGCTTTGGATCCGGGCTCCAGGTGGCACAAATATGAGTGGAACTAGGGGTCCTGACTGGATCGACCGACGAAGATTCCAGTAAGGAATCGGTGCCCTATGGTTTCCACAAGCCAAAGCGGGTCCTTTTTGAGAATCTCCCTACTCCAAATACGCACTTGTTTCAGGGGTTTTGTTGAATACCATGGTAAATAGTAAATACCTCCTCTTTTATTCAGGGGTTGACATGATAAGTCACTGGCATTTGGAGTGAAAACTCCCAAGTAAGCCTGGTCAGCGGCTTCATATTTCGTCTGACAGCTGACTTTTTGCCCATAAAATTATTGGAACCCTTTTTGTGGAGTCTGGGAATTTGGGTCCATGTTGGCACCCAGCGATGTGAAAAGCACCCGAAATCTCAAACCCAAGTGGTGGATTCCCATCACTTCATACTTTGAAGATTCCCTTGGCACAGAACATGACTCCCTTGGGCGACCCACATCCGGACACAGCAACCAACAATCTTGACTAAGTCTGTTGCAGAACTCTTAGAACCGAGCTGTTGCCCCAAACATACGGTTGGTGACGTTCCATTTTTGAGGGTTGTCATGCAGGTTCTGCAGGATAGTTAAGTACAACTCCAACCGGAAAAGGGTTGACATCCGAAAACAGCTGCCTGAACCAACATTCCAAAACGTTCTTCCCTTCTGGCCCAGGTCGTTGGTGTGCAAAATGGGGGGTCCAGGTATGTTCCCCTGATGGTTTTAAAAGGAAACTATCACTGGAAAACAACATCAGGGGACTTCAGTACATTGTCAGAAGGAGACTCCAGGTATAACCCCCTATCTTTTTTTCAGGTTCTCTTGGAGTCCAGGGATCTTCAACCCATTTTTAAACAAGTCCCCCAAACAAATTGAACAGTTCGAGAACCTTTTTTTCCCGAAAAAAGTTCTTCTCTTCGTGTCCAGGCTGGTTTTGTGCAAAAAAAAATGGGGAGTGGACGGTGGCGCCTCGATCCTCGGCACCCTCGATCCCACGGCAGGGCGCCGTCTCGGTCTCCGCTCGGCTTCTCGCTGGGGCTCGGCTTGGCTTCGCGCATCCCACGCGGCAGGCGGCGAGCCTCGCGGAAAATTGGGGCGAGGCGCGGGCGCGGAGGTGGCGGTCCTGGCGGGAGCCTCGTTACGTCACCCAACGTCCCCTTGCAACGTCAGAAAGGTGAGGCCCAAACTTCAAACCTCAAAAAGCTTCAAAAAGCCTGAAAACTTCGAACACGCAAGCTCCAACCACAGTTTTTCAATTTTACCAGTTAAGTGATTCACTTTTTCAACCACTCAACCACAATAAGCAAAAATGTAACAAGCGTTTCCCAACAACAACCATGGGTAGTCACCCTAAATGGGTGGCTTGGACTGAGACCTGGGGCAAATACATTTTCTCAAAGCCTCAGAAACGAGGTACCTGGACATTCCATGAGAGTTAGGCAACCAGTTATAGAATGTACCCCCTGCTCCAAATACCCTTGTTTTTAGGGTATGATGTCGACCCTCTACTAAAAAAGGATGTATTTATCATAAAAACCCAGGTTTCTAAAAAATACCATTAAACAAATGGGTATTTGGAGTAGGGGGTACATTTCATTGTTTGCTTCACTTTGAGTCGCTGGTAAAATGTAAAATGCATCCTGAGTCTACCCCAGATTCCTTTGCTTTTTCGGTTTTGAAGTGGCGTTCTGATGGATTCCTCGTCGCTTCTTTGGGAGAATCTAGGCGAGCTTCAGTAAATCTGGTTGTGCCATGTTCCTCTTTGCCCCTCGTGCCCTTCCCCGAAAACGCTCCGTTGCACTGACACCTGCTCATGCGCACATCCTGCTGAACATCCTTATCAATCTGCCCGCTCGTTTCTCAGATCCTAGGTCCTCCAGTGGAGAGGTTAGATCCGATTTTTTGCTGTAGTCTATTTTAGTAGGGGAACCCTGCCCCAAAAAAAAGTTAGACTAAAAGACTTGGTGAGAAAGGGCACCAATTGCTGAGGGACCTGATAATCTGAACTCAACCCCCAGGCCCATGAATTTGGGCGAGGCCTGGGCATCTCCCCAGGCTGATGTGTTCAAGTAGCCCCCCCACAAATTTGTGGACTTGCCCGCACCAGAGGCTGATTTGCCCACGTCTCACATCTGGTTTTACCCCGAAAAGCGGAAAAGGAAGGAGCTTTGGGGATTTTTGCGGGCGCTGTGCGAGTTTTCGCAGGGCATTGAAACGCGGGTCTTTGCGGGCGCTTTTGCGGGTTTTGGCAAAGTGCATCGAAGCGGGTCTCAAGCAGTTTCAGCTAGCGGCCTCACAAAGTTGCGCATCTTGGCGCCTGAAGTTTCATGTCCCTGGAGTCTCCTTCTGACATATATATATATATGTATATATGAATATGTATATATGTAATATATACATATATATATATATATATATTTTTTATACAAGACATATATATATATATATACATATCCTACATGGGCATGGGACTTTCTTGAGGCTACGCTTTTCAGGTTGGAGCAAGCTGAATGAAACCCAGTTCCAGGGGCCCAAATCTTGATCTGCACACCAATTTGGGCCTTAGGGGAGAATCGAGGAGACCCAAAGAACCATGTCCAACCCGAGTTTCGGGTTGGATGGGACGCCAACCCGACCCTCGCCTGGCGAGATCTACTTCCTTCAAGGGCTCCAGACACAAGGCGTCCAAAAACCGCATCTCCGTCAGCACCAGCTCGTCCATCCTTCGCGCTCGGCGCGCGAAAGGCGCGCTCGAAAGGCGCGCTCACCCCCCCCCCCCCCATTCTTTTTTGGCGCAGAAGCTCCAACTCGATGCATTTTGGGGCCGTCATTAACCGCCAGGTTTTGAGACCCCCAAACACTTCTGGGGTGTCCGAAGCGGGGGGTCGGGTCTTCCATTGAAAGCCCCAGGAGCCTTTGGATGCGCAGAATGGAATGCGCGAACCCACTGGACGAACAAGCCAAGCGAACAATTCCATCAGCTGGACCCGCAAGAACGACCCATGAACCAAGAACGCGTGTTCAAGGGAATGTTGAAGGTCCAGGCATGTCCAGTAGTAGAATCGAATCCAACCGGAAAACCAACTGAGGAAAACAACAAACATATCTATTTCAGCAAATTGACAAAGTGAGGGACAGGTTCTCGATCACTAATAGGGGAGCACTTTTTGAATGTTCCATTTGCTGAAAGAAATACGTGATTTACTTTGTTGGTTGGGATTTGAGTTGGAATCTGTCACTACTGGACATATGCTCTCATTTTGTCCAGGGGCCTTAAGCAAATGGATTTTATGGTGTCTTCTGGGCGGTTTCCCGGGTTCCCAAATTCTAAACATGGCGGGTTGCTGGCGGTTTCTCTGGCGGTTTCCAGGGGCCCGATTGAGGAAGCAACGGCGCGGGGTGTTCACCGAGGCATCCGGAGATCTGACAAAGAGGCCACCCGGAACTGAGATGCTGTGTTGTCCACACCAGGCAATTTATGACCAACCAATGCCAACTAAGTAACAAACCTAAAAACAAGAAGCGGTCATTGGATTTCCCCAATTCAAAAGTTTATCATTTTACTGGTGGTTTCCCTATCGATCCACTTTTAGGTGGGTTAAGCCAATGCCCTTTCAAAGGCCAGGAATGCGTTCAACAACCTTACTCCGAATCTCATTTTTTTGCAGTTGGTATGTGGAGGTTGATACGTCTCACTAAATGGAACAAGTTACCCATGGTCATTTGGAGGACAGGAATAGTGAACAACCCCCATGTCAACCGCTTGACTTGCAACAAAAAGGACAACGTTGTAGCTATCCAAAAAAAACAAACAACAACTTAACAAAGGCCGGGTATCCTGGCGTCTCAAAATAAGGGAACCCGCAAAATGGCTGGCTTCCCTTTCACACCAAAAAGGGCCATTGAAGTGTCTGCCTCCCGGTTCGCCATCATAAATCCCCGTTCTTTTCACTAAACAACCAGGACTACCTAAACAAAGGATCTGCAAACAAATCGGATCGGGAGACAGACTCACCAAGAATATTGGGGCTGCAACTCAGCAACCATCTTGAAATTGGACTCGGTCCCCCAGCTAGGTGCCCTTTCTCACCCCTTTTTTCGGAGAGGGTTCCCTACTAAAATAGACTACAGAAAGAAGTCGGTACCCTTATTCTAGCCTCTCCACTGGAGGACCTAGTGGTAGTTTGAGGCTGGGTGCAGGTGCAGAGTCAGGACCCGGGCAACAAAATAAAACGTGAACAACACCAAGACCTCACGCTCGAACTCTCTCGGGAGGCACTCGTGAGGTTTGCGCCATTCGACCAGGGCCCCATCAACCCCAACTGCTCAGATCAGGCTTGGTTGACGCAACGGAAGGGGAGCAACAATTCTCCAATCTTAGCACTTCAGCGGCTCAAATCTCTTCAACCACTCAACCACAATAAGCAAAAATATATGTAAGAAGCTTTTCCCAACCAGGTCAGATCCCCTGCCCGGAGCTGTTCTTCTTGGGTACGCTGTGTCAGGTGCCAGGTTAGTGGGACTAAGAAACTGCTTAAACTTTTCGCGGCGCCCCGTAAAGCCAACTAAGCACCTCAACACCGAAGGAGACGGTGTACTCAAGCTGTGTAAACCTGGAGTCTCCATGACCCTTCAAAAAATGGTCCATGACCCCTTTATTTCATTTGGGTAATGGCCCCATTTTTAAAGGGTCATGGAGACTCCAGGAAGAATCCAATCCTCGGATCTCCGCCCGCCTCTTTTTTGTTGCGGCACGAGGCGCTCCGCTGCGAAAAATCCGCCGCGAAAAAGTCGAATCCGTCTGTGGAGAGACTTTGCCCGCGCTCTTGGCAGACAGACCGGAGGGTTCTCGAGCCGAGTGGAGACCGGTGAGCATGTTCTATCGAGTGCATGAGTCATAATCAAAACCCGGTACTAAAATGGACCCAGAACTATGTAACAAACTAAGAAAGCGGCCGCAGCTGTTTATGGTTGGGAGTGTCCCTTACTAACCGTCATCTACCCGGGTTTTGATTGTGGCTCACCTGATCGTGGTCGCTACCTGAACCCTTAATGGGACATTGCCCCGACATTCTGGGGGCAATGTCCCATTTGCTACGGGTACTTTGAGGAGGCACGGTCATCTAGGGGATCATACCAGGGGTTCAAATGGGCATATATATTCAGCCTTTGAACAAAATTCTATCAGTCGGGCCCTCCAATAAAACAAAAAAGAACTGAACCTAATGAGAACTTGGGAAGACTACCCCCTCTGCTTTTTTTCGGGGGCAGTTGAGTGGGAATCCTGCACTGTGGGGCCCGACAACCGGGTTATTCATCCAGGTTCAACATGAGCCTCCCATCCATCAATCATGAATCCTACTTGCCGTATCTACTTCGTCCAAACATGTTTCTTACCCAAAGGCTCGGCTTTCAATGGAAGACCCAAACCCTCCGTTGGACACCCCGCTTCGGTGTTTGGGGGTCTCAAAACCTGGCGGTTAATGAGGGCCCTAAATGAATCGAATTGGAGCCTCTGGGTACCACTAAAATGGTCCAAAGTCCGGAACAGAACTGGGGAGGTGAGCCGGGATCATCTCGAAATAAAACCTCGATCCCAGGTCCGGTTTACACCAACTTTTCCCAACACGACGGGTCCGGAAGTTCCGGGGATCGCGCGAGACGGATAAAAACAAAGCAACCCACATGGCGCTCAAAACGTGGTCTAGGAGCTCCTTAGACCCAAACGTTAGGGTTCAACAAAGAATGGCAAGGACCACATTTAGAGTATGACCATCTCTAGGTAAGCTATGCCAAAAAGATGAAAAGCTCGTTGTAAGGGTGGCAACACAAATCCCAGGGTAAAATATGAAGGCCCAGAGCCAAAGACCTGAAATAGCTTCAGGTCTCGTGACCGGGCAAAGCCCAAAGCCCCCATGGTGGGTTTTCACTCTGCTTGCTTGTTCCAGGAGGGTCCAGCTGAGGAAACTGTGGTAATTGCAACCCAAAAAAACTGAGTGAATTCCGTGATTCTGCGATTTTGCGGCAAAATTCTGAGTTGACCGTCCCTTCCTTAAGGCAAGTTTGAGGCCGCAGCGGTTTTTTTTCCCTCTCCGCCTCTCTCCAAAGGGTCGAACTCTCGCGTGAGGTTCTCACGGGAGCACCAGGCGCAGCAGCGCCTGGATCCGCTCGGCGCGGACGGCAGCCGGCAGCTGCAAAGAGGACTCCGCGTCGATGAAGCCCAGGCCCTTCATGAGCTCCTGATCGAATAGAAATCGTCCTGAGAACATCTGCACAGGGAATTACCTTGAGATCCAGAATGCTTCTTTTGGGTTCTTCTTTAGTTGACTTTTGTTTTTTGTCTACTGCTTCCCATGGCATTCTTTCCCTGACGAGCTATCGTTAGGAGACAAATGAATTAGTGAAGATATGAAAGAAAACTAAAAAAAATGCGAACCTAGGTTAAGGCACCAAGCGTTGAACGCTGTTGTTCTTTCAGGAAACCAGCCTTGTGAGACATATGCACTAAGTACTCCCTGCAGGCGAAACCTTCCCAAAACCCTATAGAATTCTTGGACCAGAGGTAAGGTGGCCCAGATGAAATGACAAGGTATCAGAAGGTATCAGCCTCCAAGGCTCGCCCCACCTATCCTTTCCCATAGGTGTCCTTTTGGGTTGGAAATAGATGCAAATCCCTGGTAGAATAGAAAAAAACACCAAGCAAGCCAGGAATCGCCCTCGTTTTTCTACAGCAAAACAACCAAAAAGGACACCTGTCCTTCCCACGTTGCTAGGTGCAAATCGATTTGTTATTTTTTGTCTTTGGGGCTGGGTGTTCTCTCATAACCGGGCTTGAGGCGTCACTCGTGGTATGTTGCAGGGTTCTACTTTTTGACCGGCAAATAGACTTAAACCCAGAGTGTTCCTTTTGGGGTACATGACCCACCCCTGGGTTTAAGTCTATTTGAGGGTAGTCAAAAAGTGAAACCCTGGTATGTTGTGGGTAACCTAGGTACCAAAGGAGTTGAACATATCTTCATGCAGCCTCGCTCACGGAGCTATGGTATACTTAGCCTCCTGAAGTGGGGTTGGTTAGCCCAGTGGGCCATAGGTGGCGTTGGCCGCTTTCGAACTTGGCGTTTCGGATATCCAAGTAGACGGTCTAGGAAACGGTCTGGAGTCGCGGTGAATCAGTGGATCCACCCTTCTAGTGCATAAAAGAGAGACCTCCAATGCACACCCGTGCGCCCTCCAATGGAGAACCCGGACCCCTCAAGGGTCCTCAAAAACAACCCATTTTGACGGCCCAAAAGCAGTGGTGACCTTTGGGGCAGAGCGTACCCTACGGGAAGAACAGAAAGAAACGCTCAGAGATTGGTTTAAGCAAAGGGACCATTGTTTCCTAAGGGAAACCAAAAGGCGGTCGCTCTTTCTTTACACCCGACGGGACCTACATAGCTGGCTTGTTTTGCAAAACCCGGCGTTTTCCCGGGCAAATACAACTATGCCTTTTTGGGTTAAAGGGACATATCCTGAAAACAGGGTAGCCTTGTTACCTACTTGAATCTTTGTTCGCTTGGTTCCTACTTCCCCGACGTGGGTCGAAACTTTCTCGGTTGCTTTCTGCTCCCCTACTAAAAGTTTTAACTATTAGTGGTTTAAAAGTTAGACAAGTCCTAACAAAGTTGGCAGACAGTTACACTTTTAGCAGGGGAGTTTGCACTTTCACAAAGTTAGGACTTTAATCTTTGGAAAACCCATGAGTTGGCAAGAAGTCAAAGTCCTAACATCCCTTGGCAAAATGCAACAAAGTTTCCATCCGGATCCTGAAATAGTGGGCTTCAGGATTGTTCCTGGACCCTCAAGCCACCCCAGATGGAATTCATTCACCAACTCGCTCCCATGGCCCACCATGGTTTCTACTGTGGATGGTTGCGAAATCCATCTCGCAGCACCTGACAAACCCTGGAAGTCTGATTCCCCCCTGCAAATACCGCAACAAAGGTTATGGCTTCAACCATGGTAACTCATTTCGTGGTGCGAAATGGATTTCCACCAAAAGTCCACGGGTACTTACCCGACGGCTGACACTTTCAGCCCAGGACATCCTCCCCCCCGGGCACGTCCAAGATCTTCTCCTTGATCGCCTGGCGCTCGAATTGGGCGCGAAAAATCCGGGAGGAAGTAGGGAACCCTGGGAAGGAACGCAACCACCCCCGTCGCCCTAACATAAATAGCCTATAGATAGCCAAGTTGCTGTTTTGTTTCAATCACTGTTGCTGGTTTCTTGGGTAAAGTGGATGGAAAAAAGTGATCGCAACTGGCGATCCAGGCTCTAAGTGGGGTAAACATAGTGAGCATCAGATTTCCGACCCGATCCCACGAAATCGGGCGAACCTTAGGAACGTCATTTTGAGGACCTTTTTGAGGGCTCGTGAATGATGCTAGGGTGAAAAGTCTCCCTTGTGATGCTTCCCCCGGCCGAAAAATGGGAATTCACCTTCTTAAGGGTCACGCTCCAATGGAAAGCCCAAAGCGACCAATTCCTCAGAGGCCGGAAAGAGAACAACCCATTTTGAGGACTCTCTTTCAGGACCCTTAGGGCCATAATTTTGAGCAACTTAGGCGTCACCAAGGGATTCGAATTCCCACGATCATATCGAAGGACACCGGTTCTCCCAGAATTCGGTCGGGAGTTATGGGAAAAGCCAACCTGAACACTGATACTTCCCTCAAAAGATGGGTTCTGGGCGACCATCCGAAGCTGCCTCTTAAACAAAAAGAACGCCGTCCAAAAAAAACACAGAATCTTCAGTGGCTATCTCCTTCATTGAGGAACATCACTCGATCTTCCTTCAGGACGCTGGATTAAGGCCATTGGTTTCAGTCTTGGACCTACGGATGCCCTCAAAAGAGGGGTCTGATGCCCAAAGGACTCTGCTTTGGACGCGTGGGTGATCCTCGTTCTGGTCGCCCATCGTTGTGACATCCGCTGAATCATGACCCCAAAGAGGTGATCCCGTTCTTGGGACAAAAGGGCCAGAGTCGACCCGTGCTCCCCAAATCAACATGGAACAAAGCCCCGCCACTTGCAAATAATGAAATTGGACCTGCCCTTCTGCGTTCCTTCCGTTTATAAGGAAGGGGATTGGCAAAGCATGAACCTGGACCCTCAAAAATGGTTCTTGCAACCCCAAATGGGTGAATTCCTTTGTTGTGTTTTATGGAACGTTTTTTCGGGTCCAGGTGATTACCCAAAAAGCAAAGTAGCTAGAGTCTCCTTCTGACCCCTAAAAAAAGGGGTCATGACCCCGGATTGTTTTTGGGTAACAACTCCATTTTTTAAAGGGTCAGAAGGAGACTCTAGGTACCCACAAGGGGACGCAACCAAGGGACGCCAGTTGCGATCGTTTTTGTCCATGCACTTTACGCCAAAAAACAGCACCAGCGACTGATAAAAAAAAAATTAAAAAAAAAAAAAAAAAAAAAAAAAAAACATATCGCAACTTGGCTATCTAGGCACCAGCAAACGCTACCTACCCGAAACCCGAAACCAAAAAAAACAAACGCTCGTCGCCTTGTTCTCCCGCTTCACGGTGCGGAACTTCTCGTTCGTGGGATCCGCGGCCACATTGGAGAGAAGCTTGCCTGAGTCGAGTTACCCAGGTAAGCTCCAGTGATTCCAGTTCTGTTCTAGTGGTTGATTCCTTTTCCATTCTGTTTAACCATTGTTCTTTTCAAAAAACAGCTGTTTCCTCTTGGTTATTGATGGTTTTCTGAAAAGAAGGATCCCTGGAAAGAATGGGGAGGCTTCCCCTAGATATATGGTATTCTAGCTGCCCTTAACGGGGGAAAATTCGCGCAAACGGGGCTTTCCCGTGCAGTTTCGGGCAGTTTGGGTGTTTTGATTTGCGCACACCTCTCAGCACATCCGGCTTATCGGCTTGTTTTGGGCTGCTTTGTACTCGACATCCAAATCCGTCACGGCCCCGGTGAAGGGCTCTCTGATTCTAGGTAAGGCAAACAAAAAAACCCGACCAAAATCACATTCAAAAGAAATTGCGGGTTACCTACTATAGTGGAAACCGAAATCCACCTGGCCAAATACCAACGCCTTTTTCAGTTGGTATGATTTGTGAACCCCTCCTAAAACAGGGACCGTTGTATTTGCCCTGAGCCGGGTTTTCCAACAAAATATAATCGCACAAAAAAGTGTTTGGAGTAGGGGGTCCCTGGATATTCGATTCGCCAACTTAAGAAGTTGTTAGCCACCTGAGTCATAATCCACCAACAATAGCTGGTTGTCTCCACTTAGGCGGGCGAACCAAAGCGCGGGTTATAACAGCTAGCCCCAGAGATCTTCGCCCTCATCAACAGACTGGAGCCAATTTAGATGATGACAATAGGTAAACTATGGTGGCTATATGAGCCCTGTTTTAATCGAGGGCTAGGATATCAACTTACTAACTTTGGGAATCGCACACTCAAGAAGGCCAATCACCATCCAAATGGGTGGTTCTTAAAATATCAGTTCCAATTGAGTGGATTTGCCAAAAAACACTAAACATACAATGCTGGCTACATACCGCGAGCTTTCATCCGTGCCATGCGCTTGTGGCATGCAAGAGGCATGTATACCTGGATCCTCAAACTACCAACTTAAATTAGGGAATTCACCCTATGGGCCGTGAACTGTTGCGTTCAGGTTCTATTTTTTGTTTGCTTAGGGAAATGGTTGCTTGATGAACAGCCAGAAAGAACTGTTCTTTCTTTCCGGGCCTCACACACTTGGGCTTCTATTTTCCATGGTTCTTAGCTCAAAAACACGGACTTGGTGAACTCCCTTTTTTCTTATTAGTACTGTGTGAGTCCAGGTGCTTCCCAAGTCAAATCACTGCTCGCTCATGTGTGTTACAATCAAAACCCGGCATTAGAATGGTCTACCCACAACTCAAGAATTAAGAAGGCGGACACGCGCATCTATTTATGGCAAGGGGCTTGTCCCTTACTAACCTTCATCTACCCGGGTTTTGATGGTGACTCACCTGGTGTGGTTCTCAAATTCGCCATAACAGGGCTGTGAAAAAAATGGAATCCACTTCTGTACAACAGAAAGGGCTAAAACGAGCGAGGGCGAGGGCTCATGTGGCCATGCCCCAGTCAACATCCCAAGCCCCACTTAAAATCGGTTCTAAAATGGGTGGTGAATTCACCCATCCCCTTCCCAAAATGGGTATCCCATTCATTTTGACCAGCCATGAAACTGGCGGAAACGGCTTCCGAGCGGCGCAAGGTCTGCAGGCAGTTGGCCTTCTGCTCCTCCGTGCCGCCCAGCTGCGCCCGCAGCTTCTGCAGCTCCCCGAAGCCAAGGAAGCCAAACTGGCGAAAGCGAGCGATGGCTCCAAAAAGACCCTCGTGGTCAAGGCTTCCTTTTCTTACCCCTTACAGACATATAGCCCATGTTACCCAACAAAGTTGAACAGTTGTGTTTTTAAGAGGTAAGTTTTCGGAGGCACCACAGTTCAACCTGGATGTTTTCTTCTGACCCTTTAAATAAAAAATAGGTCCATGACCCGAATCATTATTTAGGGCACTGACCAACCATCTTTAAAGGGTCATGGAGACTCTAGGAAGGTCCTCTTTGAGGCAGGGGGGTCTTTTTGCCACCTTTGGTGGACAATTGATCGACCTCGTGGTCAAGGGTTCCTTCTTGAGGGGCTCGGCCAGTTTCTCACAAGTAAAAGACCCCCCTGTTTTGAGGGCCCAAGCTCGTACCCTCACAACAACCTTCTGAAGTGGGTATGACTCAAAATTAAACCAGGAATCGGACCGCAGGTTTTGGTCTATGTTTCCATTTACCAGGGTTCATTATTTTGGGTACCTATGTTTCACCCATACCGAAATGGCTTGCCCTGGTCAGTGGACACATGGACCAAAACCTGCGGTTGGCCCTGGCTCTTTCATTTCGAGCCACTGCCGGGTGCGAAGCGGAGCAGCTGAACGCCGTTCTCCGGCGAGAACGGCGAGGGATGCCGATCCGACCCAAAAAAGAAGTACCCACAAAAAAGGTTGGAATTCACCCAAAAAACTCATTTTAGGGCTATAACAAATGTATAAATTTCAGGCTATAGGCAATTTTTTGGGAGGTACCGTTCTCGCACCCAAAGAACTACCCAGAAATAACAAAAAAAGTTGGTCTTCACCAAATTTTGGGGCTATAAATTTCAGGCTATAGCCAATTTTTTGGGAGGTACCGTTCTCGCACCCAAAGAACTACCCAGAAATAACATAAAAAGTTGGTCTTCACCAAATTTTGGGGCTATAACAATTGTATAAGTTTCAGGCTATAGCCAATTTTTGGGAGGTACCGTTCTCGCACCCAAAGAACTACCCAGAAATAGCAAAAAAAGTTGGTCTTCACCAAATGTTGGGGCTATAACAAATGCATAAATTTCAGGCTATAGCCATTTTTGGGAGGTACCGTTCTCGCACCCAAAGAACTACCCAGAAAAGCAAAAAGTTGGTCTTCACCAAATTTTGGGGCTATAACAAATGTATAATTTTACCGAAAAAAAGGGCTTCACCAACTCCATCGTACCCAACAGAACTACCTAGAGTCTCCATGACCCCTAGAAAAAGGGGGCAGAACCCCTTAGCCTTAATTTTAGGTAATGACCCCATTTTAAAGGGTCATTGAGACTCCAGGTACCCAGAAAAAAGAGTTGGAATTCACCAACTCCATCATTTTGGGGCTACAACAAATGTATAATTGTTGGGCTATCAGCCATTTTTTAAGGGAACTTTGAGGGGTCAGGTAGAAGAAAAGGGATTTCACCCATCTTAAATTCTGGGGCTAGATAACAACTGTTTTAAGTTGGAATTGTGAGGGTTCAGGAAAAAAGGCAGTGCCCAGGAAACGCGAAGAGATGTTGGGACACGCTTTGGTTTGAGCGTTAAGGGAAACACCCACGGTGCGATTTTGGGCGCAAAGTACAGGACGTACTTGAAGTACAATTCTTGGACCCGAAAGAACTACATAGAAAATGAAAAGGAATTCACCAACTCCATCATTTTGGGGCAGGCCACTCACGTTATTTTTCTGGGCGGCACAGCCCGGACTCCAACTTCACCCCACAGCTTGACACCTTTGCCTAAACCCTCAAAATACCCTTTAAAAGTTGGATATTGCAACCCAAAATCCTGGTTGGTGAATGTGTACCTCACATTATTGGGAGAATCCCATATTCTTTGGGGGTATACCCCCCCCAAAACAATCACGTGCAAAAATTGCGAGTGAGTTCCCATCTTTTAAGTTGGCTTGAGGGTGGTACTACCTCCCCAAAATTTGTGACCTCTGCAGCCCAAGTAGCCCCGGCGTCGGGACCGGAAAAATCGGACGCCATGATGCGTGGCACACGCCAGCTGCAAATTTGTAAACAAACCTGGTGCCCGGACTACCCGTCCAAAATAGCCTTGGGTTGAAATAACCAAATTTTAAGGCAATTCCGAGTATCCAGGTACTCAAACGTGGTACCACCAGACCCTTCTGACATGCCCCTTTATTAATAAAACACAAATCAAGGCTAAAGGGAAATAAGCTCTAGAAAAAAGCTGTATTAAGTCATATTTCTTCTTTAAGGGGGTTGGTCTGAGACGCGGTCAGTGGGGGAAGTCGCTGAACTGTCTACCCAAAACAGCCAATTCCTGAACCCTCGAAATGCCTGCCCCAAAATCCTGGCTGGTGAAATATCTCTTCTTCTATTATTATTATTATTATTATTATTATTATTACATATATATATATATACACATAAGAGTTGGAGGGAACGGCAAAGAATCACAAGGACGGATCTCCGGACCTATCTTTGGCCGGGACTATTCCTGCCAAAAAAAAGCATCTCCCAGCAGGGGTGAAGGGCACGTGCCTAACAACTTTCTCAGCGGAAAGAAGGGACCTCTACCCCCGCAAGCTCGAAATACCCTCATGTTTTAAGATACTGATTGGAAGATCGTGGGTTTTCCACGAGAAATACCTCCGTTGTTTCAACAGAGGGCTGACATGCCCTGAAAAAAAACGTGGGTATTGTGTGTGTGTGTGTAGTTGGGTGGTACAAACGGAATCTTAGCCATGGGTACGTCGTAGTCGTGTTTCGACAGATTCGGCCCAGGCCCCTTCAGGCGGCCTCCTTGGCATCCTTCGCCGCCTCCGGCTCCTCGCTCCTAAACTCGGCTGCTTTCTGCCCCCCTGCAAAAAGTTTAACTTTTAGTGGTTTAATGGAAAACCCAAATTCGTTGGCAGAAAGTCAAAGTCCTAACATCCAAGCAACATACACCAAAGTAAAGACAAAGGGTGAGAGGGCATCAACATCGCCAAACCCAGTGATTCCATCTACCTGGACCCATTAAGAAGGGAATTCGCCAACCACAATTGAGAAACAACCAATTTTCAGGGAATTGGACCCTCAAGAAAATGGACCCTCAAACTACCCATTAAACACCTGGAATTCACTAGCCATGATTTTGGGTTGCAGGTCACACAACAGCAACACAAACACAACTCAAGGGCATTTTCAGGTGTTGGAGGTATGGACACTGAAATACCACCAACAAATGGCCTGGTAGGGCAAATTATACCCCTTATCCTTCCATTGGCTTCCAGTGAAGCACTCCCTTGAAAACCACCAGGGGAAAGCAAAATTATTCATTTCATCAACTGGAAGTACCTAGAGTCTCCTTCTGACCGTTTAAACATGGTTGGTCAGACTCCCCAAAATAAGGATTCGGGGCAATTAACCCCTTTTTTGTAGGGGTCAGAAGGAGACTCCAGGCACATGTTTCTTGTTTGAGTTATTTGGTTTCGGAAGAACCTGGTCTTCCAGGGTAAATACCAACCTGGAAACCTGGATCGCCAGTTGCTGCTTTGTTCCATCCACTTTACCTCGAAAACCGATCGCAACAGTGACTGAAAAAAGCGAGAAAGCAACTTGGCTAACCAGGAATCCCCCTTTTGGTCAGGAAATTCGACCTCGTGGCTATTCCTCGCCATCCAAAAGCTTGCGGTTCCCGTAAAAGGCTCCTGCGTCCGGAGGCGCCGCTGCCCCAGTTCTGCGCCTTCGGCCTCAGGGGCTGAATTGTGTGGGTCATTTGTTTTTCTTCTGTGTCTGTGTGTGTGCTGTGGTTTGGTGGTTGCTAAAAAAAAAGAACATGGGTAGTTTGGGGGTTTTGTGCTTTTGGAACTTGATTCAAAGACATGTGACATTTAGAGGAGTTGCAAACCTGGTGGAAGCATCAGCAACAACCATCCATTGAAGGGGTCAGGATCTTGATTGGACATTTTGTTCGGCCTCACTATGCGGCCGTTTGTGAGGGCCTCAGATAATCTTCCCATGTGATCAAAGTCCAGAGCACAGGATTGAAAAACCTATGGTTCATGAATTGCTTGTCGCCCAACGGGGACCCTGCAATGGAGAACCCAAAGCGACCAATTCCAATTTGGGCCCTCAAGAAAACAGCTCTTTTTGAGGACCCAAACACTGTCAAATCGGACCCTTAGCGTAAACCCGGACCCACAAATTACCCAACACAAAGGGAATTCACCCCATACGCTTGATCAATAACCCATCTTTAAGTTTGTATTTCGAGGGTCCAACTCAATAACGTGCACTCACCCCCTATGTTTCGGGCATCACCCCATGTTGAAGTTGGAACTTTGAGGCGCTCAAAAAATCCGCACCGGTCCTTTTCTCATGTCGCCAGGCCACGCGCAGCCCCCCGCGCCATTCGCGACTGCGCCGTTCGTGGCCTGAGCGAGCGAGAGGATGGCCCGTTCGTGGCTCAAATTTGCTGGGGGCAGGAAATCACAAGCACGAGTTGGCTTGCAATATCACCATTTTTGAGGCATATTGGAGGGTCCGGGTAGTAGTTCGTGGGGCAAGAACTCCTTTCTAAGGGAATTTTGAGGCTTGGTCCAGGTAGGCAATGGCTCCCCTACCTTTAGGTTGTTGCCCAAGGAGGCTAAGTGGGCTATAACCTAGGTTTCCAACAACTTTCTAACTCGGCCGAAAACCGAACTAAAACCCCCCTCGCATGAGTAGATAGGGCTGCGAAAAGCAATACCAAACTGTTTATTTACCACCCCAAGCATCAAACAGGCCCTCAAGGCTTTTATTTGAGGTCCAAAACCTTGCAATGGGTCCGAAATCTGATGCTTAGGGCTCTAAGAGTGGTCTTCCGGGACCCTCAAACTTAAGAATGAGCTACTGCAACCCTAAATTATGGTCGGTGCACTGCTTTTATTTGTTTAACGGTACCTGGACCCTCAAACTACCCGTAAACAAGAAGAGTTGGACTATCAACTCCATCATTTTGGGGCAGGCGACTCACCCCAACAATCGCTACCGCGTTACTTCCTTCCACTCATTGAGACATGGGCTCGAAGTTTGCTTGCTGGTGCGAGAGATGCAGGGAATGAGAAATGGAATAACATTGAGATAAACCATCCAAGTGGTGGTTTCCTTTGGGGGGACTGGAATTTTGAGGGTTCAGTAGGTCCTCCAGTAGAGAGGATAGAATAAGGGTACCAACTTTTTTCTGTAGTCAATGTTTCATTCGAAAAAAATAAAAAAAAAATAAAAAAAAAATAATTAAAAAAAACGCAAATCGAAATGCTAGCATGTGTTTTTGCTAGCTGGTTTCATGGTAGTTAGAGCAGGCCGTTGTAAACCTTTTTAGCTAATTCTTTTCATAGAAGCACAAGTCAACGGGTTAAACCGGCGCCGCTCATTTGAAGCAACCCCCAAAAAAGAAACGGCCACTGGGGGACCCTCGTTTTCTTCCGGATCCCAGCGCCTGTAAGGGCCACTAATCCAGGCCACAGGCTTCGACAGCCGCGCCAGCCATTGGCCCTTGCTCTCCCTGCAGGGATGCTGGTCCTGGGGGGAGGTTCATATCAACCCCTGAGGAAAACGAAGAAGAAAAAGTAAGAAGAAAACAAGCAGAACTACCTGGAGTCTCCGGTCATGACCCCTAGAAAAAGGGGTCATGACCCCGCAATTTTGGGGAGTCTGACCCCATCTTTGAAGGGTCATGGAGACTCCAGGTATTCATAAATGGACAACCCGGTGTGTTCACAAATACCCGAACGTAACAAAGTGGGTATGTGAAGTTGGGGGTACATGGAAAAATTGGCCAAGTGTGGCCAACGCCACGTAGGATACCCACAAATGACTGGGCGAAGCCCACTGGAGGCATAAAACTGACCCCGAGTGTTGCGCTCCACTTGCGCTCCGGAGTCCAGCAAAATAGGAGTTGGCCCATGGGCTGCCCTGGCAAATGCAAGACTCAAACGAGATTCTGTGAACCACACCCATATCGCTCTGAATTTTCATCAGGGGCCCTTGGACAATTCAAAATCCGGGGTCCTGATCAAAAGGTCCACCAATCACTTGGTGGTTCCAACTCTTAAAGTTCTCTTCAAACTCATGCGGAGGTCCCTCAGATATAGTTTAGCCACACTCATATGGATCGAAGTCTTTCAAAATCGACCTGGATCGCCAGTTGCTGCTTTTTCCATGCACTCCAAACCCCATTTACAGAAAACAACAATCGCGTTACAGTCACTGAAAAAAGCGATCGCAACTTGGCCATCCAGGTTGAAACCATATAACGTTTGCTTCACAATGCTTTTAGATTTGCTTAAGCCGAATTCCGCAAACCTGTCCAATTTAATTACTTGAGAGGAGAACCCTGACCCCTCAAAAACCCTGAAAAACAACCCATTTGAGGGCCTTGATTTTGGGCCCCTATTTTGAGAGACACCCAGGAGTCGATCCATTCCAGGGCAGTCAAAATATGGTTGCACCCTTTGCGAGGGATACACAACTATATACACTGGACCCTCACAACTAGCTCCTCCAGTAGAGAGGTTAACAAAAAGTGAGATACTATGAGTTAAATCAGATACTCTATCCCCTTTGACTTATGTGATTAACATCACGTCTGTAATTAAAGTTTAGACACTCTGTAACTACGAAAGTATGAAAAACTTCGCACTGTACATTAACAAGTGCTAAAAACTATCGCGAATTGGAACACTAGAATAAGGGTACCAACTTTTTTCTGTCGTCTATTGTAGGGTAACCCTCCCCCAGAAAAGTGGTTAAAAAGGGCACCTAGCTGGGGGACCTAGACCATATGTAGTACTCCCCCCAACCAAACGTTTTTCAAGTGCCAACACCGCCGTTCCGTAAACTTGTGTTGCCTTCTTTCCCTTTTGTCTGTTCTCTCGGTTAATCCTGTTTATGGCTACTTGACTATAGGAAAGCGAAAGGAGGAAACGAATGAAGCCAGGTCAAGGATTTTACAAATAACCGTCTATAACCAAGAATTCTTTGTCCCTCACCGTCTATGGCTCCCTTTTCGTCCTCGAAGCGGTGCTTCAGGCAGACCTCCGGAAAAAAGAAGAAAAATAAAAACGCGCGTGGCTCGATGCCCTTGGCATCGAGCGGTTTTGGTTGGAGCCTTGAAACCACTCCTCCTGAAATCCCGGACCCGGACCCTCCAACTCCAGCCAACTTTTGTTGAGCCATTACCCATTTTTTAGGGACTCAAGGGGTCCAGGTAGAAACAAAGATGGGAATCCCCGCACCCTCGTTTCGGGTGGCCATATGTGTAAGTCCAAGAGAGGAAAATAAACAACATCTCACTTCTTGAGTGGATTGGCCAACAAAGTTTCTATTTCCCACCTGGGGCCCCAAAACACTGCCTGTTGACCAAAATTCAAAAGTGGAAATACGAGGCTCCAGGCACTAAAATGGTCCAAGCCCAAAAAGTGATTAGCGTCCAGGATCACAGAGAGTGCGCCCTCTATTCCCAATACCCGCTTTTGCAGTTGGCATGTTGAAGCTTTCCAGGGTATACACCTCTAGGTCCTCCACGAAAGAGGTTAGAATAAAGGTTACAACTTTTTTCTGTAGTCTATTTTAGTAGGGCAACCCTCCCCCAAAAAAGGGTAAAAGGGCACTACTAGAGGGGACCTAGATGACATCCTACCCTGAAGAAAGATGGGTAATGTGCGTAGGCAGATTCTAAAGCAAATCTGCCAATTGTTGCTCTAATCCCAACAGCTGAATGAAGAATCGGATCCCCAAGCAAAGCACCTCCGAATGGCTTTCGCTGGGTATACCGAATCCCGCTCATCGGCGAGCTCGCTGAAAAATCGGCAGATGAGAGGCGAGGGGTACCAGTGGCTTTCCCCGTCTCGATCTCGCCTTGGCCTTCTTTTGTTGTTTTCTTTATTGAAAAAGCCTGGATTTCCTGTGAACATACTTTGGATGCACGGAATCCTGCACCACTTTGAAACAATGGGAAACAATGATTACTTGGTATTTACGGGGGACTCATCATCCCAAGCTTTGTTGGGTGGTGCAGGATTTCGTCCATCCACAGCAGTTTCCTTTGGAAACAAGTGGGTCTTTGGAGTAGGGTGGCAAATATTCTGCAAATGGAACTCTCCCCCTGCCTTTACCACTACAATGACAACCAAACCCCAAAAGTGACTGTAGAGTCCATGAACTATCGGGAGTGAGTTTCGGTGATAGATTCCAGCTGTAAAAACAAAGGGGAACATCCTCAACATCTCACTTCTGCATACCAAGCCCTGATGGACCTCAGGGCAGATCAAACGAGAGGTGAGGGGCAATGTTGACCCCGGATGAAAAAAGCAAACTTTGTTCGTGGGTGTCCCTGGGTTTAGTGGTTGGAATCATCACCACTTTGACGGGCCCCAAAAACGCCAACATATTCATAAACAGGGATTGGTTAATTACCCTGGGGTTAACATGACCTCCTTTTTGTTGGTCCATTTATGGAAAACATGTTTTTTGGCGAGGTAAACAGGGATCCTTACATTATACACCTGAACATTGCAACTTGTAATGGTGGTTTCCCTCTAGTTTGGTGTTGAAAAAGCCACATGTTTCAAATGGGTGCAAAATGGAGATCTTTTAAGGAGCCCTGGTAAATATGCACCCTTTTTCACCAACGGGTTGACACAAATCATACCCTGGAGGTGAGAGAGCTACTTAAATCCATTTGCTTTTTCGCCCCCGAAAAAAAAATGTCCAGTAGTGAAACTGATCCTTAAAGCCCACAAGGCAAAAACAAAGGTATTCAATTCAGCAAATAGTAATCTAAAAAGCTGAATTAAGGATTGGATTTCCCTTCAAAGGACCTTCATGAGCTCGTTCTACCGAATCCCCGAGGGAAGATCTACATGAGACGTGAGGGGAGTAGAGAGGATAGAATAAGGGTACCCTTTTTGCTGTCTATTTTAGTAGGGGAACCCTCCCAAGGAAATGCACCCGATAAATGACCGCGTCCTTTCGGAGGGGTACTTAACTTTCGGGAAAAATGGTTCGCTTCGATGACTCTCGCCTTGGTCTTGCACTCCGTGCAGACCACCGAGTTCATGGCCGTCAGCTTCTTGCGGCAGCCCTCGGCCGGGCACAGCCTCGGAGACTCGTCCGATTCGTCGACTCGTGGAGTCCAGTGGGGAGCGGGGTGAAACATGGGTGCCTGGATCGCCAAGTTGCTTTCTCGCTTTTTTCAGTCACTGTTGCGATCGGTTTTTGTGGTTTGGAGATGGAAAAAAGGATCCTCCTGGATCGCCAGGTGCTTTGTTTCTCCATGCACTCTGCACACTATCCCAGCAATTATGCAACTCTGCGCACTCGAGTGGGTATTCCACTGATTTTACTATGCACACTCCGGAAACTCTGTGTTTTTTGTTTTTTGAATTGCGGGAGTGTGCGGGTTTTTTGTGGGAGTTTGTGGGCTTTTTGCGGGTGTTTTGCGCTGAGTTTCAGTTGTGGTGCTTTCCGGTTTTGCCAATGTGTCGCCCAACGGCAAGAACTCCCAATTCAGAATAATTCTGAATTCCGAACAAGTGATTCTGATTCAGGTGAACCATTCTCATTCAGAATATTCTGAATTGGAGAGTTCCTTCAGTCCAGTACCGAATTATTGCGATTTCTAGGGGGTTCAGCAGGTACTCAGCAACAGCGACTGACGAAAAGCAGCAGGGGGAGTTTAAGACCAACTTAAGTCATAGGAGCCAATGGCCAGTCATGTGTCTTTGAAACCATGGTTGCCATCATTGAAACCATAACGTTTGTTGGTAGTTGCAGGAGCATCATCATTCCAATGTTTCTTAGGTGGTGCAGGATTTCGTCCATCCACAGCAGGTTCCAATTCACCAAAGGAGGACCAACTTTTCAGGAATGCAGACCCAAATGTGGGCGTCTAGCAGGATGTTGTAGTGGCGAGCAGACACAACACATTCCTCCATTTGCAGAAGCCCCCTGGGATAAATCAAATATGTCCAGTAGTGATAGATTCCCTTTAAAACCAACAGAGTGATAGATTCCCTTTAAAACCAACAGGGCAACATGAAAAACAAGCTAGCCAAATGGAAGCATTTGGCAAAACCCAGCTTCACCTGAATTGGTTTGGATTGGTTTGGAATTGGTTTCGTGAACCGCTGGCCCAATTGGAGGGAACCAGAGGCACAGCTCCAAAACCAAACAGAAGCACCCGCTCCCCGAATCTTTGGGACCACTTTGAAGTGGGTGGTCTGGGCGTTTGGAAGGGAACCAGAAACTCTGGGGGTACGGGGGTACCCTATAGTTTAAGCCACACTCCCAGAGGCTCCGATCGGCAAGCCAGCTTCTGGAAGACCCGAAAAGACCCCGAAGCATTGGACTTCGGTCTTTGGCAGAGCCCTGATTGAGGGCCCTAAACAAATCGAAGAGCGCCTGTGCTATGAACACATAGGAAAAATGAATCACCCAGCTGTTGGACAAGCCGCAAGGCCTGGCTGGGGTCGTTCCCAGTTTGGGTTGCAAGAAACCGGACCGGAGCAAAAGCCCCAACGGGCGGCTCGCTTTTTTTCTTCAAGGTACATGGACCCTCATAGTGCCCCAGAATTGCGGGCGAATTCCCATGTTGAAGGAAATCTTGAGGGTCCAGGCACCTGGTCTTACTGCTTTAGGGGAAAACCAAGAGGGAAACCGGTGCGCCTGCCATGTGGTCCGAAGTTCCAAGTCTCAAAACAAGTTGCTGGACCCTCCAAGTTCCAACTTTAAAAACTTTGTTCTTGCAACCCAAATTAACCAGGCTTACGTGTTTCTCCTTTTCTTTATGGATTTTTTGTTTGAGGGTCCAACGCAATGGACACCTCCTAAGAAATGGCTCCTTCGTCTCCCAGCGAGCGCTCCGGGCCCCCGGCTCCCGCGCAGGTTCGGGTTGGGATCGGCAGACCTGGCGCGCAAGAGGGAACATGTCGAGGTGCTCCCGCGAGTCACCGGCCGAGCCTACGGAGTCCAACGTTGGATCAAAACGGCCACGTGACTGTTTTAGACCCCCAAAATCTGGTGGTGTCCTCTTCGGTTTGCCTTTTACCAAAGGGTAGCTTCCAAAAATCACACGGGGATATTTATAAGCCAGAGAATGTTTCGAATCTGACGAAATACCTGCTCCAAATGATGACTTTGTTTAGTTCCTGGGACCCTCAAACTAAGCAGAAAAAAGGGAGTTCACCCCATAAGTTTGCGGCAACCCATGTTTGTGGAAATTTGAGGGTCCAGGTTTGCATCTTGTAGCTGGACAACCGCATAGGCTTTCCAGTGTAAATACCGATCCCTGTTTAATAAAGGGTCAGCACCAAACTGAAAAAGTGGGGCCTCGCGGCCTGGACCCGTAAAACACAATGGGTACGGTATGGGGTGAAGTCCCTTTCTTAAGGGTTTGAGGGTCTAGGGTATTGTGTGCAGGGGGTATGTTGGCCCAAGAAACTCTCTGGATCTCCCCAACAAGCGGAGACAATTCGAGGGCGTAAAGACATCCGAGGTACCTGGACCCTACCACGTTCCGTCGGGGAGTACTTGGAGGTTCAAGCCACTTATGTAAGTTGTAACCACCTAGATAGCCAAGTTGCTGGTCTTTTTCAGTCACTGATGCTGGTTTTTGGGGTAAAGTGCATGGAAGCACAACAAAAAAAGAAGAAGAGCAACTGGCGATCCAGGCATGGTTATAAGAGCACCACCCCCCCCCCATTTCCCTACTTACAACAGCGGTTATGCCGTACTTGCTAAGTAGGTTGAACATCCAATCAGGGTGGTTTCCCTCTTTTACGCGCTGTTGACCCCCCATAGGTACTACCGCACATGACATGCTTACAAGCGGGTTAATCAACATAGGATACCAACAGCTTACTAACTTCGCCGAACAATAACCTCCATTTACTTAGTCCACCGGACATAATGAGAGTATATGCTATAGTAGATTCTAACTAAACCCCACCAGGGGTAAAACAAAACACTGTATTAATTTCAGCCAATGGAAGCTGGCAAAAAAGGGACCTAAACGGATACCTTCACTGGTAGGGCCCACTTGCCAGAATGTTGACCCCAGATTGAAAAACCCCTGTTTTCAATATGGTGGGGGGGTTCCCCTCCAAAAGTGAGAAGTCCCCACTAAAACCAGGGACAAACCGCTAGGTCCTCCAGTAGAGACGACCTAGCATAAGGGTACCAACTATTGTCTGTAGTCTATTTTACTAGGGTTCGGAACCCTCCCCCAAAAAGTGTAAGAGGGCACTACTGGGGGACCTAGCCCCCATATTAGCAAAGGTCACAAATAGGCCCAAAAAAAAGCCCAGGTACAAAATAAGCAAACTGCCAGCCTCAAAAAACGATGAACACTTCATACCTATACCAAAAAAACACGCTGGTTTAGTCAGGGTACGACATTTTCACAGGTTCTTGACACGTCTTTCTGCTTCCCTCGCCTTTTGATGCGCCGCCATCGCCTCCTCTTCCGCACCGGGGCGGTCCTGGCGAGCCGTGGCAAGGAGTTTGTTTCGCGTTTTTTAATCGGGCGAGCTTTTTGGATAAGGGAAGTGGCGCCAATGGCTGTGGCTCAAAAACTTGGGGGCGTTCCCCCACCGACTTCCTGAGTGGATTGGGGGAACAACTCAATTGTAAGTTCCTGGTTCGCCAAGTTGCTTTCTCGCTTTTTTAGTCACTGTTGCAATCGTTTGTTTGGGTAAAGTGGATGGAACAAAGCAGCAACTGGCGCGATCTAGGCCATTTGTAAGTTGGAAATTTGAAGGTCCAAGATGGCTTTGAACCACTGAGCCATGTCAAATTTAGCTGCCACGTTGTCTTTTTGGTTGGCCGGGCCAACCCGGCAAGCTCAACTCAAGGACTGAGTGAAACCTCAGACTGGACAAACTACGGCACACTACAGCCTCAAAAGCTTTGTGCCGGGTCTGTGTGTGTGTGTGTGTGCGTGTGTGTGCGTGGGTGGGGTGGTGGGTGGGTGGGTGGGTGGGTGGGCGGGGCGGGCGGGCGGGCGGGCGGGCGGCGGGCGGGCGGGGCGGGGGCGGGCGGGCGGGGCGGGGCGGGGCGGGGGGGGCGGGGGCGGGGCGGGCGGGGGCGGGGCGGGGCGGGGCGGGGCGGGGGCGGGGCGGGGCGGGGCGGGGCGGGGCGGGGCGGGGCGGGGCGGGGCGGGGCGGGGCGGGGGCGGGCGGGCGGGCGGGTGGGTGGGTGGGTGGGTGGGTCTTAGGGTGGGTGGGTGTTAGGGTCTACAATAATTTTATACACATCCCTAAGTGGGAAAATCGTGCCCCTTATACTCAAGCAACCACTCGCTTCCTAAGTGAATTGGCCGAAAACAGTCGTCCCGTCCTCGAACTTGACTGTAGCACCACACTGGCAGATGCTGGCCAGCATCCCTGGCTTGGGCTCTTGGTGTGCCAAATATACAGCCAGGTCCTCCAGTAGAGAGGTTAGAATAGGGGCACCATGTTTTCTGTGGTCTATTTTAGCAGCAAAGCCCTCCCCAAAAAAGGGTCAAAGGGCACTACTGGACAGACAGGGTCTGTCACTACACTCAGGTTTCGGGCGTCCCCCCGAACTTCTGCCGAATTTTGTTTTTTCAGCATGCGCCCCCGGAAACGGTTCAGCCCGAACCCGTTTGACACACAATACCCACCTGTTCTCGGGTATGATTCTGTCAACTCTCTACCAAAGAAGGGATCGGTATTTCCCGCCAAAAGGCAACTAACAGTACACCGTGTGTCTGGCACTTGGAACTACCTGGAGTCTCCTTCTGACCCCAAATGAAAACGGGGTGACCCTTCAATTTTGGATCATGACCAACCAGTTTGAAAGGGTCAGAAGGAGACTCCAGGTAGGTCCGATTGTTTCCCTTTAAAGGCGTAAATTTGGCATTTGGAGCCTACGGGGCTGGCACTTTTGGGCTGCCAAAAAGACCAGCGAAACTCGGAGTCCAAGTCATCGGAGGCCGAGCGGGCTGCGCGGGTCTAGGAGGGAGCTATTCAAGGACCACGTTTTTCGTGGCGAGTAGATGTCCCTGGAAAATAGTCCCTGGGCACTTGCCAGAATGTTGAGACTAGATTGAAAAAAACATGTTTTCAATATGGTGGGGGGTTCCCCTCCAAAAGTGATAAGTCCCCACTAAAACCAGGGACGCCCCTAGGGTACCCTTTTTGTCTGTAGTCTATTGTAGTAGAGGAACCCTCCCCCAAAAAAGGGTACAAGGGCACTACTGGGGGACCTAGATATAACCGGCGTTGCTAAACATCTGCAAATATGTCCCTGGAAAATAGTCAACATATGTCCAGCTTAGAACCTTGACAGGGGAACATGAAACAAATTCTGAAGCGCAAATGGAGCCCAGTGATTCCATTTGCCCGATTTTGTGGGTAACCACGGGTTGTATTTTTCTTAAGCAACCAAATGCACACTGGCTGGTTACCTACTCGTGTGGGTTCACTTTCCAACCTGGGGGCCCAACGCAAAAAACAATCCGACGCCAGGAACACCAAACAGGACACATGCCAAAAAACCAGGTCCTCCAGTAGAGAGGTTAGAGTAAGGGTACCCTTTTTTCTGTAGTCTATTTAGTAGGGGAACCCTCTACCCAAAAAGGGTAAAAGGGCGCTACTGGGGGACCTAGACAACTGGCTATGAATTTCAAGGGGACCACCTGAAAGAAGGTCGCTGGACAAATTCATGCCCCGCAATCCGACGTCCCATGACTCCATCAGTTGCCGTTGCCCAGTTTGAAAAGTGGGGCGAAGGGGAACAGGACAAGGTCAGATCTGGTTGATTTCGGCTTGAAGTGAGTTGCTTGAGCCTCTACCGTCTTCTCGAGCTTCCATTTGCTGAGGTTGCCCCCACGGCAATCAGCCGCAGTTTCTGATGACTCAAACAGACTGAAGAAGAATGCATGACATTTCGGGGGGGATGTCAACCTCTTTTCCTAGGCCAAAGTCTGAACTCGTTGCTTCCCAAAATGGCAAGACCCCAAAAGTGACTCCCCGAAGCCCGAAGGGGCCAGATTTTGCAGCCTCCATTAAACGGGCTTCAGGAACCGCCAGGATTTTTTTCTAGTGATTCAATTTTCCCAGGTATCCAAAGGAACCACCTAGATAGCCAAGTGGCAGTTTTTCAGTCACTGTTGCTGTTGTTTTTTGGTTTTGAGTGCATGGCAAAAAACAAAAAAGAAGATCGCCACTGGCGAGTCTCGGCACCCCATCAAAAAGCCAAAAGGATAGGTTTGGATCTGCAGTTGCTGCCTTTTTTCCATCCACTTTACCCCAAAAACCAGCAACAATGACTAACAAAGTAGTAACTTGCATATCTAGTTGGTTTTTTTGGAGTTTTCTGGACAGCCAAGGGGGTACCCTTTACACCAGCATGCTGTTTGCCGCTAAAATTGTCTTCTGACTCAAACAGTGGCTAAAGTCCCAAACAGAACTCAGCAAGTCTGCCCTCGGATACCAACAAGTATTGCCAAACAAATGTCCAAACCCAAACGCTCGGGAGGGTCAAATCGACCCCTCTGAACGGGACACCAACCAGGGCCCTCAAATGTCAACTTGTCAACCTAGGTCCTCCAGTAGAGAGGTTAGAATAAGGGTACCAACTTTTTTATGTGGTCTATTTTAGTAGGGGAACCCTCCCCCCAAAAAGTTGGTAAACGAGCACTACTGGGGGGCCTAGCAACTCTTTCAGGGAGTTGGGAGCCTTTGGGAAACCTCTGCAACGGCACCCGAGAAAAAAAACACGATCGCACCTCTGGACTCCACGCTCGCAGGGCAGGCATGCTTCTCTGGGTCCGCGTGGTCTTGGCAGAACTTACGACCACCTCACGCAGCAGCACCGCCCCATTTGGCTGCAGGGTCAAAAATAGGTACCCAAAACGGAACCCTGGCAAATGAACGCCTGGACTAAAACCAGCTGTCTTTGGTGGTTTAGTTTTGAACCATTTGAAGGCGCCGCCCGCCCAGAACCCCACAGCCGCCTTTGCTACTTGGGGCTTCGCTGCCAAGGTAAGTGGCCAACGCCACCTGGAACACTCGCTTCAGGAGGCCTTCTTGCGTTGGGCATAAGGCTACCGTTATACAACGTACTAACTTCACCAAACACCCAAAGTTTGTGCTTGGATGTTCATCCAACTTCATGTGGTAAGGCAGCCAACCCCAGATACCCTTACCCTTGTCATAACCTAAGGTTGAACATCCAAGAGGCTTTTAGGGGTTCCGGGTTTGGTTTGCTTAAGCCCAAAAAATGGGCTTCCTGTTCGTTTCCCTTTAAGAAAAACGCCAACAAGGGGTGCCGGGTGCCTCCGAAAATAGGAATTGGAACCCCGTTTTGGGGCCAGTTTCCTGTCACAGGTCCATGACAACCCCTTTAAGTCGCCCTGGGCCCGAAAGAGCTACCCTTAAAAAAGGGAATTTGCCAACATAATTTTGGGGCAATAACATGATTTAGTGGGAATTTTGAGGGTGCACGTACCCCTTTGCCATTTTCCTGGTCTAGGGGTTGGGTGCAGGTGAAAAGCCCCCAATAAGAAGCCACAGCGCCGAGCAAATCTGTGTTTTGGTTGTCTTTTCGGCTCGGAAACAGACATCAGATCGATTACCACCCTTTCCCTATTTGATTGTCTCAAAATATAATCCTCCATTTGCTTAAGTCCCCTGGAAGAAATGAGGAAATATGTCCAGTAGTGATCGATTCGCTTTGAAACCAACAGGGGAAAATAGGACATATTCTTAAACCAAATGGAAGACATGCGACTCCCCCCCAAGAAAAAGGCGATGATCCTCGCAGCCAACTTTTGAAGACAACACCTCAGAGCCGCCTGGAATCAGAGCTCCGGCTCAAAAGGCTCTGCCCTCACAATGAGGCACTTTAACATCCCAGTTGGATCTTCTTTGGGGCCAGGTGCACGCGAGCGGATGGAGTTGCTGGAAAAAAACGGAGCTTCTGGACTGCTGCAAGTGGAGGGGGAGAACCCGAAGTTCCGATGGCTTTTCTGCATGGTGGTTTCAAACATCACGCTTTTGGCCAAGTTGAGGTGAGCTTGCCTCAATAATCTGGGTGAATTATAATATTTCACCAACCTGAAATAAGGTGGTTGGGGGGCCATTCCCCACATAAACCAGCATTTGGGGTGAGGTCGTGTGAGGTCGTTGTAATTCACCTAGAATAATGTCTTTCATCCGCGGCGCAGCAGCGGCAGATGAAGGGCAGGAAGTCCCGGAGCCCGCAGGTGTCCTCAAAGGAGACCGACTCGCCGCGGCAAAGCCACCAAAACCAACGCGCAGGAAAGAGCAAAGAGATTCCCCAAAATAAAGAAAGGGGGGATGACCCCTTTTTCTAGGGGGCGAAAGGAGAAAAAAGGAGAAAAACCGCTGCACTTGGCTAGGTCCTCCAGTGGAGAGGTTCGAATGAGGGTACCCGTTTTTTCCTTCTTTTTTCTGCAGTCTATTTTAGGGGAACCCTGCCCCAAAAAGGGTAAAAAACCACTGGGGGACCTAGATAACATCCAAAGTTGACCTAAACTGGGGTGAATCTGGGTCACTTGTGAGCAATTCACCAAGCTAGTGGGTTGGATATACCTGGAGTCTCCATAACCCTTGAAAATGGTTGGTCATTACCCAAAATTCAGGGGTCATGACCTCTTTTTCTAGGGGTCAGAAGAAGACTCCAGGTAGGTTGCTAGCAACTGTTCGGTTATAGCCCACTTAGCCACCTTAGGCTTAACCCAGTCATGGTGGGGTGTATTCTATTCGCCTACCAACTTGACCGAACATCCAAGCCAAATGCGTCCAAGCCAAATGCGTCCGAGCTTTGGGTTGTTTGGTGTGCTGTGTTCAACCTCTGAATTCTCGCACTGAGAGGTCGTACCATGGCCCTGCTGAAGAGAAACCAGTTGCAACAAGACATGGTAAGCATGGCTACAACACTGGGTACAACCATGCGGTTGTAAGGCCGGTCTGCGTGGGCTGGTTGCAAACAAAGATATCAAGACGGGAAACCAACAAAGGTTCTTCAAACAACCCAAGGGGGGGGGGGTTGTTGGTGTTTTTGTTGGTTTTTTTGTTGGGACACTAAAGGACAGCCACCAGACTTGCGGAGTCCCCTATATTTAAAAAAAAAAACCTGTTATAACGGGCTAAACAAATGTGGGGTACTGTATTGACCCCAGTCCTAAACAACCTGGGCCTGTGATTCTTCATTTCCAGTGCTTCCCGAGGGTTCACCATAGGCTTGCCCAGATTTTGCCTGGGCAAAACGTGCTCACTTCCGACCGACTGGATTGGATCCAAAAATCGAAGCGTGGACCCTCAAAATTCCCTCAAACATGGGTCACTGCCCCAGATTATGGGTGAATTCCCTTTCGTACAGGGTAGTTTGAGGCTTGAGGGTGGACTCTTTTCATTTGCCACCAAAATGGTCTTCCGAGCCAAAAAGTGAAGTTCAGTCCAACAGAACTTATCTTGTTGGTTCTCAGCATGAGGGAATGACCCCTGCAAACCATCCCCTATGGTTTCCTTTCATGGACTCCCAAGCCGGTTCATTCAACCCAAACCCGGACTCCTTGTCACTCCCTACCTATCCCAGAGCCGGTCCAGCGAGCAGCAAGCGCCCACCAAGTTGTACCCTTCGGCATCCCGGAACTCCGTCTCCGCGGCTTTCTCCGCTTGGAACATGGCGACAGCCCCCGGCGCAACTCGGGGGATCACAGGGGCCAAAAAAAAACAGGAATCCGTTGCACTCACTGCCCGTCGAGCGGACACTGATCGGACCCAAAAGAACTAGGCGAAAGAAGAAGAAGTTGGAACTCACCATCATTGTGGGGCTGTAGCCCATTTTTGAGGGACATGTATTTTGCGTTCAGGTAGGTCGGTCCAGACTCCAGACCCAAAAAGTGCCAGTCCGAAATGAAACTCAGGAGTGAGTGAATGAGGTGTGGTTCGAATCCCCCTTCAATGGAGGGTCCAAAACCTCATGCCTAGGGTTCTGTCTTGGTCCTTCTGAGCACTAGCCCATCACTTAGACCAGCTGGAATCATGAGGGCGGTGCTTAGGTGTGTCCACTTGTACAGGTGTAAACCAGCTGGAAGTTCAATTCGCCCTGCTCATGTCTTGGTGCTCAAATTTCAGGAGCCTTACTAGGAGAGTGTTCAGCAACCACCCACTCAATCTGCAAACTCCGGAAAGGCCCACAATTTCAGGCCCAACACAGTCCAATGGAGGTCCAGGTTCGACCCCTTCCAGGGTTCAATGACGCTTAAGTCCCCGTTCTGTGGGTTATACCTGGAGTCTCCATAACCCCTAGATAAAGGGGTGATGACCCATTTCTTAACTTTGGGTAGTCTGACCAACCATTTTTAAAGGGTCAGAAGGAGACCCCAGGTAGTCTTCTTTGAGCGCTCGGGCCGGCTAAACGCCTTGAGCCAAACGTCCAACACGCCCATCAGTCTATCGGAGGGGGGGGGGGAGGTTTCGGGCGGGTTCTGTGACAGTAATTAGCCCTGTTCCTTTTGGGCGTTTATCGGGACAGCTATAGGGACACCCATCCATTTTGCGGGGAAACCAATCAGCTTTAACGCCCTTGCGGAGCCAACGGCCCCCTACAGAGACCTTCGTAGAACAAAAATCTGACAGGGCCCTGCTTGAAGTAAGGCTGTCGTGGACAAAATGACCATGCACAGCTCCGAATCAACCCCAGCTTTGTCATGCAGTGATTGATTCCCCTTACGCTCAATAGCAGGGGAAACCGAACAAATCACAACAACTTGCCTTATGCCAAAAAAACAAAAACTGGATCGCCAGTTGCTGTTTTTTTTCCATGCACTTTACCCCCAAAACCAGCAACAGTGACTGAAAGAAGCGATGGCAACTTGGCTATCTAGGAACTCAACACATGAAGAGGGGGATCTTTGTGCTCATTTTTCACTTCTCAAGCCCAGGCTTTCTGGGGAAAAATCTCAAGGCGCGGGAAAGAAGACAGCACAGGCTACCTTCAGATCGGGGACCAAAACCAATAATTGCATCAAAGGACATAGAATCGGAGAGTCTGTGTTCGGAGTTGGTACCCATTTTTTTGTTTTGTTTGGTGGTTTAAAAGGAACCAACGCAAAAAGAAGAAAACATTCGGGGTCCCCGAACAAAGGACAGACCCACATCATAGCAACCTCGTTTAAACAGAGCTCGCCAGAGAATAGGCATGTAACTACGCAACTTACCACCAACATGGGGTCCCTGTGAGACTCAGGCCACGCCAATCGGATCATGTTTCTGGGTCCGCATCTGGGATGCGGGTCCTGGACACTCTAAAGAATCCAAAGATGTCGAGTCCATCTTTGAGACCCAAAGTTCAGGCTTGTTCCTTGCGGTCGGGATGGTTTCAATCATGAGTGGATTTGAAGAAGAGAAAGCGAGGATCTTCCCTGGATTCGGTTTCTTGGGAACCGGACCCAAAGCCTGTGCCACAGCCCGAGTCACGAAACTCCGGGACCCTGAGAGCAAGAGACTCCGATCCATTCAGAAGCCAAAGGGAACCAACCCCAGTTACCCTTACAGCCTACTTGCCTGATGTCAACGAACATCCAAGAACTTGGATCTTCGGTTTGCCTAAGTTAGAAAATTGTCAGCTGCCTGAATGGCGGGCGGCTGGCTCCCTACTCTAGTGGCTTGCATGGGATCCAGCGGGTCCGCTTATATCGTTTGCTTTGAACACGTTACACCCACGGCATGTTGGCCCATCCATCCCCCCCTGAACCCGAAGAACTACCATTTATTTTTAAAGTTGGAATGCACCAACCCGAAGAACTACCGTCTTGTTGTCAAAAAAAACATGTTGGAATGCACCAACCAGAATCTTGGGTATTTGGATGTTGGGCCAAGCTAGTAAGTGGTCGACGCCAGCCGCAACCGGGATATAATCCACTAACTCCCACTTGAGCAGGCTGAAAAAAGTAGGAGTTACAACCAAACACTTACCGTTACAACTCTCACTAACTTGGCGAATCGAACACCTCGAAGAACGGGGGCTCATTCGGGTCTCGATCTGGGTGCTTTTTTGATTAATGTGGGGTGTCCGCTTTTAGTGGGGATTCAGACCACTGTTGCACGGAATATTTTTCCCTTGGGTTCCCCTTGACCCCCGCTCCGCAGTTGCACCACTAAAACACTGTCCCGGGGTTCATTTACCCAAACTAGCATGTCATCCGAATTGGGTCCAAGGCCATGCTTTTGTCATGGCTCTGGCAAGGAACCCTCTGGCATAGGTGTCCTTTTAGGTTGGAAATAGATGAATATCCCTGGTAGATGAGAAGAAAACTACCAGGTAAACCAGGAATCGCCCTCTATTTTTCAAGAGCAAAACCACCAAAAAGGACACGTATGTCCACCTGCACCCTCAAACTATCCATAAAAACAGGTTGAAATTCAAAAAGTCCATGATTTTGGGTTGCTCACTATGCCCTCTGACCGAAACCCTGCGACGTCTCGACCCAAACCCGAAGAAAGCAATGACAGAGCCACCGCAGCAGCTCGCCCCCAAAGCCTGGCGAGAGACATCGTCTCAGGGCTGCAGCTAAGGGGGGTTGGGGGGGGGTGGCGGGTGAGGGGGGTGAAGGGGGGGTGAAGGGGGGGGGTAAGCGGCACAGGATTTTTTTTCAGGACACTGGCTCCAAAATCCTAGCAAAATCCAGCTTTTCCTGTAGAACTTCCTAGTTTCTTAGATTGAGGCTACCTGGACTCCTGGACCCTCTAAGTGCCATAAGAAAAATGGAGTAGCTGGACATTCGACATACCTGGCTCTCCAAGAACCCCGCTTGTAGCTACCCCCTTGCACAATTCCATAACGACTGAATAAATTTGGTCAAACAGGATGCAACACTCTACCTGGACCCTCAAACTACTCATAAAGAAGGGATCTCACTCCAGACTTGTGGGTTGCAAAAACCAATTTGTAAGGGTAGTTTGAGGTCCAGGTACCCAGCTTTTTCTTATTCTGGGTGGACCATTTTAATACGAGGTTTTGATTGTGACGCAAGGACCCTCGAAATGCCAACTTAACAATAGCGCATTTCCAACCAAAATGATGGTTGGTAAAATCCATTTTTTATGCGTAGTCTGCGGGTACAGGTATCCAATTGTATTTGTATTGTGTTAACGGAAAACCAAAAAACAACACCATTTGATCTTGCCCCTAAAAAGCGACACGCCCGTAAAAGCCTCTGCACATCGCGCAAACAAAACATCTCTGCTTGCTTGTTCAACCCACTTCGTAAGTAGGCGTTTATGATGCTTATAAGTAGGGTAGCTGGGGTTGGTTCCCTAACCATGGTTATAACCTACTTACCTGACATAGGTTGAACATCCATTTACGGAGGACAAAATCCGACTCGCAAGTTGGGACTGGTGCTTTATCTTGCACAGTGATTCCATCCTCTGCTGTAACCAAAGGCTTGCCAGCCTGTAAAAGCAAGGAACAATGGCTGACCTAGGTAGCTGGAATCCCGGTTGGTTTCTGGTTTCATCCAACTCGTAGCCGCAGAGACAAAAGGTCATCACCTTTCCTTCCATTGCGTAAGTCCACTGGAAGAAAATGATAATGTCCAGCAGTGATTGACATCATACTCTGACAAAAGTGGGTCTTGTGTGGTTGCGGGGCTAGTTGTTCCATCTCTGAATTGGTCGGAATTCGGACAGCCTTCGATTGCTCTTCAGAGCTCACCCTGGCCCCAGCTTTCAGCACTCAGACTCCCACCTGAAGTCCCCTTCTGACCCGAATCAAACATGGTTGGTCAGACTCCCCCAAGTAAGACATGGGGCAATTGACCCCTGTTTGTATGGGTCATGACCGGAGACTCCAGGTAGTTCTTACAAGCGAAAAACAAAAGCTGCATTTGGCGGCTCTGTCACAAAACGACCGATGTTCGCCGTCAAAAGGCTGGCTCAATTTGAGAAGTCCCAGAACCCACGGCGAAAGCCAGGCCACGCTCTATGAATACGCCGATCCGACCCGAAAGAACTTAAAACTTGGTTATTGTCCCCAAAAATATGGTGTGAATTCCCATTCTTGTGGGTAGTTTGAGGGTCCAGGTACCCATCAACAAGTTGGAAATCACCAATTCTTGTGGGTAGTTTGAGGGTCCAGGTACCCATAAACAAGTTGCCAGAAGTTTGATTGGCAATGACACGTGTTTAAGTTGGCATTTTTGGGGTTCAGGTGGTTGTGTCTATTTTTTTGGGGGGAGCCTGTCCCCCACAAAAGTTGGCTTTGGAGGGGCCGATGGCGAAACCGGCTTGGGTCCGATGATGCGAAGCCTTCTATTCCACTTGTCCAGTACCCCGTAAACTCCAAATATCCTCATTTTGTGCTGGTCTTTGGAAAACCATGGTTTTTTTCTCGCTTGTAAGAACTAGCTGGAGTCTCATGACCCCTAGCAACAGGGGTGAATTGCCCCATGTCTTACTTTGGGGCAGTCTGGAAACCATTGCGTCTTGCAGGGCAAGAGCACCGCTTCCTTTTTCAGCGGCTTGACACGATACCCTTTAGAAAGCGGGTGGTTGGACCCCCGGATTTTTTTTTAACCCCTGTTGATTAATAGGGCCCACTAAAACCAGGGACACCCCCATATTAATAAACAGGGGTTTATTAATCCGGGGTCAACATTGTGAATATGGTTGTGTCGGAGAAAGGGGGAGCCGCAGGGAGGTGTGTTGAAACAAACCCATACCCAGAGACGATGTGTCAATATATCTGCGCGTCGTGATGTATATCTGCGATTTTCGAGACCTGAAAAATGAAATCGGATCCCTAAAGAGCCTACATCCTCACTGCCTGAATGGATTGGCCAGACAAAGTCCAAACTTTTTGTTTGCTAAAATTGTCTTCCCAAGTTGTTCAAGTTCATGAACTCAGGGGAGCAAATGCCTCAGCAAACTGCTGGCGATCCAGGCATGGCGTTTTCTGCCGATTCACATGGCATCGGCTCCCTTGTCCCCGGCAAAAATCCCAACCGCCCGGCGCGGAGAAAAAAAACAAAAAACGACACGCTTCTCATCGCCTGGCTGCGGGCTGGGCCTGGCTTGCTGCGCAGAGTGGCAGGATACTTGGCTGGGTCCAGTAGAGAGGATAGAATAAGGGTGCCCGAGTTTTTTTTCTGTGTAGGGGAACCCTCCCCCAAAAAAGAAACGGTATAAGGGCACCTAGCTGGGGGGACCTAGTTGGATGTTCGTTTCGCCGAGATAGTAAGTTGTTGGACCCTCAAACTACCTGGAGTCTCCTTCTGACCCCTAGAAAAAGGGGTCATGCCCCGAATGTAAATTTTGGGGAGTCTGACCAACCATTTTTCAAGGGTCCTTAGGGAGACTCCAGGCACCCTGAAAAATGGACCTGAAATTATGAGTGGAAACCCCTGGGTCCAGGTCCTTAGCCCCCTGGGTTCTAGTCCACAAGTAATGTTGACCCCGGATTAATAAACCCCTGGTTGATTTTCATCGGGGGGGGTCCCTCCAAAAGGGATATGAATCCCCACTAAAACGGGACACCCCCCGATGAAAATCAACCAGGGGTTCTGCTTAATCCGGGGTTACCATTCCCAGGGTCCTCGCCACTGAACGGGGGCTTTTGGTCGTGGGTTGCAACCCAGGCTGTCGACAACTTACTGGGCGAATCCATCGCACCTCCCATTACGAGAATTTTCCGCTAAGCCAAAAGTCGAGTTCTAGCTGACTCAAATGGTCCTACTCCAAAAAAAGAGTGCTTTTCGAAGGGTATCATGTCAACCCTCTACTCAAAAAGGGATCGGTAGTTACATTGGAAAACCCGGGCTTTCCAAACAATACCATCTAGAAACAAGGGGTAGTTGGAGCAAGGGGTATCCTTTAACTCAGTTGCCCCTTAGGGACCTAGAAGTAAAGGTGATCACCTTGTTGGATTACCCAGACCTGATCTGGATGGATCAAAGGCACAGGCTTGAGCAACCTTTGCTGTCTCAGATTGTTGGGTTCTACAGACATTGCTCGAAATGGTTCACAAAAACCAAGCGGTGGCTCACCATCCAGTTCCTGGGTGACCCCTTTCTCTAGGGCATAGGGGTCAGAAGGAGACTCCTGCCAAACCCTACACCTAGCAAGGAATAGAACCACAAAAAGACATGCCTGGAGTCTCCTTCTGACCCTTTAAAAATGGGGCCATGCGGGCTCATGACCCCTTTTTCTAGGGGTCAGAAGGAGACTCCAGGTGCCAACAGTGAAGAAGTTCTCAGCACCAGCAATTCTGCCCTTGGGTTTCGGGGTCCCCGAGCAGAGTACTGACGAACCGGGGCGTGTGAAGACACCCCAAAAACTCAAGGGAGTCCGCGACATGGGACACCCTGCCCCTTTTGCAATCACTTGGATCGGAACTGGGGGTGTTAGATGGTGTCTAGCAGAAGAAAAAAAGAAGAATAACAAAAACGAATCCTTCCCTCGTAGGCTTCCCCACTTTTTTCAGGGAATGTTAGTTGGCGAAAAAAGGGATCGGAATTCGCAAGTTGGAAAACCGATCGGTTTTCCGTAAAATATCCCTAAGAAAGGCCTTTGATATTTGGAGCTTGCGGGGGGTCCAGGCCTCAAAATTCCCTGCCTCAAAACATGGGGTGAGTTGCAACCCAAAATTATGGTTGGTGAAATCCATTATGTATGGATACTTTGAGGGTGCAGGTACTAAAAAGCTGGAATTCGCCAATCGGAGTTTTGGGTTGCAATATTGCCCCGGCACTGGCATTACCGGTCATTGCTCGGTAGAGTTTGAAGAACCTAACGGGTATCATCCAAACTTCAAGGGCAAGCATCGCACCAACAACACAAAGGCTGGGTTGGGTGTGATCCACAACCCCCGTAAGCTCCAAAGACCGGCCAATTTTAAGGGTATCCGTTTGTCGAAAACCGTTCGGTTTTCCAGGAGAAAAACCGATCCATTTTGAGTAAAGGGTCGACATCATACCCGAAGAAAGCGGGTGTTTGGAGTAGGGGAAGGCCTAAGCAATCAGACTGGCTGTGTAGCCAGATTCAGGCATGATTACAGGGGGGGGGGGGCCTTATATTGTTGCTTGGGGTTGGGTTAGACACAAATATGGGGTCAAACAATAAACCGGGTTCGGGTCAATCAAACACAGGTTAGTCAAGCAAACACAGGTTAGGTGCGAAAACCGGAATCTGGCAGTTTGTTGTACCCCGCGGGGCCCGGATTCTTTTTTTTGGCCCAACAAATCAACAGAGTCATTAGGTTGGGGTTAAGGTTGCTGGTCAGCAAGGAATGAGGGAATATCCCCTGCCTGGATAGCCAAGTTGCTGTCTTTTTCAGTCACTGTTACTGGTTTTTGAACGTGGATAGGGAAAAAAAAAAAAACTGGCGATCCAGGTGTAACCATTTTCTTGTGGCTTCCGTTGAGGTCCCAAAACCGGTTCATGCCCAGACCACCCTGACTCGGTCATTCCGTCATTCCCTGCCTAGGGCCCTTTCAAAGGCCAATTCTTTCTTTATTTCCTTCGTTCGGGTGGTTCATCAAACAACCATTTTCCCCGTCACAAAAACCGATCGCAACATTGACAGAAAAAGCGATCGCAACTTGGCGATTTCTACGTGGCTGCTTTCACCTCTTGCTGCACGGCGCCCAGCTGCCAGACCCCGCCCCCCCCCCAAAAAAATATATATAAAAAATCGGTTCATGCCCAAACCACCCTAGGGGTTGATTCCTGGTCCAACCATGGTTCTTTTCAATATCCGTTTCCTGCAGGGGTTTTTGGGTGGCGTTCTGGCAAGATCCGGATCTTCGGAAAGAATGGAAATGGAAGCTACCCCTAGAACTAGAGAAACCAGTTGTACCCTAAACCCGAACTTCTCTGGACAGCAGCCCCCCATGGAAGTGGAAGCTAACCCAAACCACCCTGGCTCGCAGCCATAAACCCCGCCGCGCAGCAGCACCCAAGGCTTTTTCCACGCTGACGTGCTGGCGCCCTCAGCTGCGCCTGAGAAAGAAAGAAAGAAAAAGAAAGAAAAAGAAAGAAAAAGAAAGAAAAAAAAAAAAAAAAAAACAATGACAGAAATAATGAAAGAAAGAAAGAAAGTGGGCCTGGACCCGAAGGATTTCCCAACTTAAAAATGCCTGCATCGCCAGTGATCGCTTTCTTCCATGCACTTTACCCCAACCACCGATCACACCAGTGGCTGAAAAAAGCGATCGCAACTTGGCTATCGAGGAAGACAAAAAATGGGCCTGGACCCGAAAGACATGTCTCAACTTGAAAAACGGGGAGATTTCACCAATGGGTTGCAAATCATGTTTAAGCCCCGGGGGTCGAACCACCGCTTTAATTCACCGGGGTCCCTAAGCAACCACGGCTTTCTTAGGATTGTCATCCGGATTGGGTCAACCATTCGTTTAACGAGGGTTGAGCCCCAGGGTAAGGGTATTTTGAGGGTCCGGGGTGTTCCTTTTTTAAACTGTTCCCTTCGATCCCTTCTAAAAGTCGAAAACTGTAGTGTCAAGTGCCAGGGTATATATGACTTAAACACGGTATTTGACTTGGACAACATGTCCTTTTAAGTGCACCGAGAAACCTTAGAGTATTGGGGCTTGCCACTTCTTACGGGGCAACCACAAACAATTGGTGGGTTTCCTTTTGGCCAGGGGATACTTGGACCCTCAACCTACCCAAAGTTGAACAAGTTGGACTTCACAAACCAACATGTTGGGTTGCAATCCCCCACTTTTAAGTTGGCTTTTTGAGGGCCCAGGTACCTTCCAAAACAGTCGCAAACACAAATTTGGAGTACCTGGAGTCTCCATGACCCGTAAAAATTGGGGTCATTACCCAGAATTAAAGGGTCATTACCCAGAATTAAAGGGTCATGACCCCCCTTTTCTAGGGGTCAGAAGGAGGCTCCAGGTGCCAATGGATCGCCTGAAATCCCCCCCTGCCAGCCTAGTCGGGCGAGGGCCCGAAGAGGGGAGCCAGCTGCACAGCCGGCTGCTGAGCAAGCCAGCCTCAGGGTGGGGTTGGGGACCCGTTGGTTGTGCTTGGGGTTGGAGCCGTTCCCCAACTAGGTCCTCCAGCGGACAGGTTGGGGTTTACGGTACCCGATTTTTGTTCTGTAGTCTATTTTAGTATATTTTAGTAGGGGACCCCTCCCCCCAAAAAGGAACGGTAAAAGGGCACCAATTGCTGGGGGACCTAGCCAAGAAATCTGTGGCTGAATCAAACTAGCCAAATCTGTGCCTTTTTATCAAACTTCCCTGCTGCCTTAAAGGTTGAGTTGCAGCCCGAGGGTGCTTGTAAAAGGCTCCCAATGCACCAACCAGAATTTCGAGCAACCTGGATCGCCAGTGGTGATCGCTTTTTATCCATCCACTTTACCCCAAAAACCGATCGAAACAGTGTCTGCAAAAAGCGATCGCAACTTGGCTATAGGACTCACCAATTTGTTTGGGGCATAGGTACCCTTTTTCGATGGGAAATCGGGGGTCCCCTAAAAAAGACAAACGCATGCACAACACCCAGAAGAACAAAGGGCGGCTTGTGGACAATGGTCCCTCCTGCAGCGTTCTTTTTTGGTCTGGAACAAATGAGAACATACTTCCAGTCATACCCCCTGCGCATACATGAAATACTCGAAAGGGATCGGTTTTCCTGGAATCCAGATGTCCCAAAAAATACAGTAAACAAATGGTATTTGGCGTAGGGGATAGATGTCCTATGTTTTTCCCACCAAACGTGGTGCGAATTCCTTCCTTATATGGATAGTTTGAGGGTCCAGGTATGAATTACCCTCTGTGTCTAGGGTCAAATACCTGGACACGCCTACCAAAGGTAAGCGGTTTCCGCATACCCTCTGTCTTTAGTTTACTATTTTTGGGGAAAAGCGCTCGGTTTTCCAAGTTGCACAACTGAAAACCGATTTAAGCCTTTTGGTTTCCTTTGCGCCACTTTTAGTACGTAAAGCTCTTAGTTTACGAAGCCCATTTTTTCGGGCCTAAGGGTCATGTCCTCCAAAGCACAGCCCCTATATACTGTGGATGGACGGAATCCAGTCGCACCACGAAATGAAACCATGGTTGCAACCACAGCGTTCGTTGGTATTTGTAGGGGGAATCGAATAATTTTCGTTGGGTGTCTGAACGGTGGCGCGAGAAGCGGATTTCGCCACCATCCAGAGTACGGCCCCATAGAGAACCCAGATCTTTGTTCAGAAATGAACACCAGTTTGGAAGAACCGATCGAACCGAAATGGAGCCCCTACACACAATATCCCACATTTCTTCAACAACTGAGTGGTAAATTGCGTGGATCCGCAAATGGTGTTGGACCTGTTGAAGTCTGGGACTCCGGCTTTCAAGGGGTCATGACCCGAATCTTAATTTTGGGTTAGTCTGACCAACCATTTTTAAAAGGGTTCAGGGTTCAGGTAAAGTTAACCCCGGATGAAGAAACCCCTGGTTGATCAAGATCGGGGTGTGTATCCTTTTAGTGGGGACTCAGACCACTTTTGGAGGGAACACCCCCTAGTAATGGGACGGGTCTATTAATCCTGGGTCAACGTTAGAGGTTGGCTGCTTTGGCTTCGAAGCACCGGTTCATCTCCGGCCTTCGCCGATCTGCACGCCCCAGTCCTCCGGATAAAGGCTGTCCTAAGCGAGCGTTGGGGGTGCCGAATCCAGACTGTGTCTCAAAAAAAAAGTTGTTGCAGTTACCTAGATAGCCAAGTTGCTGCTTTTTCAGTCACTGCTGCTGGCTCTTGAGGTAAAGTGTATGGAAAAAAGCAGCAACTGGCGATCCAGGCAGCTCCACTACGCGGCCCTTTTTGCAGCTGGTGTGTTTTTTGGGGAAGAACGATCGGATTTCCAGGGAAAATACAACGATCCGGGGTTGACCTGACACTCTGAAAAACGTGGGTATAGTGTACGGGGCAGATTTCCATGAAATCAATAATTCCCAGATCCATTTTCCAGCAGAGTAGGTAGATTTTCCATTTTCCATTTTCTAGTGTGCACAGGGAAGATTCCATGAAACAAGCAGCTCACAGATCCAATTACGTGTAGGTACCCAACAAAAACCATGATGCAAAGCCTAGAGGCCAGAAACCCTACTATAGTGGTAACTGGGATCTGGGAATTGGCACTCTCGCCAAAAAGGAGAAAGCGGAGAAGCACCGCGGGGCCGCGGGGGTCGGGAAAAACGCGAAAAAGTACACCCCCTTGGGGTGTCCTGAGCAAATGACAAACTACATCCATTTGCTGAAGTCCCCTGATGTTTTTCTTTCTTCAGTGATAGATTGCTTTTAAAACCAACAGGGGTTTTAGTAAACAAATCTTGTTGGCCAATGGAAGACAATCAGCCCAATCCCAGGTGGAATTTGAATCCGGAAATCTCGAATTCGGGTCTCCGGCTCGGGCCCGCGCGGTGGGCGAGCCAGGGCTAGTGCTATCACCTTGGATTCGACGTCGAACCGATTTCTGTTGTTGTGCCTTTCTGGGAAAGCCTAGAGGCAACGTGGATTCGGAAACTTCCGGGAGGGGGGGTGGAAAAAACCGAAGGTCTCGGCTTGCTTCGGGCTCAGTTGAGAGAGAAAGAGAGAGAGAGAGAGAGAGAGAGAGAGAGAGAGAGAGCGAGAGAGAGAGAGAGAGAGGGAGAGAGCGAGAGAGAGAGAGAGAGAGAAGAGGCCCTGAACTGAAGAAGCCAATCGCCTGGACTCGAAAAAAACCACCCATCAACAAGAAGGGATTCACCAAGTCCATAATTTCGGGTTGCAACCAAACGACCCTCAAAACACCAACTTAAAAACTGGCCGAAAATGCCAAATTTTCAACTACGGAATTGCATATTTTTGTCCAACCTGGAGTCTCCTTCTGACCCGTTAAAAATGGGTCCACCTAGATAGCCAAGTTGCGATCGCTTCTTTCAGTCACTGTTGCGATCGGTTTTTGGGGCAAAATGCATGGAAAAAAAAACGATCGCAACTGGATCGATCCAGGACATTACTACCAGGTACCAGGCATTCAAGTGATTCAAGAGGCCCCTCCATTGGGCACGGGGGGTCTGAAAACCTGGCTGTTTTGGAAACATACCTCGAAAATATCTGGGATGAACATGTCCTGCGGTTAAACAGCAGCAACTGCAGTGGGTGTCCTTCATGGCGGACGCAAGCCCCGAACACGCTTGACCCAACCTCCGCTCAGACCTTCCTGGAGTCTCCCTAAGGACCCTTGAAAAATGGTTGGTCAGACTAGCCCAACAGTACGGTCACCCCTTTTTCCGGGGGTCATAAAGTGGTCCACTCAACAGGGAGCAGCATAACGCACCCAAGGCATGCAAATAGAGCTTCTGCCTTCAAGCCCAAAAAACAACTCAATAGCCGTTCGCTGCCATTGCAAGCCACAAATTGACAAACGACGCTCGTCTAAGCAGCAGCAAACACCGTCTTCTCACAACCACTAGTCAACTTGAATCTCTTGCAGGGAGTTAGCATCAAATGACCGGAGACTCCAGGTTCCTTTTTTCGAAGCTCGGAATGGATCGCTCGCGGGGAAAAGGAGCAAAAAAGGTCCTGGATCGCCAAGTTGCTGTTTGTTTCAGTCAGTGGATGGCCAAAAACGATCGCAACTTGGCTATCCAGGGTTAAACGAATAGGCCATCGATCGTTCGATTCAGGCTGTCTCCTCCAAAGGTTGCATTGAGAGCTCTGGCTTGGCCCGCCGTTGTTTCCGAGTTAATGTTGACCCCATATTAATCAACCCCAGTGTATCAATTGGGCGGGTGTCCTGGATTTAGTGGGAAATCATCACTTTTGGAAGGGAACACACCCCTATTGATACACTGGGGTTGATTAATTTGGGGTCAACATTGCCCTTAAGCTCCTGCCCAGTTCTGACCAATAGAAAAAGGGCATGACCCCGCAATTTTTGGGTAGTGACCCCATGTTAAAAGGGTCATGGAGACTCCAGGTGCCCGGTTGACCACCAAGTCTTTTCGGTGTCCCAAACAACCTGATTCGATTTGATAAGGTTTAAGTGATTGACGGGAAACAACAACCTGGATCGCCAGTTGCTGTTTGTTTCCATGCACTTTGCCCCAAAAAACAGCAACCGTGACTGAACAAACATCAACTTGGCTATCTAGGTCTGACTGAACAAACGGCAACTTGGCCATCTAGGTCTGACTGAACAAACAGCAACTTGGCTATCTAGGTCGGTGATTCGAATTGATTTAACATTTGTGTTTGATGCAAAGAAAAAACAAGTTGATTGGCGAGCCACCAGAAGGACTTCGTCGACATTGGGGAGACCCCAGGTAACCTTCGGATGCCGCGAGTGGGTCCCTTCTAAAATCTCAGCGGACCCACACGGAGTGACTGCCTTAAAGTGTTAATCCTGAGAAGCCGACCACCGTTTGGGTGAGCGAAATTCACGAAGCGATGGATTGAAAGTCACCAGTCAGCACCTTCCAAGGTCTGAATGAATGTGCCAAAAAGCAACCTGGATCGCCAGTTGCGATCGTTCTTTTTTTTCATGCACTCCAAAACCCCCCCCAGAAAAACGATCGCAACAGTGACTGAAAAAAGCGAAAAAAAAGCAACTTGGCTATAAAAGAAGACATCAAAAAGAGGATATGTGAGTTGGCAGTTCTGGGTTGAGGAAAGACAAGTGTTGCTTTTCAACCGGTCCGCTTGGAACCGGTCGGCTCTAGCTTCTGACCGGTGGATACGCTCAGAAGGTGCTCGGAGTGCGTCTTTGGCGACTTTTGGAGTCCCACGGGGGGATTGGTGCCATCGGGGGCCCCGTACAGATCGGAGCCTCAAACTCTGGCCAGAACCTTTGGGGTTTAAGTTGGAATTTGGAGGGTTCAGGTAGTTGAGAGCTACGAAACCGGGTTCTCGACACGGGTTCCATAAAAAGGAACCAGCAAGTGGTTAGCCTGGGTAGCCCGCGAATGACTGGGTTGCTTAAGCACGCTAAGTGGGTTATAGGTTACCAACAACTTACTAACTTGGCGAGTTTCTCATACCCAAGTGAGCCTTATGGAACCCCCCGCTTGGACAACCAACCCGGGACTCCCTAAAATGCCAGCTTCACTTTCCAGCCACTGGCGAAGCGGCGACACACGCTATGGCTTTCTCAGAAAATCGATTTTGGGGTCTCAAGCAGGAACCCTGAAAATGGCCTAAAGTTTTTCTTGGTTTCGCTTTACCCAAAGGCTCCTGGCGGTTAATGAGAGCCCGAAATGAATCGAATTGGAGCCTCTGGGTAGAACAAGAGAAGGGGTACCCTCACAAGGCCAGACCCATATCTTCCCGTATCTTCCCGTTTATGTTTCATGCCCTTGTGACCTGGCTGTTTGAGGGCCCTAAATGAATCGAATTGGAGCCTCTGATTAGGAAACAAAAACAAAAACGAACCTTTGGGCACCCAAAGCAGCCCCCGAGAAGCCGGAAAACATGGAGGAAAACCAGATCCCCGTAAGCTCCACATACCCGGACTTTTTTCAGGGGCTTTTTTTTTGGGCAAAACCGTTCGGTTGTCCAGAAGTAAGTACCGATCCCTTTTTTAGTAGAGGGTCGACATGATACCCTGAAAAAAGATGGTATTTGAGTCATTATCAACACCTGGTATTAAAATGGTCCACCCAGAACCATGTAAAGAATTAAGAAGGCGGCCGCAGCTATTTATGGTTGGGATTGTCCCTTGCTAACTTTCATCTACCCGGGTTTTGATTGCGGCTCATTTGGAGTAGGGGGAAGATCCACCCTCTTCAACCCAAAAGAGCGACCTGGATCGCCAGTTGCGATGGTTCTTTTTTTCCCATGCACTCAAAACCCCACCGATCGCAACAGTGACTGAACAAAAAAAATCGCAACTTGGCGATCTAGGTAAGTTCAAAAAACCAAAACCGGGCAGCCAATGGAAGAAGGCGTGTTCAACAAGTACCCGCGCAGATCTGCGGAGCCTCCGAAAGCATGCAAAGCATATCCAACCTGGTTTGGTCGCCGCTGGTTTAATGGTGGCTTGAACCCCAGGATAGTTGTTTTGTTTTTTTGTGGTTCTTTCCTGACTTTTGTTTGTTGGTTTTCCTTTTGTTGATCGGTTTGTCTGGGCCATGAATAGATGGGTTCCACTGGCTAAGCTGGGTTTTATGCCCCGTGCAGGGAAGCCATTGTTAACCCGAGAAGTCCAGGTGAGCCACAATCAAAACCCGGTATTAAAATGGTGAACCAGAACCATGCTTCAAGAATTAAGAAGGCGGATATCCGCAGCTATGTATGACCGAGATTGGCCCTTACTAACCTTCATCAATCCCCGGGGTTTGATTGTGGCACAGGTGATGTTTTGCCAAAAAAACAACAACAGGTCCCACACCCAAAAAACCCAAGCGTGCGTGTTCCCCTTCGCTATGCCGGAAAACCCGACGAAAAACGCTACATGCGAGCGAGCAGGGCGACCAAGTTTCCTTCGCAAGACCCAAAACCTGAACGGTACACCAACAACCTTGCTGCAATAACCTTAAGTTGGGATATTGAGATTCCAGGTATACCCCTTCTGGCTTTAAAGGAAACGCACAAGGAAAACCGAAATCAATTTTGGGGCACTTGTGAGCCGCACCCATTTCAGCTTCAGGTGAAGATATTTGGGTGGTTTGCGGTTTTGTTTTCTTTGTTATGGTACATGTAAGTGTTCCTTACTTAAATAGGGCACCCCCAGAAAAAGAAAAAAAACAAAAAGAGAAGAATCAACAACATAACAAAACAAAACAGGTTGATTCATTCGGGGTCCACGCTAGGAAGCAAACATGTTCTTTGAAACATGTCATTGACTGGTTCTGTTCGCATGGTAAGGTTGAACTGGAGCCTCAAACTACCCTTAGAAATGAGCTATTGCAACCCAAACACATGGGATGAATTCCAACTTTCTTATGGGTGGTTTGAGGGTCCGGGTATATGGAATTTGATACACCCCATCCTCAAATTTCTTGTCAGCAAGGAATTGGCCGCCCCGCCATTTCTGCTGGCCATCGAAGGAAGCGGATCCGAGTCTGCGGGGGATGGCCTCCGTTCTTTGAGTAAGGGCTCCCTGTCAAACTCTTGATTTACCCCATGCCTCGACCCCAAACTACATGTTTATGGGAATTTTGAGGGTGCAGGTAAACACAATACCCGCTTTGTCTTGGGTATGATTTGTACTTTGTTTGTGGGTATGATTTACGGGTAGAATACCTCCTCTTTTAGTAGAGGGTCGACTATGAGACCCTAAAACGGGGCATTTGGAGGGGATAGACCCTGAAACTAGCACCAGGCATCCAAGTTTGAGGCACCTGGACCCTCAAAACACCAACTTAACGGGCGGACGTTTTGGGGTCCTGGTGTCGGCCCATTTTTCCTTTCAATCGGAACCCCTTCTCGCCAGGTTCCATGTTTGGTGGGAGGGTATCGCAACCCCAAATTCTGGGTGAAATCCAACTTTTCCCAGGGTAGTTTGAGGGAGGTATCCGGATCTCAATGCTCATCTTGGCATCTCCGCGGAACAAAAACGCGGGGCGCCAAGCGGATGCCGTGCGGTTCCCCGCCGGATGTGCTGGGCGGAAGGTGTGTCACTCTTTGTGAACTTTAGACGCCCGCGGTGAGGTGGATCCAGAAATCTATCAAAGGCCTGGGTCGAGATTAAGCAAACCCAAACCCCTAGGGTTCCTTGCCCCCATGAAAAGAATGGAAAGTCCCAATTGAATGGAGAGGACAAACAAAACCCCTGCAGTTCCTTGCCCCCATTAAAAGAATGGCAAGACTTCATTTGGATGACTTTCAATCCTAAAAGTAACGACCGGGGACCCAATGCACAGCCCATAGAAAGCTCTCCGAGCAGAAAACCTGAGTCCAATTCCTAGGGGCCCTCCAAAACCGACTCGTTTTAAGAACCCAACACCAGTCGAATCACCCTTAGGGTGAACGGTAAACGATGAAGCTACCTGGAGCCTCCTTCTGAACCCTAGAAAAGGGGGCCACGAACCGAATCTTAATTTTGGGGAGTCTGACCAACCATGCTTAAAGGGTCAGAAGGAGAGATAGAAATTAAGTCATTGATTGGTTCTCAACCCCATGGGTGGGCAAAACACATGTCCAGGGAAACACCACAAGCACGCAAAAACACGTCCATAAAACGAAGGGGCTTCCCTGGGCCCGGGTCATACCCGGACACGATCCCAAGAGGAATTCGCCCACCGTGGCTTTGGGGCGATCCGAAGGGTCTCCTTCTGGTTGGTCATTACCCCAAAATAAAGAGTTGCAAGTCATTTTTCTAGACTCCAGGCCTCAGTTCTTCAGTGACCATGGAAAAAAGGGAACCCTTTTTGGGGCTTGGACCATGTTTAATGGGGCAGCCACAAAAAGAAAGGGAAAAAGAAAAAGGGTGCCACTGAACAACTGAGAGGCATAACCAATTTGTAAGGTGGTTGTTTGAGGCTCGGTCCAGGCGGATAGCTGCACCCTCAAACAACACCTGGTTGGCAATCCACTTCATGGGTGGGTCCCCGGCGAAAAAAACACGTCCTCGAACCGAGCCTTGAGGTGACGCATGTTGCGAAACTCAACGCTACCTCTACGTCCAATGCCCACCTTTTTTCTTGTTGGGTATGATTTGTCAGCCCTTTACGAAACAATTACCCTGGACAACCGACCGGTTGCCATTATTTTTTGCCAAAAAAGGGGGCATTTGGATTGGGGTTTGGACTCATCAACTTTGGGACCCCTGGCTGCAGACAATTACCAGCCGAAAGAAATCCCTGTAGAGGAATTCAGAAATACAAAATTTTGGGCTGCAACCCATTTTGAGAGGTATTGTTTTCGGCTCGACCGGCTCGCCAGTTGCTAAAGCTCAACCCGAATGTTAAACAAAATGGATGAGAATCAATGAACCACCCTGGCTCGCCAGTTGCGATCGTTTTGTTCATCCACTTTACCCCAAAAACCAGCAACAGTGACTGAAAAAAGCGATCGCAACTTGGCTATCTAGGACTTTTTTTTCCCTGGCCTGCCTAAACCCCAGGCTAAAGGGTCAATTGGTCGCTTCGTCTTTTCGCACCAAGCCGCAGGGCGGAATCGGAATCTCTCGCGACGTTCCGGAATCGGATCAGCCGGTCGGGAGACCTGAAAGAAAAACTGAGCTGCCGTGATCCTGGGATTCGGCCCGCCTTCAGCGCAAAACGTCCTATGGGGCGTACCTGGAGTCTCCTTCTGATCCTTGAAAAATGGTTGGTCATTGTCCAAAATAATGGGGTCAGTGACCCATTTTAAAAGGGTCAGAAGGAGACTCTAGGTAGTTTGAAGGTACAGGTACCAACTTCAACCGAATGCCCTATCATACCCCGAGCAAAGTGGGTACATTGAGCGTGCCTAGCCAAGTTGCGATTGTTTTTTTAAGTCACTGTGGCGATCGGTTTTTGGGGTAAAGTGGATGGAAAAAAGCGATCGCAACTGGCGATCCAGGCTCTTGAAATTCCAGGTGCCCCCGTAAGCTCCAAATCCGCCGACCCCATGCCTGGTCCAGAACGGCATGGGGGCGGTGTGTTCTGTGTTGCTGTTGTTGATATGCTTTCTATAAGTTTAATGTGAATATGATTATGTATATATATATATATGTCCCTTGGGGCGGCTCTTGGGGCTGGTTTCTACGTCGGCTGGATCTCTTCCCCCCCCCCCTCCTCCCCCCCCCTCCCCCCCCCCTCCCCCCACTCCCCCCCCCCCCTCCCCCCTCCCCCCCCCCCCTCCCCCCCCCCTCCTCCCCTCCTCCCCCCCTCCCCCCCCCCCCCCCCTCCCCCCCCCCCCTTCCGTTGTCTTCGCAGTCTTCCGCAATCTTCCGTAGTCTTCTTCTCCTAGTCTTCCGATAACGTTTCGGGACCAAACAACGCGCGTTAGGACTCAATCTCGTGTCCTGTGCTTTCGGGCTTCCTCCCTTACACTCGGGCTTCCTCCCTTAGGCTTCGGGTAGTCTTCCCCCACCCCCCCCCCTGTGACTGTCTACGTATCTGCGTCTGTCTTCGTGTCTGCGAAGACCCCCCTGCCCCTGCGTGTCTGTCTGTGTCTCTTTGTGTCTGCCTGGGTCTGTCTGCGTCTGTCTTCGTGTCCGCAAAGACCCCCTGCGTGTCTGTCTCTGTCTCTTTGTGTCTGTCTGTGTCTGTCTACGTATCTGCGTCCGTCTTCGTGTCCCCCCCCCCCTGCGTGTCTGTGTGTGTTTGTGTGTGTCTATTTGTCTCTGTCTGGCTCTGTCTGTGTCTTCTTCGTGTCCGCGAAGACCCTCCCCCTCGCTGCGTGTCTGTCTGCGTGTCTTTGTGTCTGTCTTCGTGTCCGCGAACGGGTCTGTGCACGCGTGCTTTCTCTCGTCCCGGGCCGAAATTCTAAGGTGTGTGGGGGCGGCGGAACCAGGCCGCAGGCCATTAAATACCTTTGCCTTTGGTTAGTGGGTAGCTTTGTGATTGAAAATATGTTGAAACACCAATCGATTTTCCATGGTAAATACAACCCATCCCTTTCTTAGTCAGTTGTTGACATGAAACTGTAGAGGGCGAGATCACAAAAATTGGAGCGATCCACAGGAAACACAACCCTGCAACAAGGCAGAATCCAGTTCGATCTGTTTTGAACAATGTACGACCCAGACCCTCAAGCAACCAATAAAAAAGGTGTGCACCCATAAATTTGGGGGTAAAACACTATTTAAAAGGAATTTTGAACAACCAACAAAGATGCAGTTCTTTGCACGTTTGATATTCGAAGAATGTTCGACCTGTTCCCTCGCAGCTAAGAGTCCAAGCTGAATGTCTGTTCTGGGAACCTCCCATGAAATAAACCCCGGTTTGCCTAGAGTTTCCTCCTGACCCCTTAAAAATGGTTGGTCATTTGGGGGGGTCAGAAGGGATTTCCTCTGGGGGGGTTCCATGATGTTCCATGAAGCTCGACAAACATTAGGGACACCCCTCCAAAAAAAAAGTGAACAGAAGTTATGAGTCCTGAGTTCCCATTTCTATCAACTTCGAAACGGGCTCTGCAAGCTTCGAGCTCTGAGCCACCAGATCAGCTCATCCTTCCCGGGCTGGCGGTCCAGTACCTTCCAATATGGAGGTGACCTCTAGGATCCCATGCTGGGAAACACCCCTACTTCCATTTGCTTAAATCCAGTGGAAAAGTGACCAAATACGTCCAGTTGTGATAGATTCCGAAAAAAGAAAAAGGAAAAAAGGAACCACCGCGAAAAATGACCACATATCCTTAAGCAAATGGAAGCCAATCTAGTGACTCCCCCATGGCTCTCTAGCTGCGCTTTGCGCTCCCTAGCTGCGCCCCCGTTGCTCGTCCACTCAACTTGTCGCTTGTCCAAAAACTGCGAATCACCGGTAGCACAGGGCCAACTCCTTTCACTCTGATCGAGTGGATTGGCCCAAACAAAATCACCAAAGTGTCGGTTGTCACAATGGTCCAGACCCAAGGGACTCACTCGTCGCAAGCGGAACGGGATTGAGAACTGGTTAAAATAGTTTCCTAAAGTCCCCATGACCCTTTAAACGGAACAGGACGCCCTGAGCGTGCGCTTTTCCATGGTTTTGGTTAAAAAACATTGTTTTTCATACTTTTCCCAAAAACATCAAAAAAACTTCGAGAAAACAAAAAAACAAAAAAACAAGACTATGTCACATGTCCTAGCCTGGGGAGGGGGAGCATGGTCTTGTTTTGTTTGTTTTGTTTTTTGGTTTCTTGGTTTTCTCGAGGTTTTTCACACTTTTCCCAGAAACATCAAAAACCTCGAAAAAACCAAAAACCAAAACAAAAAAAACAAGACTATGTCACATGTCCTAGCTTGGGGAGGGGGAGCATAGTCTTGATTTTTTTGTTTGTTTTGTGTTTTTTCTGTTTTCTCGATGGTTTTGATAAATATTCCAAAACATCTGCTGTAGACATCATTGAGCCATCTGCCACAGTCTCTGACATCAAGCCTGTGTGATAGATACTCTGTCTTGACTCTCATTGCATCTGATGGCAGTGGAGGGAGATAATATGTCGTTGACCAACGCCATAGATGCTACAGAGCATCTCACTCTGCGGGAACTACCCGCACATGTACACGCTGGCCCTCTTCCGGTTGGCTCTATCACGCCATTGACTTTGCCACCCACTGAAAGAGAATCTTGTCTCATTTTAAATTTTAACATGTCCTTAGCTGCTTCTCTACGAGTATCTTACGCTCTCTCAGTCTTTCCTTGGCCAGTCCTTCCATCAGGCACTTTGTGGACATCCCACCCGCAAGCCTAGCTCCAAGCTTGTGAAGCCATATCATTGCTCCAAGAAGACGAAGGGCCTCAAGAAGAAACCTGCTATGAAGTGAGTCTGCAATGAGTAGTTACAAATGCATAGCGCATTCTTTTGCGAGAGATGAAGGACTTGATATTGTTTGCAATGTAAGTAAGAAGGTCACTGTGTTATTGGATGTGATTGATTATGTTCAGATCTTGTTTACTTCCATCAAGAGTATGCGTTGCCTTCATCCACAATCCGGTTTTGACCTAGATGCAAAGACAGTTCTGCTCAATGAAAAAAGTGAAAAAAGCACACGCTCACAGCGACCCGCTCTCTTAAAAATGGGGTCGGGTGCCCTAAATAACTGGCCAGATAATGGGGTCATTGACCAAATTTTTAAAGGGTCATGGAGACTCTATCTTCCATTGAAAGCCTCCGGAGCCTGTTCTCCCCAACAAAAAAGGCCCCTTGCAACTCACTTTCGATTGCTTGGCGACAGAAAAGCAAACAAAGAAAAAAACACAACAAACAAATCGAGACCTACCAACGCACCTGACGACTGCGCAAAAGCATGCAAAAAACAACATAACTTATGCAGCAAGCAGCTTTTCGCTCCACGAATTCACGACCCAAACACTTTGGGCGGATTCATTTTGAGACATATATATATATATGTATGTTATATGATTGAAACACACGAGCAGAGCCCGTGTTGGTTCTTACCCTTGCCTTACTCCGGATCGAGTTGCGGACTCCAAACGAATGAATCACTGGCTGGGTCTGGTTGCCGTTTTCGTGGTCAGCAACAGTCAGTCTGCATAGGTTTCCACAGCAAACCCATGTCCCTGCTTTCGTCTTGGGCAAACACATAGTTCAATATGTGCCGTCATACTGTGGATGGACGGAATCCGTTCGCACCACTTTGAAACAATGGGAATCAGTTATTAGTTGGTGTTTGCGTTGGGGAATCGACTCATCCCAAGCTTTGTTGGGTGGTGCGTTGCATGGATTTCGCGTCACCATCCACAGTAGAATGCCTTTGAAACCAACAAGGCAAAACAAGTCTTAACTGACAATAATGGGGTCATGGACCTATTTTTACAGGGTCACGGAGACTCCAGGTATACATAACTTATTCGCCCCTGACAAAAATACATGAAGACACCTGCCAACAAAGAACACACAGTCTATCAGTTGCACCCCAAAGGACCTAGAAATAGAACCTTCCATTTGCTTAAAGTTGCTTAAGCCAACTGGAACCAATAATCATACCCCCTACTCCAAATACACACTTTTTTCATGGTATTTTTTTGAAAAACCTGGGTTTCCATGGTAAATACCTCCTTTTTTAGTAGAGGGTCGACATCATACCCTAAGAAAAGAGGGTATTTGGAGCAAGGGGTATGTCCAGTAGTGATAGATTCCCTTGAAAAAACAGGGGACCATGTAAACAAAGTATTCATTTCAGCAAATGCAAGAAAGGTGATCCCCTTTTTTAGCTGTACCAAAGTTGACAAAAAGGACAAACCAAAAGGTATTTCAGGTCGACCCGTCTTGAACTGAGTAAGCAAATGCAATCCCCATAGAAAAGAACTACTTGCAGAACTCAGAAAGCACCTGTCCTGTGATGCTCTGTCTTTGGACAAGTTCGCATCGGCTCGCCGGGTCTAAAAAATCGCGCAGTCTCCAACTGCTCGCTCGATTTCACGCATTCAGTGCGGACGAACAAACTCGGCAAACAAACACAGACTGACCAGAATCAGTGACACTAGTTTGGCCTTAACTACAATTCCAAACAATTTTCGTACGCAATCTTTGCTCACATGTACCCTCCACATGGGTCATTTATGTGGGTACAGAATTGCCTACAGTCGGAATGAGGGTCTGCCAACCAAAAGTTTCTCAACTTTGCCCGCTTCACCCCTTGCGAATACGCTCTCTGGCAAACATAACAAATACGTCCAATAGTGGTCTCACTTCCTGCGTGGACAGAAAAAAAGAGTCCAGACTTAGACCAAAACTTAGCCTCTATCTCTGTCGACCCACACCCAGATCTGGTCCATTCGTTCGCTGCGAGAAATTTCTCGGGCGGCATGGGATTCTCGCGCGTCGAAGGCCTGGACCCTCAAACACTCCTAAAACATGGGATTATCATAACTGTCCTCAAACATGGGACCAAAAAGGAAAACCAAAAGCTCGAAATGCCGGCTTTGAACAACGACTGAGAGAATGGTTTACCCAGATCCGTGCAAGGCAACGAAAAGGCCTGCCCATAGATGTCCTTTTAGGTTGGAAATAGATGGATATCCCTGGTATACGAGACAAAACACCAGGTAAACCAGGAATCGCCATTTATTTTTCTAGCAGAACAACCAAAAAGGACACACCTACGTGGATTATTGCAACCCCAACACAAATGGCTGGTGAGTTTGTAGTTTGGGGCCGAAAACTCTTGACGCAGTCGCGTGCAACCACTCTGCAAGCGCACCTTCGATGATCTGAGCTCTGCAAAACGCGGCATACTTGTGTGGGCTATGGTCGGAAGTCCTTATAATATGGCCTATGGTCGGGGCTTCCTTAATAGGACTCGTTACATTTGGTACTACGGATCCTTACTAAAGGTGATCACCATCCATTTTCAGGGCAAGCAAAGGGGTCTTTCAAAGGTTAGCCACCACCGGAGTCGGGGGACTACTTGGACATACACCAGTTTCGCGACCAGTGCCCCAGAATTCACGCAGCTTGAAAAAGCACATACATATGCTCCTGCAAAGTCGACATTGGCTGAAACAAAAAGGGAAAGGGGAACCACGGGTTCCATCCTTCCTTAGTAAGTAGGTTATAACCAAGGTTATAACTGGGAAAACTGGGGGTAGTGGGCTTATAACCATGATAAACCTACTCTCCCGATCGACCTTTTGCAAGTTTATTTGAGATGTTGAGTTGAACACAAACTATTTACCAGGACCTGCAGTAGAGAGGTTAGAATAATTAAGGGTACCCTTTTTTCAGTTTTGTCTATTTTAG